>JAJTUV010000446.1:1470000-1790938 GCA_021653895.1 Mastomys natalensis
ATTATCACAGGTAGCTGGAGTTATGGTTTTTAGATTTAGTATGCAAAAATGTGCAACCTCATTTGAATATACATTTCAAATATTTAAGACAAAGAGGAGTCATTTTTAATATGCAGACAAATATATCTTTTTTCTAGTTTTCCTTTAATTATATAATGTTCTCATATTTTTATAAAGCTATGCAGAAGTGTGTGAAGCATGTATGAATCCCTTTTCACAGTAAAAAGCCATTTTCGTAATTTACTGTTTAAATTTTGTTGCATATGCACAGGACGGCACATAGAGGATTCAACATTTGCCTGGCTGCATACATTTTCTCCTGAGCTGTTTGTTGTTCTGCTGTTCCATGTGTCACAAGTCCTCTCTGCCTGTATTAAGAACCCAATTACCCTGATTTGTCCAAGAAGTGAAGTCTTAGGAACTGGCTTAGCTTTTGTGTTTGGAGATAAAGTATTACTTTGTAGTCCATGCAGGCCTGGAACTCATGGGGATCCTCTTGCTTCAGCATCCAATTAAAACTTAATTTTAGAGATATATCTAGATCATACATATATGAACATACATTATAGATATATGATACAGACATATCTCTAAATAATCTGCTTCATGTTGGTGAGTAATTATCTCAACTCACTTTTAGTTAATAACATAAGCCTTTTTGCTATGATTTAGACAGTCTCCTATATTAATTTATTTATTGGGTTTTTCATGGTTAAAAGCTGTTCTTTCATATTCTTATCAACTTTTATTATGACAAACTCTAAAACAGCCTGCCTGAATCCTCTCATTTTAATTTACATAAGAACAGAACTACAAACTTGTTACAATAGCCTCTGTTTTTACTAAGTTCATGCCTGTGTATTTATTCATTCTTTGCCCCTCCCTTCTGTAAAGATATCACTTGCTCATTAAAGTAGAACAGCAATGAACACAGTGGGGAACGTTTATCTACCTCCATCACAAAACACTCAACCTTGTGGAATCCTCCTAGATGTTTTAGTCTGGGAAGATGTAAAAATACAGTCCATACCCACTGAAAAATAGTTGTTGTTTTTGTGCAAGTGTGCTGCTATGGTGTATAGGATAGCCAAAATCCTACCTTTATTAGCATTTGTTGGAAATCTGTTTCTGTATGTATGCACACTAGTCGGGTGTATCACTGACAGCAGGAAGCTTTGTGATGTGGGCGAATCTGTTGTGGAATTGTGTTCCTAAGCTGGATCTTCCCATCTTTGCAGTGATATTTTCACTCACATTTATTAACTGATGTAATGGTTGACTACTTGACTATATCTGGAATAAACTATAATCCAGAATTGGAAGGCTCACCTGTGATCCAGATCTTGAGGCTGGGAGATACACGTTTCTGACCTGGATGTTGGCATAGAGATCTTGAGTCATAGTGGCTATGAAAAGCTTAGGCCCAGGCAAGGCAGTACACACCTTTAATCCAGGAGACTAAGGCAAGGAGATCCTTGAGTTCAAGGTCAGCCTGGGATAAAACGAGTCCCAGATCAAGGCGTGGTGGTACACATACCTTGAATCTGGGCCACACCTTCCGATGGAGACCTACATAAGGACATTGGAAGAAGATTTGATCTTCTTTGCCTGCTTGAATTTACTTGCCAGCACACTTGTTAGAACCTACTTCTACAGAAGACCAGCTGAAACAACTAGCCTCATGGGACTGACCAACTACTAGATCCTTGGACTTCTCATCCACAGCTGACTATTGTTGGAGACCGTAAGTTATCATAACAAATTCTCTTACTATACAGAGACTATCCATAAGTTCTGTGACTCTAGAGAACCCCAACTAAGACAACAGACCTGTCCTTTACTTATATTTCTCCTTCTCCCTCCTTTCTCCTCCTCTTCTTGCTCAGGCTACCCATGAACTTTCATGAGTCACCATGTCTGGCAAGATGCCTTTGCTAAAATGGAGAGATCTGGTTGACAGGTATGAGTATAGTTAAGCTTTCTGTTAAAACCCCCAAACTGAGCTGGACGTGGTGGTGGTACAGACCTTCTCACTCAGCACTCAGGAGGCAGAATCAGGCAGAGCTTTGTGAGTTCCAGGCCAGCCAATGCTGTATACTAAGACCCAGAAAAACTAAACCCCTGCCCAACTGTTTTTCTAAACAACTTTTATCACCTCTGAAAATGAACAAAGGGAACTTAAAAAAAATCAACTTGCCAGGATTTAATCATAAACATTTTTTTTTTTTTTTTTTTAGCGGTATCTCAGTTTAGGGTTTTTGTCTGTTTTGCACGGTGTCTAACAGGCTGTACTGTTTCCTGAATCTGCACCACGGCCTGGAATAGTTCCCTCCCCTTCCTAATCCTATACTTTCCCATTCTTTTTCCTTTCTCATCCTTTTCTTTCCCGTCCTGGGTTTCTTCCCCTTTCTCCTGTTTCTTCTCCACCTTTTCTCCTACTAGCACACTTCATTCCCTCCCCCCCCATAAGTAAAACACATTTCCTTACAGTTGCTCCTCTTCCTGTTGTTTTGCTCCTTGAGATGCTCACTCAAATTTGAGGATTTGAATTCCTTAAAAAGTTCTTGCTGCAAGAAACAGTCCTCAGTTACCTCAAAGAAACACAGCAAGAACTGATCATTGTGTTCTAAGGCCTGTGAGGCCAAGCCCAGGCTTACAGACCCTTCGATCTCAGCCCTGCAGTGGGGTCCGCACAGAATGTCCTGGAGAGACCCCGGATGCTAAGAAGTTCACTGGACTTCAGGAGTCCAGATACTCTGGCAGACAGAGCCTGGTAGAGCATAGCTGAGCCTCACTTGATTTCCCAAGACAAATCCAGCTCACTGAATAGGGACAGAAAGAGAAAAGTTTAAGGCCTGAAGGTACACGTGATTGCAAAGTACCAGAAATAGCCAAAAGAAAAAGAAAAAAAAGAGAGAGAGTAAAAGAGAAAGAGGTGAAGAAAAGTACAGTGAGACAAGTTACAGGGTAAAAAGAAACAACAAACCCACCCCAAAATCCACAGAATACATTAGTAAGTTTGTATTTTATTTCTGTTGTGTGTATGTGTGGCTATGAGTTTAGTTTTGTAAGTATCACCTTAGGTGACACAATAGCACAACTCAGAAACTTCTTAAGCAACTGAAAATCTAAATAACAAACAAACAAACAAAAACAATGGGTGTGTAACTAGAAAACACTGAGATCCATGGGAAGGCCTCTGGAAAAGCATCTCCCAAACTAAGGAGGTGTGATGTGAGCCTTACTTGTTCTTGCAATTAGTAATACTCTCACTGAGTCACAATGTTGATGATGGAAGAAGAGAGGGGGTGGTTTCAATAATGGTAATAGCCATTGCACTTGGATTTGGAGTCTTTGCTCTTATATCTGATCCTCTTAGGATTGTGAGAGGCTGGCAGGACCCCATATTAATGAGAGAGAGAGGGAAGGAAGACAGATAGAAGGGGAGTGTGGGGAGGAGGAGATGGGAGGGAGCAAGAGAGGGAGGGGACAGCAGTCATCATGTAGCTGATGTCTGCTCCTTGGTCCTATTTTGTGGGCACCTTGTAGGGGAACTATTCTGTATTTTAGGGGATAATTTGCATCCGTTTAGACTTATGTATCACCTGAAGTGGTTAGTCATCATGGTGATCTCTAATTTCAAACATAGACACTGCAAAAACAAACAGAAAAAGTACAAAGCAGGGTGCCTTGTGAGGAAGAACTTATCCAAACAGTTCATAACTTAAGAGTTGCTCCTCTGACAGGGAGGTGACATCATGGTACTTTTGAAGGACAGCTAGAAAAAGCACCTGACCAGCCTTGTTAGTAAACTCAATGGCAGGAGTGGGGGGTAGCAGAGTACTGCTCTCTCTAAACTTACAGATCCTTTCAATGGTCTTCATAGCTTAACATCATGGAAAGTACTATTTGTTATATGCCTCTTAAGTTCTCTTTTTTGCTTTCACTTTGTCCTGTGCTAGGGATCAAATCCAGGCCCCTGAGCATGTGGACAAACACTCTTTATTATTGAGCTATATATCCCCAACCGGTTTTCAGAGATTTTGCCAAGAACGCTGTCTTTATTGTGTATCTTTTCTCCAGGCCTACTGATCCCTCTAGGCTCCCTCTAATATAACCTCTCTTGGTTCAAGCTCATCGCCACAACTCCAAGCTGCATTAACAACTCCTTTAGTATTTTGACTTTAAAGAAACTTTTATTACATAAATGTTGTCACATAATAATTGGACACTTCTCTAGGTCCTGTGGACGGAGCACAAGACGCTCCTCTTATTTTGCATACACTTGCTCTCACTCTCCACAGAAAGGCTGCTTCTGAACCAGTTGCTTTTTAACTGGTAGTCAATACTGCTCCAACCCCATTTTCTTTCTCCTGGAATGCAGCATTTCTCAGTCTTCATCTATTTTCTTTTTGCCCAACTACACACGGAGCATAACAAGTGCATTCCCAACTGCTTAAGAGTTTGGTAGTTCCCAAATATTCTGACGATCTGGATCCCATGAATCCAACAGTCACCAAAGATTCCTGGACTTTTGTTAACAGACCTTTGGGCTCTTCACGCTATTTCCCTCCTCGAAGCTCACCTTCTACACACCCAGCCACGGCTGCATCCCCAACAATGCCCAAACTCCAAACTGGCTGGCTGCTGCTCTAGTATCTGTTATATACTGGGAACGTTCTGATTCAGACCCTGTCCAGCCACACCCTTTCATTCTGTCAAACTGAAGTGTTGGGGGATTGGGGATCACACACAGGTCATTATCCCTCTTCGTCCCATCCATGTGAATGTCAGCAGTGGGGTCTCTTTCCAGACATAGAGCTCTTTGGCAGGAAGTGAGACTCGGCTCTAGACACATGAATTTTGAAAGCAGTTTATGTGCCTAGCATATACCAGCATATAGTCTGTTTGTGTAAGTTCACCGATTGTGTCTTTGAAAAGTTACAGATGTGACTTATTTATAGTTTTGAGTAGCTTTTTTACCAAAGCTTTTCTATTTGGAGGAAAATGTTGGCTCACTCCCCGTTTTTTCCCTTTCTCTTGAACATTGGCTCATCTCTTATGGCTCCACCATTCTAGCTTCTTCTGTGAACTTACTCTCCCAGCCCCCCTGCCCCTGGACACTTGTGGGAGAGGAATGCACAAATTCCTTCGAGGCTCCATCACTGGAACATGGTCTCAGGAGCTGCAAACAGGAAATTTCTGGACTTCTGTCTATTTTGTGCTTGGGGCAAAACTTGGCCTCCACTTAAAGGGTCTGCAAAAAGAAAGGCAGTAAAGGAACCTTCATGATCCCCATCTAAAACTTTTAATGAAGACATGCCATAGATCCCTCCATGGCTTCTTTTGCTTCACCACCCAGAAGTGGTGTCTCTCTCGCAAAGCACAGCCCCCGCGGCCGGACACGTCAGGTTAAAGCCCCTAAACTTCCTTACTCCACTTTTTACATCTCAAGCGGGACATTTAAAAAACAGTTTGGGAT
Organism: Mastomys natalensis; assembly: GCA_021653895.1. NCBI lineage: Eukaryota > Metazoa > Chordata > Mammalia > Rodentia > Muridae > Mastomys > Mastomys natalensis. The sequence goes on from JAJTUV010000446.1 coordinate 1,475,483, forward strand.
TGGTAAGTTTTCAAAGCGTCCAGAGGGGCAGTCCCCTTTGGCAGCGACATTGCACGATGGGAGCCAGAGTTTAGCTGAGGTGGGTCCCCTGGTCTCAAAATCCTATCCACCTCGCTCAGAGCCCAGGACTCTTTACCTTGCCACTTCCTTCAGCTCAGAGGGGCCAGAGGCAGCTTTCCTTTGCCTGCGTGCCTGGCCTCCTCAATAACACCATTCATCTCCTGCCTCTCGGGGCACCGGGGAAGCCCCAGCCACGCGCCAGGATTCTCGCTCAGGTACGGGATTCCCGGGTAACCGCCGGCCCCTAACCTCAGGGCGGGAAGTCCAATGGGCAGCGTCGGCCCGGAGGCGGGCTCAGGCCGGAAGCCACCCGCGGCCCCGCGAGACCGCGCCCCCGCCTCCTCCTCCTCCTCTTCCAGTTACGAGCTCGGCGGCCAAGGGCGCAGGGCCAGCCCGCTGGGTCCCCGCCGCGCTCTTTGTCCCGGCCGCGCGCGGGCGGACGCGTGCGCATCTGCCCCCACCTCCCCAACCCCCCGCGGCCAACCCCCCCCCCGCCCCCGCCCCCCCCCCGCCCGGTGAAAAGGAGGCGCGGCGGGAGCGCGCTCGCGCGGGAGCGCGCGGGAGCAGCTCGCGCCCCCACCGCCAGGCAAAGCGGCGAGCACGCGCGCCGCCGCGCCCGCCCCTCCCCCGCTCGCTCGCCCGCCCGCTCGGAACTTGCTGACTGCGCGACCGGGAGGAGCCGAGCCGAGCCGAGCGGGGCGGCGGGAGGCTGAGCGCGCGGGGGGCTCCCGCGTCCCTGCGCCTCGGCCGGCGGAGCGCCCACCCCACCGTGGCTCCCGGAGCGCGGGGCGGCGCCACCCTCCGGCCGCAGCGAGGCACTGCACGGCCGCCTGCGACTTTCGATGTTCCACACTCCCGGGCCGGAGCCTCGGCGGCGGCTTTTTTTTCCCGCCCCCCCGGTCCCCCCCCAGGCTGCCTCCATTTCCTCAAGGAAGGTTCCTCGGCGCTCTCCCTCCCCCACAGCGTAGCGGCGCACGAGCGGGCCGGGCGGGCGGCCGAGGTAAGGCGGCGGGGCCGGGGCCCGCGTGGGGGGCGGCGGGGGCGGGGGCGGCAGCTTTGTTCGCGCCGGCCGGGCGCCGCGCTCCTCAGCCGCGCTCGTCAGTCAGCGGCGCGGGGCGGCGGGTCCCGCATCCCCGGCGGGCGGGCGGGCCGGCGGGCGCAGTGGCGCGGTCCCCTGCGCGGCCCTCCCCACAAAGGACCGCGGAGCTGCGTGGCCCGGCGCTCGCCCCCCGGCGGGCCGCGCCAATTTGTTGCACTTCTGGGGGTGGGGGGTGGGGGAGGGCTTTTGTTTGTTTGTTTGTTTGTTTTGCCCTCGGGCTTTTGGCCGCTTTGCGGATTTTTTTTTTTTTTTTTTTTTTTGACAAAATGTCGGTCGGTGAGGGAGGAATTGAGCGGGGAACGTCGATGGCACCGGGAGCTTTGCAGAAGGTGCAGTTTGGATCCTGCCCTTCCCCGGGTGGCAGCTCGGGCTTGGCCCGGTGAATCCTCGCCGCCGGCCGTGGGGACGGCTGTGGGGCGGCTGCCAGTTGATTTTTTTTTTTTTTTAAATTCGAGTGCTGTATTCAAAGGCTTTCGGTGCGCACGGGAGGACCCGCCACCGTAAATAAGCATATGGGCGACTAACAGGGTATGTTTCCCTCTGGGAAGGAGGATTTGGTAGCTCAGACCGGTGTCAGCCTGTAAATATTTAGACGGTATTAGTGACTTCTGAACATTCTCAGCGAGATCTGTTATTTACAGTTGTCATATGTTATTAATGCCCGTTGCCCAAGTTCCCTGGCAAATCTGTTTCATGCCTTCTGAGAAAGTAGACAATTGATAGATTGTCTAAGGGATGGGAAAAAAATGTGAGTGGGTTTTCTAACTTGCATTTGGTAAATCCTTCAACGCCTGCATTATAATACATATCAGGCTCCCTGTAACCTTGCTGTACCGTAAGTACAGGGTCTTTCGAATCCTTTTCAATAAAATACTCTCAGAGGTGCTTATTGAGAGAGAAGCACGTTGATGATTTTTTTTTTAAAGATCTAATATTTCTCTATGGGTCCCTTCTCTCCTTAGAAGTTTTCCCAGAGATAACTTCACCAAGATGTCCAGTGATAGGCAAAGGTCGGATGATGAGAGCCCCAGCACCAGCAGTGGCAGTTCAGATGCAGACCAGCGAGACCCTGCTGCTCCAGAGCCCGAGGAACAGGAAGAAAGAAAACCTTCTGCCACCCAGCAGAAGAAAAACACCAAACTCTCTAGCAAAACGACTGCTAAGTTATCCACTAGTGCTAAAAGGTAACCGTCTACCAGGGAGGACTCACGTTGTGAGGTTCCCTTCCCATTGGTTGCTTTTGTTGGCTTAACTTCAGTGGCAGTGGTTCAGAAACACTTACCTATCAAACGCATTTGAACTTGAGTGAGCTGTCAATCTGTATATGGTATATATGCAGTTTCCTTACAACTATTGACTTTAGAGCAAGTGTTCCTTGGTAACTGAAGGGTCTGCCTCAAGAAGAGCTGGTGCTCATTCTGACAGACGAAGGGGTTGGCAAGGAAAATTTGGTGAACCCAAATTAGATGGTCCGTTGGAGAGGTTTCCTGTTGTAAGTCATGCTGGCCTGAGGTTGACAGTTCTAGAGATCAGCAATGCTTTCCATAAAATTGAATGGTCAGAAATGACAATATTTACCAGAAAATTGGTAAACACCAGGCTTGGCCCTAGTGGGAAGCAGCCCTTAAAGTGTGCTTAAAATTGGCTTTACAATTTGTATGACGAGGACTTGAAATCTTGCGGCACAGGTGTGACTGTGGGTAAGTTATTGTTAGCCCACCTTCTTGTGAGGGCAGATGCAACTCAGAAGTAGCTGGTTACAGTTTAGATGTCACCTAGTGACTAAAAACACCCCTGTCCTTACTCCTCACTCCAGCACTGTGGATGAGCGTGACAGGTTAACAACAGGGGGACATTGCTGAGTGTAAGTGGAAGATAAGGTTTTCTCTGTTGACTCCTATTTTCTGTGGTGACTGAAAAGAGTCTGCCAGTGGGGCTCCAGGTGGTAGCAGTGTTGGGATATCTAGAGAAACTAGCGATTAAGGTGAAATGTGCCACCTTACCCAGGACAGGTGTTTCATTGATTTTTATTGGACATAAATGAAGGAAGAAAAATGTCAAAACTGATCAGATGTTACATTGTGATTGTGATTCAAACTTTTTGAATGGATCTTAGCCATTGCTCAAATGCTAACAGCTTTACAATATTTTATTCACCAGGAACAGTATTTGAAATAATCTGACGTGTCCAATTTGTTATAATCTTGTGGAAGAATGTATTAAACATGTTCTGAGTTTTGAAAAATGCCCTGAATTTGAAGAAAATCGGCCAGTTGCCTTTTGCTTATAACTTTAGCTTATATATTTATCTATCTTCTCCACTGTAGATTTATTGACCCTTAAAGGTGTATCTAAAATCAGAGAAGACACTCAGCTGATACGAATGCCAGTTTGAATTTTTCATTGGCAAAGATATTTATAAATTTTAAACTTTTCTGGCAGCTAAAATATTGCCAAAACCATTACTGTACTCTTGTAGCAGTCTATTAATTTTTAGCTCAGTAAAAAGTGACTTGAAGTCATTGTCAAATTCTCTGGTGTTTTCCCTCCTCCCTTTTTGTCTCATTTGCATATAAGCTTGAAAAGAGAATTTCTTTGGTAAAACATGTTTTTTAATAGATTATATATCCTTCACTAAGTAGTCAAAAGGGGCTATTTCCTAAATCAGGTGTAAACGACACACTTATTTACAGTTGCACGTGAGAAAAAGAGCTGCAAAGTTTCTGCTAAGGGATTTGGGTTATGCCTCTGAGAACAAAGAGGAAGCAGCCATGTTAGCATTACTGAAGGCAAAGCCAGCCTTGCATTTAACTGCATGGTGGTAGAGGGCAGTGTGATTCCCCGGTTATTCTGTAGACTACCTCAGATCCTTTTTGTTTGTTCTCATTTCACTAACAGAATTCAGAAGGAGCTAGCTGAGATCACCCTTGATCCTCCTCCTAACTGCAGGTAAGAAACAAATTTTGTTGCTTGGATTTTGAGTTTTGGAAAAATATTGAGGGATGAATGATCTTGCCTGAATATACGTGCAGCCCAAGAAGCTGACTTCATTTGTTTCCTTTTATCTTTTGAAGTGCACAAACTAAAACTAAAAGTACACTAACTAGATTAAAAAAGGGGAGAAAAGATACTCTAGCATTGTGAGCTTATGAGTACAGGATTGTGTGCTTCTGAAATTTGTGTGATAGTGCTTACTTTTTGCCTGTATGTCTGTAGAGCATTTTTGTTCATAACCATATTTCAGTGATTTCTAAAATTTTCAGCTTTAAAGAACTGTTTGTGTGCAATCTGAACTGACCTTCCAATTTAGAAATTGCTGAATGCAGTGTTAGAAAATGTAAATGCACTAAACAAGAGTATAGTCGGTTCATTTTGATTTCTTCAGTTACTTGCCTTAAGGGTAAATTTTATGTGCTAAACGATTGGTTTCAGTTGTTTTCTGGAGGATGCGTTGTTGGAATTATTTACGTTTTAAGCAGTTGTCCTAATTACTTGAGAAAATCCCTAGTAAGTAGTAAGTTGCAGTTGTGAAAAGAATTTCACTGGAACCCAAGCAGCTAATGGGTGCATATTTTTTTGTCTTTTTATTTGCTTGTTACTTATATGTTACTTATATGCTTGTTACCTATATGTTACTTATAAAATTTTGAACAGTGATTATATGGCTTATGAAATGAATCAAATTTAGAGGTAAAGTTAAATAATTTGCATAGAGAGAGTTGCTGGTACAGTTGAAGTGATGCTACAGTTTGGCAGGAAAATTCCTCAGTCTTTAATCCATTTCTGCTACAAATTCTGTAGTTGGCTTATGTTGATCAGACAGATCTCTGAAGTTATCTATAAACAAAAATGAAACCCATTGACCTCTTACTGTGTATGCTAATCAGATCTGCTGATAAGATGATCTGATTCTGCATTTTCCAATGAATTATTAGTTTGCTTATTAAAAGTAGGTATGTCTAACCTTAAAGTATTAACTTAAGAGCTGTGCCTTCCAGTAACAGTAGCCACTAGCCACATGTAGCTATCGATGACTTTACTTGTGGCTAGTTCAAAATGACATGCTAAAAGTGTGATACATGCACCGGATTTTAAAAGCTTAGCAGAGCATAAAATTTTGCTTTTACATGTTGAAGTGATACTATTGTGGCTATGTTTAATAAAAATAAAATTAAAATTTTCATGTTTTTAATTGTTAGAAAATTTACAACTAATTATGAATGACAAATGTTACATTTTTGCTGCTTTAAAAATAGTAAATTGAGGTATTTGTGTTTACCTTCCTGAGTGGTCTGTGGAATCTGTGTTCATTTAAGAAGGTCAAGTTGTTTGCTCTCTGAAGGAATAACTTAATTTACAACATATATACTTATTTCTTCCTGTATGAGAAATGTAAAGATCAGAGAATAATCTCTGCTATTTAAAAATTGTGAGTAGGATCATTTACAAAGGTAGTTGATTTTTCTGCAAATAGCAAAATCCAGGGGACAGGACTAAATCTACAGAGTGTGGTAGATGTGTTGAATGCCCTCTGAGCAGAGCTGTAGTGGTGATGAAAACAGCTTGTACATTAAACCAGGATGTTTCCGCAAGGTCACCAAGGAGTATTTTAGAGGAAACAGAATCTTTTTGTGGTGCAGAGAGTTTGATTTGTCCTGAAGTTTTCTTTTGTGTATCAGTCCATGAGATAGTGTTTGGCATTTGGCAGTTAGACTGGAGAGAAAGTGAGGCTCTGCTTGTGCTTGTACACAGCAGTTGTGTCTGTTTTCCCTCGCTGGGCTTGATAGCTGTCAGTATTAAAGACAATGCCTTTCAGTTCTCCATTTCTTTACTACCTGACTTTCTTTTGCTGCTGCATAAGGAATTAGAAAAAAGTGGACATTATACATTGTTTGTTAGCACTTGGAAGTTAGGCTTTCTTCTCTTATATGCCTTACTTGTAAAAAGCTCAGATACTTTGGTATGTCTGATTTTGTGTGGAAGGTCTACTCCCTACTAGGTAGGAACTTTGCAGATTGTTTTAATGCACAGAGAAACCTAAATTTGTATTATATTTTTTTGCCTACATGTCAGATCTGGGAAAGAACACCACTGTGTTCTCAAAATTCAAAGGTGTTTAAATGTTTCTTGTAAGGCTTAATGGAGATTGTATGCTTTAAATTTACTTTTTATTTAGGCTATCATGTATCTGTCTATCTCAGGAAACAAAACATTGAATGAAATGCAGGAAAATTTGGGGGGAAAAGCCAAATTATTCAGACTAGGAAGATTTTTCTTTAATTTCCCTCTTTATTTAGCATTCTTTAGTTAGGTCTAATTACCCAGAGAGAACAGATATTGATTTAATTGTTGAATTGTATGCCCTTAAGTAAGCTTGATGATAGGTTGGTAGATTCCTCCTTTTTTTTTTTCCTGGTAATAAGAACATTGATAAAGATGTTATCTCTGGTGATTTGACTGTGTTTCCGTTTTGGAATTATGAGATGCTGCTGCTCACAGACAGGATAGGACTCCCTTCTCAGTTCTCTTGGGAAACATCCTCACAGACATGGTTAGAGGCATGTCTCCTAGATGACTTCAAACCAAGCAAGGTTGCCCATGAAGATTAGTCCACTGATGCACTATTTACTTACTGGCTTACATTTATAGTTTTGCCATCCAGGCTTCAGATTAGGCTATAAATAATCATATGCTAGTGATGTTGAAAGAAAATTGTGTGTGCATTGCTCTGCTTTTAGAGAAACCTGTTGCTATGACTGGAGTGATGTGTAAAAGGGTGACCATGTCTTACTGGCACAGCTTGTAGAAACTCCGAGTTTAGAAAGGTGCTATGCTTCTAATGTAGCCCCTTATTTATATAAACAAGTACAGATATATGCTTCTAAAATGTTCTTTAGCATATTTAAATTGCATCTATTAGTATGCAAACATATAGGGTATTGGTATAGTTTTGGGATGTGGGAAATGTCTAACTGGGGCAGAAATTTATAATATTTTCTGGTAAAACCTAAAAGCAGGTGTTTACAAATTTTGACAACTTAACCCTGAGGAAAAGTAAAACTGGAAACGTTCGTTTTGAATGAGAAGCTGATATCTCCTCACTTATTCCTACGTCAGTCTGGGATTTTCTTCTACCATCTTCTGGAGGCTGCTGAAACTACATGGTAGATCAGACCTTTGTTAAGTAAGCTGCAGACCAGGAACCCGTGCATCACTGGGAGAAGTACAGAATGCTGTCCCCTACCCTACCACACTTTTTCCTCCTTCACCCTCTACCAGAGGTGTGGAATCACAACCTTGAATTTAACAAGATTGAGGTTTGAAAGGTCCTAGTGTAGAAATCAGCCTGGGTGCAGACTCTGCTCTGCTACTCAGTAGCATGTTGCACTAACAAGTTATGCTTTATTTTTTTATTCCATTTTCTCAGCTCTAAACATCAGGAAAATAATAATTTTGGATTGAAGAAAACATTAAAGAGTGCATATGCTTGTCCTTATTTCAGTAGTAGTGTTTAAGATGATTATTCTAATATAATTCTAAGCTATCATTTTATTTGATTATAAGAAGAAATTGAAATTCACAGTAATCTTACTTTTTGCATGTAAACCAGTACAGAAGGACTTGGATTGCTGTAGGACTAAAGACACTTCTGCCCCCAGGGGAGTAACTGAAAGAGTACCCCTGCAGAGGTCATAGCTCTATTGCTATCTGTTGATGCTCCCTTCAGATAATGGCAGGAAGTAGGTGGGAACATAAGCACTTTTGAAAAGTTACATGCTGTAAATTGTGTTTGCCACACTCAACTGTTTGGGACTGTATACCATATTCTCATCTTGAATGTGACTCTGTAACAGCAGATGCCTTGTGTTTGGTTATCAGAAAAATTAGATTTACTTGGGTGTTCAGATTTACAAAGTAGAACATGACCTTGATTATTATTATTACAATAACTAGGCACAGGTTTAGAGAATGATTATTTTCTTTCTACCTATGTCTTCCAACAGGAAAAATGCATTCCGGCATTTTTCTAGAGGCTTAGATTCTAGAGGATAAACTGTATTAAACTTCTAATATTTTTCTTTTGCCTCTTAATCAGTGGTTTTATATTGATTGGGGCAGTGCCCTAGGGCCCCCCAACCCCTGTCTTGGGAACAATTGCCAATGCCTAGAGATAGCATTGTTCTTGAGAATTGAGGAAGAAGACCAGCAGATTTAGAGCTTAGATGTCCCAGGTGCTGCTGTAGCCCCTGTAAAGCACAAGACAGCACCCCTGCCCCCACCCCAGGAATGAACAGAAGAGCATGAGCATCAGGAACACTGGGAGGGACATTGTAGATGCTTATTCCTCTAAGTATTGCCTCCTAAGTCAGGGGACAGTTTGCTTTTGACTGTTTTCACATATGATTCTGTCCTAACTGATGCCCCATCTCTTGCTAGTCTTTTATTAGCTTTTGTCTTATATTCCAATGTATGATGAAGCCACAGGAATTGATACCATGAGTACCTGCTAAATCACAGTTTTGGAGCTCAGAAATGCTTTCAGCAGTGTTTCTTTTAGGTCTCTTAACTACTGATAATACCATTGGTATGGTTTGGCTTTAGGCTGATTATATCAATAGTATTCTAAGAAATATTAAGGAAACATAAGGGAGAAGTATGCAGGGCCAGAGATAGTGGTCAGTGGTAGAGTGCTTGCTTAGCATGAATGAAGTCCTAAGTTTAACTCCACCACAAAACAAAACAAAAAATACCATTGAAGAATCACCAAAACTCAAGTTTTAAACTAACTGATGTGTAGACAAGTAAGAAAGCCATGTTCTTCATTTACTTTTTATTTTCATTATTAAAATACTAGCCTGATTGCCTGGCATCCTATTGCCACAGTTTCATTCTTCTTTATTTCAGAATTTGGCCCAGATATGTTTCACGATGCATGGATTGTCAGGTTTTGGAAAGGTTGTATGATGTAGTATGATGTGATTACTGTGTATTATGTTTACACGAGGCAGCACTCCATAATCACAATATGGATATTTCTACACTAAAGACTTGTGCATATTCGTACTAAGTGGGATAAGTAGAAACGATAAGTAATTTGAGGCCAGCTCATAATTTGACTTTGCTACCAAGTTATTTTGTACCAACCTTACTAAAATCTTTGGGTGCTCAGAGTGCTTGGAACACAGCATGTGGATAACGATGGTAATCATAGCCGCATTCCCTAGTATTGGATGCCAGTTTCTATGTTGTTAGTTTTGGCTTACTGGGTTTTTGTTGTTGTTTTATATCTTGTATGCTTACTAAAAAAAAAAAAAAAAAACAATAGATTTAGAGTTCTTTACTCTTAGTGTGTAATTATTTATCAGTGTATTTCTTTTAAAGCTCTTTATATTGGATTATTTTCTTAGTCTGCTTTCAAAATGTCTTAATTTTTCTGTTCATTCTAGATATACAAAATATGTCCTTTAACACATACAATATGTATTTTCTTGAAGCATTTTAGTGCAATTAAGACTGTAAAGAGAAACACCAAATTCTGATAGTTGTGGTGCAATTACAGAAAACTTAGATGAGTTACTGTTCAGCATAGAAAGGTGCATTTCTTACTCAGCAGACATCTGGTACGGGCCCAGGAACACTTCTGTGTTGTTCTTCTCATGCAAACTGAGGTCCCAGGCTTCTATCCTGTGGCTCTGCCACTTGGAATATGTGTCTAATCAAGAGAATTGAAGGAGTCCTGGGCCAGGTTTAAGTGCTTTGATTTGGAAATAAGACAGAAATTGTTTTCACAGCTGTGCTTAACAAACTGTAAGGTGACTGAGGAATGTGAGAGAGCTCATGGGCATTCCATGAAACACCAATTTCTCGTCCACAAAAGCATGAATGCAGAGGACAGATAGACTGTCATTCTCTCTAAGAGGAATGAGTAAGTAGTTGAGTAGCAGCCTGGCACTGAAGGACGCCTAGCAGTTCAATAACTTCTTAATACAGTGTTTCATTTAAATCATAAGTGGATAACTTAATTTCTTTTGGTTTAAATTTAAAAAGTAAATCTAAGAGTTGAGAAATCTAAAAGATGTAATACCATGTACTGAAAGAGCAGACATAGCTTACTTCAGGGTTGAAAGTAAGCTTTTTCTCTTTAAAACAATATTGTTGGAAAACCTGATGAAAAGTATTCAGAGTTTGTGGATCTCTGGGTGTTTATTGTAAGCGAATTTATTCCTTTGTCTTGTTCCTCTTTGAAAGTATCCAAAATGTTAGTATTGCATGGTTTTAGAATCTGGCCCAAAGTGAGGTTCCAGACATTAAGTTGGGGGGAAAACTTTTCTCTAGCTTAGTAGTGATGCTTTTTTTTTTTTTTTTTTTTTTTTTTAAGGGAGTGACGTATCATTCTGAAGGACTTTGTTCATAGGAAGTATTCCCAAAGTTGTCAGATCTTTCTTCTTCTCCCCTTGTAAGGACAGAGATTTGAATGTGTTCATAATGGAAAAAAAAATTTTTTTATTTTCTACTTATGGCTTTCCTGTGCACAAATGATAGATCTACATTTTTCTCTGGGTTACTGTAAGAACAGTCCATTTTTATGGGTTTTGAATTTGATTAGAGGCTCTGTGCAATTAAGAATTTCTGTGCTTCCTTGTGGAAAGCTATCAGGACCAGATTTTAAGGGAAGGTTCAAGCTGATAGCATGTATCTTTTAATACTGGAATTGTCAGATCAAGTTTTTGCAGATGTTGGTTTTATATTAGATTCTTCATAATTTTGTTTTGTTTTCAGTAGTGCCATAGTTCATTTAAAAATTATTTCTTCTAAATATGATTTTTTTTTTTTTTTTTACAAAAATTGCTCTCAGAAATTATTAGATTTTTTTTTTTTCCCCTCTAATGTATTACTAGGAAGGAGCTGGTCTTTTTTTTTTTTTTTTTTTTTTTTTTTCTAAGCAAAATTGATACAATGTTCTCAGAGCAACAGGCTTCTCTCTCAAATTTGTACCTTACATTGTGTTTGGATGCTGACTTGGAATTACTTTGAGGTCTCATCTTAGTTCATAGGGATCTGTAAGTAAACAGTGTAGGCTTATTTATGACACCTGTGATGCTCCATTGTGATTAGTGTAGCATCACTAATAATAGTTCAACTCTATGGGTTAGTGGTTAAAGTTCCTAAACTGTAAAGATCTGGTCCTCTGTTTGGCTTTTACTATGTATAGTTGTTTTATGTTTATGGCTTTTTGTAGCAAACCTTTGGAAGGAATCCCAGTAGCAGTGCTCACTCACTATCACAGGTTGCAGCCTGGTTGGAGGGATTTTGACCAGTTAGTTGCATGTCATTCATAAAAGGGTTTTCTTTTTCGTTTTTCTTTTTCGCCCCTTCAGTGTTCCAGAGCAAATATACTTTGTCATCTGTTTAACATCCAGTTTGTCTGGGGGAAAAATAAAGACGTATCTAGCCTGAAATTGCTTTTGGGAGTGTGACTTCATATCTTGTGGGCTGATTGAAAGGCCTAGGGAAACATGAATTTGCTACCTCTTCATTTTATTTTCCTTTACTCACAAATCATCACGGCGATCCTCCCTTTACATCCATGCCCCGGTTTTTATAAACACCGTTATTTCCCTTCTCTAGGTCATTATTTCTAGAAAGTTTTGCTATATAAAATTATATAGGTTTCTTATAAATGTATCTTTTTTTCCCATATTAAATTTTAAGTTGAGAATCCACGGTCCCCAAGAGAGTGAAGTTCACAAGTGTGAGGCTGCAAAGTTTTATGGTTTTTGATGCTTTCTGTAGTATTCTAATCTTAAAATGTAGTGGCAGCAAAATGGACAGAACACAAGGAAAGCATTGCCTTAATGATTCTATTCTTGCTTCATACTAGAGCATTTGACTATTAGTTGGATTTGTGATCTCTACCTATGTATGTGTGTTCCTATTGTTACCTTTTATCACAGTGAGGTAAAAATCTACTTGGACTGCAGAAGCAATTTGAGGCAAGTATGTGACTTAGGGTATAGGTTTTCTTCAGTTTATAACAGCATTTCTGTTAAAGGGCTTTGTTTAACTTGTATTCATTTTGGTTTTTCTTTTAATCCTAAAATATGTTGTAAATGAATAGTTTCTTGCTAAAGCATTTTAATTTTTTAAAAATACCTTTTTCTGGAAAATATCAAACATGTAGAAGGAAACAGAGCAGTATACTAAACTCTTTATGTAGGTTTCATCTAGTTGCAGTAGTCACCATCTCTGGCTCTTTGTGTTTTGTGTCTACACAGTTGGTTCTTTAACTCTCCTTATCACTCAGAGCAGATGTTAGCATTGTTTCATCTCTCCCCTTTTGGAATAGGTACTGTAGGGCTCTTTTTAAAAACATATAGACTACTTTTAACTTAACTACAGGGTTGTAGTTCCTTAGTCATTATTCAAAATTACAAATGTGCCATGAATGACTTTGCTTCTCCCAGGCTTAACTTGGGCCAGAATCCAAATAAAGCAGGTAAAGCAAGATTGCTTGATGAGACTTGAATGAAGTGGTTCTCAAGCTTCCTCTCCTTTGGGTTTGGAACTCGTTCACAGAGGTTCCTTTTCAGATACCCTGGATATATTTGCATTATAATTCATACCAGTTATGAAGTAAGTGTTATGAAGTAAGTAGTTTTATGGTTGGGGTCACCACAACATGAGAAATGGTGTTAAAGGACCACAGCGTTAAGAAGGTTGAGAACCACAGCTTTAATGTCTTTTGAGCTCAAGATTTGCCATTTCATTTCATTTTGCATCTTACTTATAGAGAAACTGAGCAGAATTTGCTGTAGATGTATTTTGCTTATTAGTCTCCTACTAAGTAATTTAGGATGTTTTCATTCCTTGGTGTGTCCTTAAATTTGGGAGTTAGGTCAAGAGGCTTGATCAAAGACAAACTGAATTCATACTCTATCTTTCTCTTTCCCTTTTTCCCATTGAGCTGGCTAGTCATGTCAACTACAAAAGCTAGAGCTATCTGAAAGGAGGGAACCTAAATTGAGACAATGTCTCCATAAGATCTGGCTGTAGGGGCATTTTCTATATTCGTAATTGATGGGGAAGGCCCAGTGGTCCTGTGTTCTATAAAGAAAAACGGGATGAGCAAGCTTTGTGAAACAAGACAGTAAACAGCACTCCTCCATGGCCTCTGTATCAGCTCCTGCTCTAGGCTCCTGCTTTATGTGAATTTCTGTCCTGACTTCCTTCAGTGATGAACAATGATATGGAAGTGTAAGCCAAATAGACCCTTTCCTCCTCATCTTACTTTTGGTCATGGTGTTTTGTCACAGCAATAGAAACCCTAAGACATCCACTGACCATTGACTCCCTCTTTTCTTTTTCTTTCTTTTCCTTCTTCTTTTTAAAGCAAAACTGCTAGACAGAATGCCTTTCTTTCAGGAGCCATTCAGCTGTGACAGCCTTTTTTTGATGTTTCCTGACTGAACAGCTCGGTCTTGGTGACACTGTTTAGGGAGGTTATGTAACTTATAGGAGGTAAGGCCTGCCTCACATGACAGATGTTTTCCCTAAGGGGCCAGCCTTTGAGGATAGGTAGTTCAGCCCTGCTTCTGGTTCTGTTTTTTAATTTTTTATTTTATTCTGCTTTCTAAGCAGAGACCTTTGTCTTGTGGTGTCACCCTCGGGGCAGTGATGTCTCCCACTCCACTACCCCTCAGTTACAGTTTTTTGCTCTCATGGACTGAAACTTTGTAAAACAGTGAGCCTAAGCCCATTCCCCCTTAAGTTGCTCATGTCAAGTGTTTTGCAACCTTGAGAAGTCATCATGTGAACACTAGTAGTGTAAGGTAATCCTGGTTAACAGTGTGTTTCTCCTTTCTCTTCAGGTAAGTCAGTTTTCTACTGTCCTTTGTGGAATCATTAATTCCTAGTTGTTGTCTTTCAGTGGATTACACTGCTTTAGAATGTCACTGTTATCCTTTTAGAACTTACTAAGTTAATCGACTTTTTTGTTTATATACACATATGTATGGGGTGTGCTTCCATGCGTGTGCATGTGGAGGTCATATGTTGACTAAGATATCTTTTATTAATCTCTTTTTTATGTTTTAATTATAGTCTCAAAAATAAAAAATAATTTAAAAAATGTTATGTGTATTTACAGATATTTTTATGTATGTATATATATACCTGTGTGTTGTAACCTGCAAAGGCCAGAAGAAGGTGTCTGGTCCTCTGGAGCTGGAGTTACAGGCAGTTGTAAACTGTTCCGTGAGGGTGCTGGAAACAGATTCAGGTCCTGTGTAAGAGCAGCAAATGTTCTTACTTGTTGAGTCCTCTCTGTTTACTTAATTATTTTTATGACATTATTTTAAAATTTTTTCATACAATATATTTTGGTCATATTGCCCTCTCCTCCTCCTGGCTACATAGTGGTTAGGTCTTTTTGCTGAAAATACTACTTAATTAAAACCATTGAAAATGGAGAAATCTAGCTAGTGTCCAACTAGAAGCTTCACCCCTACTGACTTGCATTTGTGGTGTTGGAAGGTATTGTACTGGAAAAGAAAAATCAGTCTCATCCAGCTATGAACCTTGTGATCTACAACAGTGACCTACTTTATATTTTTGAGACAGGATCTAGAACTTTGTGAGCAGAGCAGGTAGCCATTGAGCCACTAGGAGCCTAATGTCTGACCATTCTTTCTCTCTTTTCATTTCTGGGGTTATTGTTCACCATACCTGTCTTCTGTGAGTACTGAGGATTTGAGCTCTGTCTCCATGCTTGAGCAGGAAGCACTTTACCTAGTGAGCCATCTCCCAAGACCTCTTACTTTTAAATAAGCACACCTACGACTAAATCACTGCGCCTTAGGAAAAATTAGCTGTTCCTTTAAACATGATGTCCTGGCCATTTGTTATTGTGGAAAAATTTAGTCTTAGCAGTAGAAATCATATCTTTGTTGAAAATGGGGTCTCCGTTTTAAAAGTTGGGTTGTTTTTATTTTTAATTTTATTTTATGCATATGGGTTCTTTGCTGGCCATGTGTGTCTGCACCATGTTTGTACCTAGTACTTGTGGAGGTTGGTATTTCATGTCTTCCTTTATTACTCTCTACTGAGACAGTGTCTCTAGCTGAACCTGAGACTTCCTAGTATGGCTAGCCTACCTAGTCTACTTACTTACCCTTGGAATTCTTTGTATCTTTTTACAGAATGAGAGGACTATGAGAGGCTACTGAAGCTTCTTGGCTTTCTTTATTTGGGTCCTCAGATCCAAACTCTTATTCTCATGCTTGAGTGCCGTGTTCTCTGAGCCATCTCCTCAGGCCCAATTTTATTGTGTAAGTGTGTATGAAAAAATACTTTTTTTCCTCAAAATTTCACTTTTTAGACCTCTTTCTCTCTGTGTGTCTCTCTCTCTCTCTCTCTCTGCTCTCTCTCTCTCTCTCTCTCTCTCTCTCTCTTTCTTTTTCTGAGACAGGGTTTCTCTGTGTAGCCCGGGCTGTCCTGGAACTCACTCTGTAGACCAGGCTGGGCTCGAACTCAGAAATCCGCCTGCCTCTGCCTCCCAAGTGCCGGGATTAAAGGCGTGCGCCACCACTGCCCGGCTTTAGACCTCTTTCATTGTGAAATCTTGTAGTTAATTTGAGGGTTGTGGGGTTATTATGTGCTGCTGTGCACATGCATGAGTGTGCACACACAAACACAGATACACATTGCTGCTGCTGCTGCTGCTACTACCACCACCAACAGTGCCACTGTGAATCCCTTTGGGTTTGTTTGCTTGTTTTTGTTTTTCTTACTAGTGAGTTTTATTTACAGGCAAACCTGTGTTAATAGGATTTTCATCTGTTACTTGAAAATGTGCCTTTCTATTCTATTAGCTTCTTTTGTATTCTAAGAAAACCTGTTTTTAATGCCTGTCAGTCTCTTGCTTTTCATACTTTTATCACCTGAGGACGGAGTATTCAGTGTATGAACCTATGGAGGGGCATTCTCTGAAATCATACACATATTGATATTGTGAATGTGTACGTGGGATGTTTATGTAAGGTTGAGTGAGGCATGAAGGCTGATTCATCAGTTTAACAGAGTACCAGGAGTATGTAGATATTTTAAAATTTGTGCATTCATGATGTGAGTGTGTCGGGGGGTGGTGGTGGTGGTGGTGGTACATGTGCCCCAGCTCCAGCATATTTGTGGAATCAGTTGTTTGCTTCCACCTTCACATGGTTTCTGGGGATTGAACTCATGTTGCCAGTCTTATGCAGCACGTGCTTTACCTTCCAGGCCATTTCACCAGCCCCTTCAAATGATTTAGTGAGTAGTTGTGTTCTGGAAGTTGATGAGACAAAATTAGCAGTATGTTTTTGTGTGAATTAGCTTTTAAACATAGCATGTTTGTATCAGAAGTCACTGTTAAAGATACAGGAACTCAGAACAAATTGGCTTACAGGATTAAAAAGCTCAAGGTCTGTTTGGCCATCAGTGTCTGATTACCTTCAAATTGTCCTGACTCCTTCCTCTCAGTTAACCTCAGTTTTAAACACTCACTTTTATGTTCATAAAATAACTGGTAATCTTTCCTGCTTTCTCTTTCGGATTGAGTTACCTTTTCATATAATGTGACTTTCCACCCTAGGCTCTTTTTCAGAAGTATTTTCTTATTGCATAATTAGTATTGATTTATTTAGTATTATTTATTGTTGGTTATCTTTGTTAGCTAAATTGTATCACCATTATGTGTACGTTGGAAAAGCACAGTGTGTATAGGGCTTGGCGCAGCCAGTTACTCACTAGCAGTCTTTAAATATTTTTATTTTAGGAAATGTTTTTGTATTCATCTGGCTCTGCATGCTGTGACCTGTCCTCCCTTTCTTTACATTGAGTATATCCGTGGTCATTTGACATGTACTTTTTTCTCCAATCCAGCTCCTCCTTTGAGAAGTCACTTTATTATTTTAGTTTATGTGTGTAGGTGTTTCACCTACATATCTGTGTACCATGTGTGTGCCTAGTGCCTTTGGAGGACAGAAGAGGGCCTCAAATCCCCTGGTACTGGGATTACAGATGGTTGTGAGCTGCCATGTAGGTTCTGGGAATTGAACCCAGGTCTTCTGGAAGAGAAGCAGGTTCTCTTAACTGCTGAGCCATTTCTCCAGCATGTTTTAATTTTTCAAAAGCATACTTTATATACAGCAATTCAGTTGATGTATTAAATAACACTATAACAGAATGACTTGATAAGTTTTAAACAGAAGAAAAAAAAGATTTCAGATTAAAGTACCTATCCCACCAAAACAGTTTTTTAAATTCATTTTTTCTAAGTGAGTCAATGTGACAGATGTGTTTCATGATAGGTTATGTCTAATTCCTTTTTTGTTACTAGTCAGTGAAAGTAAAAAGGCAGCCAAGCGTTCATCATTACCACCTTAAAGGAATAACATGTTGGATTCATTTGGAATTTAAAAAAAAAAAAATAGTTACTGCTACTTCAGAAAGTTGAGTTTGCATATCTTCAAGAAAAGAACCTATGAGAGGCAGGCGGATTTCTGAGTTCGAAGCCAGCCTGGTCTACAGAGTGAGTTCCAGGACAGCCCGAGCTACACAGAGAAACCCTGTCTCGAAAAACCAAAAAAAAAAAAGAAAAAGAAAAGAACCTATGGAATGAAAACAAACAAACAAACAAAAAAACAAAATAAAAAGTTGCATATTCACCTTCATGACTCCACCCTCTTGCCTATGGCCATCTGTCCTCATTATCCTCCCTTGGTCTTCTTTCCAACTTTCAGATTATATCGACACTTATGCCTGCTTTCATATATGTATGTATATGCATTATAGACTAAGGCTACATGTATGAGAAGAAGATGCACATGTATTTGCATTCTTAGCTTGGATCCGTTCTCTGGAATATACTTTCCAACTGTTCTTTTTCCTGAAAATTTTATGATTTCTTTTTTCTTTTCCAGTTGAATAATACTTTACTTTGAGTCTGTGCTATGTTTTCTTTATCCAGTTATTTGTTGATGTACATTCAGGCTGGTCCATTCTTTACTGTTGTAAATAGGGCAGAGACAAGCATGTTGTGCAAATGCCTTGGTGGTAGGGCATGGAGCCTTGTTCACATTTGTCTAAGAGTGGCATAGCTCTATTGTACAGTAGTTACATTTCCGAGTTTTAAGGAACCTTCTACCTGATTTCCCTAATGATTATGTTAATTCATACTCCTGTAAGTCGTGAGTTAAGGGTTGCTTTTCCCCACATGCTCTCAACATGTGTTGTCAGATTTCTTGATGATGGCCATTCTGTTTGGGGTGAGGTGTTGTCTCAAAAATAGTTTTAAAATAGGTTTTCCTGATGACTCAAAATGCTGAACACTTTCAACAGTAGGTTTTTTTTTTTTTTTTTTTTTTTTTTTTTTTTTTTAAGAACTGTCTATTATTGATTTGCTGCTTTGTTTTCTTGGTGGTTTTAATTTTGAAGTTATTTTTAAACTTTGAGTATTATCTCTATCTGAAATACAGCTGATAAAGATTTTCTCCACTCTGGCCTGCTAGTGTGCATTCAGCTAGTAGCTCTTTGCCTGTCTGTACAGAACTTTAATTTTATGGAGTCCTATCCTTGACTCTTGGCTCTTTCCTGTGCCATTGTACTTGTGCTTGGAAAGTTCTTGCATGACTCCAGTGATCCGAGTATTTTTCTCTGATAGTTTCAGGGTTTTAATTCAGGTCTCAGATCTAATTCTCCTTCCTTTTTGTGTAAGGTGAAAGACATGGACCTCTTTCATTTCCCTGAATGTGGATATTTAGTTTTGTCGGATGTAGTTGTTGGAATAGGCTCTGTTTTTTGCGATGTAGTTTTTGTTACTTTAGTAAAAGATTAGGTGACCATAGCTTTGTCTGTTTATTGCCAAATCCTTTTATTTTGCTCCAACAATCTGTTTGATTTTATGCCAATACCAGGATATCTTTATCACTATAGCTTATTGTAGTATAATTTGAGGTCAAATATCATGTTACCTCCAGCTGGATTCTTACTCCTCAGGATTGCTTTGGATGATGGTGGTTGTGTTGTTTTATTTTGTGGCTCCATATACATCTTTGAGTTGCGTTTTCTGAGCCCATCAAGTATAACATCAGAATTTAGAAGGTTATATCACTCAGTGTATAGATTATATTTTGTAGTAAAGCTAATATCACAATATTAATTCTGCTAGGAGTAGGGAAAGTTTTTAGTCCAGTGTCATCTTTGATTTTCCTTTTCAGTGTCTTGAGGTTTTCATTGTAGCGGACTTTTGCTTTGGCTAGGTTATATATATATATATTCTCGGGTTCATTTAGGTTTTTCCTCTTTTACTTTTTTTTTTGAGTTAATGTGCATGAAATTTTGTTTTTCTTTCTCTGAGGGGTCATTGCTCTTTTAAATGTTTGTATCTTTTAACTACTTTGTTTTTTTTAGTAGAATCTATAAAGTCTTTAATAGATTCTAAAATCTTAAGTATAAGATCACATCTGCAAGTGAAACTAGTTTGACTTTTCTATTTTAAAAACCTTTTGTGTCTTTCTAGCTCGGCTTAGAGCACTATATTGAATAAGAGAGGGCATAGAAGCAGTTTTCTGAGTTTGTTTCTTTGTAGTGTGACATTGGCTATAGGTTTGTTGTATATAATATAGTCTTTATTATTGTGATTTATGTTTCATCAGTTCCTAGTGTCACTGGTACTTGTGTTATGAAACAATGTGTCCTTGAACTTTGTCCAATGCTGCTTTGATATGAGAATGATCATGTCATTTCTGTTAAGTTTGTTTATATAGTATATTAACTTTTTTTGGTTTTTCAAGACAGGGTTTCTCTGTGTAGTCCTGGCTGTCCTGGAACTCAGTCTGTAGACCAGGCTGGTCTCGAACTCAGAAATCCGCCTGCCTCTGCCTCCCAAGTGCTGGGATTAAAAGTATGCTCTACCATTGCCCTCAAGTGTATAACTTTTATGTTTTATGTTTTAATTTATTCAGCCTGTCAGTGATTCAGTTGCAGTGGGGTGAGATCAGTGAAGCGGCATATGACTATGGTTTGTGCTGCTGCTATTGCTTGTCCCTGAAGTTGAGGTGGCTCTTAGAAAGGGACATACATTTGAAATGGCTTGCCATAGTTTAATGGATGAAATAGAGTAGCAGAATCATGCGTGCATGGTGGGGGTGGAGAGAGAGAGAGAGACAGACAGACACTGCGTATATGCGATCAAGCAAGCATGTGTGCACGCAGGTATATATGAAAGCATAGGACATAGTTATATACAAACTAAATATTCCTGGGTATTTAGGGTTTGGACTGGTTTTCTATATCTTTATGGTTCAAATTTGTTTATTATATATGATGTGTCTTATGGTTACATACATTTTTTTTTTTGTGTTAGCATTTAATTAATAGTAACCCATAAGTTACCTTCCCATTTCTGTGGTGTATGTGTACTTGCCATGGCTTCAGTTGAGTCTCAATAATACTTGCCCCATTTATCAGCCTAGACCTGAAAATATAAGCAGTATTGTATTAGTTACTTGTCTTGTTGTGACATATCTGAGAAAGAGCAACGTAGGGAACGAAAGAACGGTTTAGGTTCATTATTGGCTCACAGTTTGAGCGTATAGTCCATTATGGTGGGGAAGCCATGACAGCAGGATCTTGAGGCCCCTAGTTATATTGCATCAGCAGTCAGGAAACGGAATGGTGACTTCTCATGCTCAGCTTACTGTCTGCTTTTTAATCAGTTCAGGTCCTCCACCTGTAGAATGGTGTCACATGTCATGTACAGTGTTGCTACCTCAGTGAACCTAATATAGATAATACTTCCCAGTCATGCCCAGAAGATTGTCTCCTGGGTAATACCAGATCCTGTCAAGTTCACAGCCAATATTAACATTTATAATATCAAAATACAAATTCATTTATGACATTTATGTTTTTGTGTATGTGTGAGTTGATGCATATATGCACATGCATGTATGTGCATATAGGGGTTGGATAGAGACAGTGTTGGTACTATCCTAAGGAACACACCTTGCAACTTACTATGATGGGTCCAGCTGGTCTGGGATTTAACAATTGGTTGGCCAGGGAGTCTTACAGATCCATCTGTCTCCCAGTCCTTGGGATTACAAGTATGTGTACCATTGTATCCCAGTTTTTACTTGGTTTCTTGGGATTGAGCTCAAGTTCATAGGCTTGGATGGAGATAAGTACTTTACATTCTGAGCTATCTCTTAGCCCCTACAGATCTATTCAAGAGTAATCAATGAAGAGTGAAAATATGTTAATTACACTGAAAGCATGTGGTTTATCCTGTAGAATGTTCTGTAAACTATGAGAATGTGTATTTTGAAGCACTTTGATGAAGTACTGTTGGAATCACTTTAATATTGTTTAACTGTTTCTTTACTGATTTTCTTTTGGTATGGGAGTCTGTATGTTTTCTCAAGGATAAATCTAGGGTATTGAGCTCAGTTACTTGAGTGTTTAGTGAGATCCCTTCTTTAGATCTTGCATATTTTGCTTTGTGTAATTCAGTGCTCTTAATATTGTATGTGTATATATATTTAAAAGTATTTTCTTTTTTTACATTGATTCCTTTATGATGGACACTGTGTGTGCCCCCCACACTCCTCCCCACTCCCGACCTTCCCCTACCTCAGAGTAAAGGCCCTGCTTTGCAGCCGGTGAGCTCTGAGTTAGTGATCCTCTTTTCCTGCTCTCCCTCCTAAGGTCTGCAGTTGCAGTTGTGCACAGCTAGCTCACTTTCAGCCTTTTGACATCTGGTTTACATTTTCTCTCTATATATAACTAGTGTACCTCTTGTTTTGGGATCGTTTGTGTATGCTATGTCTTTTTTTTCATTCCTTTTCAGCTTGTATATGTCTTTAGTGATAAGTGAATTTCTTGTAATGGCATATCTTTTTATTTTTAGCTATTGAACCTATTTTTCTATATCTTTTAAGAAATTGTATCTGTTTATATTCAGGGTTGTTAACTGATGGGAAAAGGCACACTGTTTCATTCTGTTAATTTGTTTTCAAGCTTTGTGTGTATTTTCTTTGTTCCCCTCCTGTTCATCTTCCTGGTTTGGGGATTTCTGCAACAGTAAGGTTGGATTTTCCTTTTTTCTGTGTATTTGCTGTACTATTGAGTTTTGCACATCAGTCCTTTGTTCTAGTGTAAGTCTCCCTTAAGCATATCTTGGAGGGTCATTCTTGTGATAATTTTATCATCTTTTTACCTGTCATGAAACTTTTTCTTTATGAAAGATGGCTTTCTTGAGTATGGTATTTTTAGACTAGAATGTGTAATATTTAAGTGAAGTAACAATCTCAGAAAAAAAGTTTTTCTCTCTCATGTGGATCCTAGTCATTTGGAGTGATTTGTAAATTCTTTATAATAAAGTTAAAGGTTTTGATGACGATTTAACTTTAACTTGGCATACAGTAGGTAAGATCTTTACAGGTTAATTTAATTCAAGCTTCTCAGTAAAATTAAATAATATATATGCACATATATGCATTTGCTTATGTATATATAAACAAATGTAAATCTGGGTCCAGTATAACATGTGGGAAGGAGAATAAAGGGTAACTATTAAGTGATAAAAACTAAATAGAGGTAAAGGGTAGGAGTCATCACAAATGAACTTATAAAACTTATTTTCTAGTTTTAACTGTTACAGCTTTTGTTTTTTTTGGTCATGGTGTATACAAATATATTTGATAGTGGAAATGTAAAATCTAATTAGAAGCTCCACAGACTAAGAATAGCTTTTCTAACTACAAAAGTTCATTGTAATATAGAGATTTGTTTCTGATTAATTTTTTATCTGTAAATTCTTTATAGTAAAGTTAAAACTTTGATGACTTGTCAGCTTCAAGTTGGGATACAATAGGTAAGGTTTTTACAGGCTAATTTAATTCAAGCTTCTCAGTAAAATTACGTAGAGATTTCCTGACTTGGGTATGCAAACAGGTACCTTAATAAAATCTGGGAAAAAAGTCTAGATTTCTGGATTCGAGTTATTTTACTCAGTTTTATGTCACTAAAACCGATACCTGAGATCAAGTGATTTATACCAAACAGATTAATTGGCTGAATTTTGGAGGTAGGGGAGTCCTCATGGAAAGAGAAGGAAAAGGTGATAAAGATAGAATGTTGTATGGAGCAAAGGATAAACCTGATCCTTTGTTAGCCTATCTGCACAGCAATAGCATTAATCGATTTGTGAGGGTAGGACTCTTACAGTTCATGACCTCTCATGGCACCTTCTGATGTTCTCACACTGGATGTTAAACTTAAACATGAGTTTTATAGGGGATATTCACACCATAGCAAGCCAAGTGATTTCTATGGCATGTCACTATCAAATAAAGGGGCAACATTTTCTTAAAATTAGCTCTGGCTACAAAGGAGTTATGGGATGAGAAATATTAATTAATTTCTAGTTCAAGTCCTTATATGTTTATCATCCTTTATCTCAATGGCAACCTTGTAGGGGGTGTAAAAGTTGGATCACTGAGGTCCTTTGGCAACTAGTGTTACAAAAATGGTCTATGCCATTACTTTCTGGTTTATTTTGGATTTTAAAACCAATCAGTCATTTCTTAGTTTAACTGATAAAGGAACAAATGCTGCGAAATCTTAACTTGAGCAGTATTTTTATTTGATTTAAAGTTCTGTTTATGAGTTTTATTAGACAAAATACATTTTTATAGAATATATTATGTTTTCCATTGTCAGAATTAAATTGTCATTTTATGTAGAAGGGCAGGCAACTCTGCTTGGTTGAACTGCAAAGTGGAAGAATTAGTGACTAGTCTCCTGGGAAAAGAAATATTGTCTTGCAGAGGAAGCTGCAGTGATTAAGCTTGGTTTTATGGCACTTGGGATCAAATCCAGGGCTGTGTTCATACTGGACAACCTTGCTGCTACTGCTAGCTCCACACTTTGCACCTGCAGAAGCTGACAGTTTTGAATAATACACGTTTCTTCTTATCTTGCAGCAATAAAAGCTAGATTGGTAACTGTAATTTGGTTAGATTTAGTGATTTTGGTTAGTGATTTGGCTCAGCAGTTAAGATCACTTGTTGCTCGTCAGGAAGATCCATGTTCAATCCCCAGCACCCACATGGTGGCTCACAAATAACTCCAGTTTTAGAGGATCTGATGTCCTAGCCTCCGCAGGCACTAAACATGTACATGCACATACATGTGTATATGGATGTAAGATACCTTTTTACATAAGGGGGCCCTAGGATCCCAGAAACTGTTACATGTAACAGTTTTTATTTTAAGAATAACTTAAATATTATGTTTATATTGGAAGCACTGATTTGTTTAGTTTCAGTGACATATGATGGATACTGTAATTTTTAATATACCTCAAATATATATATATATTCAGTTGTCAGGGTACTTGTCAGCTGCAGTTGACATTTCAGTGTTATCTTGTTATTTTCATTATTTCCTCCTTAACTTTTTTATGTAGTTTGGTGTGTGTGTGTGAAGCATCTGTGGACAAGAGTCACTTATCTTCACTATATGGGTTCCACATATAAAACTGAGGTCACTGGGCTAAGGGTAGGCCCTAGTTCTAGTGTTTTAAAATAAATTACAATTTTAGAAATCAAGATTTGTCTGGGGTTGGTATGCACATGAGTGTATGAGTGCTTTTACAAAATCAAGAGTATGTGTGCAATCCTAAGTAATTTAACTGGCATCCACACAGAGGTTAAACATGTAATAATTGCAGCTTTGACATTATTACACCTGAAGCTAATTTTGAAGGCTTGTTACATGACTCTACTGTATTCTGTACTAACAGTTCGAGGTACACCACCAACTTTGTTTGTCTATGGGTGTATTATATATTTTTGAAATTTAAAATCTGGAATTTGAATTAGGCCCTTGATGGCATAGTATATTCAAGTTTCACCATTATCTGCCATTTTTATAATGAATTTCAAGTTTTTCCTTCCATGTAATGTAATGAGAGTACAAGTATGAATAAGACTGATAGAAACAAATGGATAGTATCAGTGTCACTCAAAGGGAAGGTAGCTCTGCTAGGCAGTTTGTTTTGTAAAAAACAGTTATACAAGACCTAAACTAGTCTAGCAAGCACACTTGGACTAAGATGTGTTCTGGTTAGAAGTATCTTTTTCTTCTTATGAAGTCTGATATCTTACCATTACAATGTTAGATTTAAGTGGAAAATAGTAATGAGACATTCCTGAGATACATTAGTTTAAACATGGAAGGTTTAGGGGTGGGAATAGACTTAGCATAGTTGGCAGAGTGCTGGACATAGGTCCTGGATTGGATCCCCTTAGTACCACATAAAACCAGGCAAAGTATTGTACATCTGTGATATGAGCACTTAGGTGGTAGAGACAGGAGGATCACAAGTTCAAAGTTATCTTTAGCTGTTTATTAAATTCAGAGGGGAGGGGCTAGCTATATGAGACCCTGTCTGAAAAAGGATGGGGTATAAAACAAAAGCAAAATAATAAAAGTTTATGTCACTCTTTAAATCCTGAGGACAGGAAGTTCACTTAGGACTTCATTTTCCTAAACAGAATCAGTAAGACACAGTAATAAAATGAAGTTCCCTCCCCCCCTCCTCCTCCTCCTCCCTCCTTCCCTTTTATCCCCTCCCCCTCCCTCCCTCCATCCCTCCCTCTTTTCTCTCTTTTACCTAATGAAAACAATTCAGACATAATCTACATAATAGAATGGCTATAGCTACGTTGAAATATGTTAATGATGTAGTTTATAGTAATATCAACAATAGTAAATGCCTAGTAGTCTGACAGAAGCTGAGGGGGTTTGTCTGGGTTGTCAGTGTGGTTACACTGAGCTCAGTAAAGCATAGCTCTGTGTGTTTCTGCTGTGGCATTCCCAGAGATGGTGAGATCCTGAATTTCTGACCACATGAATGGTTTAATTCTCTGATGTCTTTCCCTACCTTCCCCCAATAAAGATGAGAATAGTTTGGAAGTAGTAGAACTAGGCAAAGTAGGGACTGTTTGGAGAAAACAGGTTTCTGAGTTTTATCTGAATGGCTTGTGTTGTGCAGGCTCTGCTTTCTGGCTGCATTGTGGAGGAGTGTGCCCACACCCCTGCTCTGTGCACCACAGCATGTCAGCAGTTTTCCTTCTAAACCTCTGAGATTTTCACTCATGATTATTCACTGTTGCTATGTGAAGATATGACCCTGGACGCTTATTAATAGCTAATACTATGATTTGACTCCAGAATAATGGTAATAGTCTTCCACTTCTCACTTCTATGACAGAATTCAGTAATACAGAATGGTGGTCACTGAAATGCTGAAAAAAGTGGCAACATTGAACAACTGTAATTAGATATATTTCAAGCAACGGTTAGAAAAAGGAACAGCCCAAGTGGTTTATGTCCCAAGAAATTGTGTGTTTTGATAATAAGTGAAGAAGGAAAATCAGTTCTATAACAAATGTATTTTAATATCTCAAATTTGAAAATAGGTACTATTTTCAGCATCAAAATCAACATTAGACACTGCATATCATATTTGCAAATAAAATACTGGAAAGCCATAAGAACATTCTAGAAAGCAAGTCAAGTATGTCACTGTCACCCTTCACATTCGTCACTCTGAGTGCTTAAGAGTTCCATTTCCATTTAAGAATTTAATATATTGGTTAAAATATCTGGTTTCTTAACCCATTCCAGACCTACCCTAACTTACGGCCTGGGTCTCAGAGTAACATAGTACTGTTAGAAATACCTGGTGTTTTTAATGAGACAGCACAGATAAGGATGTTTGATTAGGGAGGCATGGGATATGTTCTAAATGTACAATCTAAAGATACAAATTCTAAATGTAATGATCTCAGAGGTGGAGATGTGGAGATTTTGACTTGGAAACTCTACTGTTTTGAATTTTGGAATTCAAAAGTTTTGAATTTTGAAATTAATCAATTGTGGATTTTTAGTTTAGAATCATTCAACTTCTTGTTTGATTTCTGGCCCCAGAATCTACCAAAAAGAACTTAAGCCACAAGAAGGTTACACTGAATTCTAAAAATATGTATTAATAGTTTCTTTTCAATTGGCTATTCTAATAAGGAAACTCCTTATTTAACTCTTTTAAAAAACCTAAAATGAAGCAGAATAATAATCATCACAAAAGCATATTTACTACAGTCTAAATGCTATAATTCAAAATTACCTAATAACAAATTATAGTTAATTTCCTAGCGTGTATGGTTTTATTAAAATTGAGCTCTAGTAAACTGCCTTTATACAAATAATTATTAATGACAGAATATAACAGATATGTAGGTTTACATTCAATTCCCTTCAGGTATTTAAATATGTTCACAGTAAGTTGTTTAAAAAGTAGACCACAGTAACAATTAAACATACATGGTAAGGCATTCCCAATACAGCTATCATATATATCAGTTGTCAAAATTGAAAAAAATTTAGAAAAACTTTCAAGGAACAATGTGTGACACTGTTAAAAATATTTCATTAGAGCATTTTGAAATTTAGTTATTGCATATTTATTTTATGATGACTGGAAACTCCAAAATATTTAATATTATAAAGTTTTCTGGCTTGTTCTTCACATGAGGAAAATAAGTGGTTACTAATCTAATTCATAGTAAAAGTTAGGCACATAATTCAGTCAGTTATGTTCTGATAGTAGTCACAGGTCTAATTTTAGGTGAACCCCAATGAAAATATTAAATGACTGCATTTTTTTTTTAAATGAGGCTTTAGTGACTCAACATTTTAACATCTGGTTCACAGAAAAATAACCTATCTCCTTCCCTTCCTGCCCATTAACAATGATAGTAGTAAGGGCAAAAAAGTAGCTGTGAAGAGCAAGAGCAAGCAGATGTAGATGTTGAGTGAAGTAACAAATGGAAAGAATCATAGAAGTTTGTCAATCATTCAGTTACTATCACAGTAAGAGGTAGGAAGAATCAGAGAAAGTACACATCAGAGTAGACTTAAAATGATGAGTGACATTTCTTGAGCACTAACTTAAGTAGCAGATGTTGCTTTAAGCACGTCTGCATAATAATTTAATTCTCAACTAAACTAAAAAAGTAGACACTATTAGTATTAATATTGTCACTGTACAAAAGATACCGAAGAAAAGAGACTATAAGTAATGAACCTAAAGTCACACTTCTTGAAAGTGCCAGCACCAAGAGAAAGGTCATCAGCCATTCTGCTATACTGGAATGATAGTCCGTGATTCTTTTATGTAGTTTTATATCCTGTAATAAAAAGGCAAATACATTAATTAATAAGCAGTTTGGGCACCCTATATCTTATAAGGAATCTGAAGACATTTGCAAAGGGTATACACTTCATTATGAACACTAAGAAATTAAAATAAAAATGTAAAAATAAGAATGTAATGAATCAGTAGTATATAGTGAATAAGGTATCTTTATATAGAACAAAATTATGTGCTGATACCTTGACAGAATTTTGAATATAAGCACAGAGAACCAAGCCTTCTTTTCTAGAAGTAGTAGTTTAGTTTTCAGTAGTTCAAAGATTGTGAAAACTTTATGAAACAATACCATCTAAACTATTTTCTTTATCCAACCATCCATACATCTTCCTGAAGTGGATAGAGTTATCACTGTAAATAACTTGAACATTTATAGAAAAATAGCACTTGACTTCCAGAACTATAGTAATTTATTATAACAATGTTAGTGACATCTGATGTTTCTATTTAAGTTCTAAGTTTTTAATGGAACCCAAGTATATTTGTCCTGCATTTTACTAATTTCAGAACTGTTACACAAACTAGAGAGACCACACAGTCTGTCATTCAAAGACCTTGCTTGTAAGCATAAGTATCTGAATTTGGAGTGGGCACTCATAAAAGCCATGCACCAGCCATGCAATACATGCCTGTAATCCTAGTGCTACCTGATTAGAGACGGGAGGATCCCTGGCTCTCACTGGCCAGTCAGTCTGTCTTAATTGCTGAGCTCCAAGTTTGGTGGACACACCTTGTGTCAGTAAGTTAGAGAGCTAGGTGAAGGAAAACACATGACGTGGACCTGTAGCCACCAAACAGAGGTCCACTCTTATGTATGTGCATCATGCAGACACACAAAGCTGCGTATCTATTTTTTTTCTTTGCACAATTTTTTTCTTTAACAGTGACATGGAGCATCTATCTCTGTATTTGTCAGCCTCTGGCAGACCCTCTCAGGGACAACTATATCAGTCCTGTCATTTGACACCCAATAGCTAAACCAGTAAATATTTTACATGGCTGTGTCAGTTTCCTCTACCCTCCCCTTGGTAACTACCAGTGTGTTTCTGGTCCTAAAATTTTGTCTGCTCTAGGATGTTCTGTAGGTGGAGCACCCACACCTGTCTGATTATAGTGACTGGGTTTCCTCATTTAGCATAATACCTTTTTAGACATATCAATATTATTATCTTGACATCTTTAATTTATATGATAGACTAAGGATAATGTTTTTAAAAACTTACCTTAGTGGAAAATAAACAATGCCTCACAGTCATGTATTCATAAACTTAAGTTTGTGGTAAGTCAGTGGTTTCCAACCTTCCTAGTGCTGGGACACTTAATACAGTTCCTCATGTTATGAAGATCCCCAACCATCAAATTATTTTTCTTGCTACTTAATAGCTGTAATTTTGCTACTGTTAAGGTAAACATCCATGTTTTCCAGTAGTCTTTGGTGAGCGACCCTTTGAAAGAAAGGGTCATTCAAATCAGCAAAGAAGTCACAACCCACAGGTTGAGAACTACTGTGCCACTTAACAATGACATAATGATCTTCATATTCCAATGAGATGTTTTAGCTGTCATATATATATATATATATATATATATATATATATATATATATGAGAAAAACATTGTGGTTTATCATTAGAGTCAGTTTTGGGTCATGAGGCATTTATCATGTTTGCTATTTATTCAACAGACATTTAGTAACATGTTAAGTAACAAACATTTTATAAGCTGTTTGTGGATGTGTAAGATGTTGTAACGTGTACATTTAAGTAAGAGTAAAATGCAGTTCTTAATACAAGTTGTAATATAAGGAATGTGGGTGGATGGTCACTAGAACTTTCAGGAAGCTCATAGATTAAAAGTAAAAATACTTTAAAGTCTCATTACAAAGTCACTGATAATAAAAACAACCACCATTTAAAATATCACATAACAAAACAACTTGAGATTTTAAAAAATAAAATCTTTCCTTTCTGTCATAATGTTAATGGAGTTATACAGTTAGTACACTGACTCTGGAGAGGAACAGGAGACTTGAGGTTTTTCTTTTGCTTTGTTTTTATTTTTTATTTTTATTTTTTTTGAGATTTGAGTTTTTATAAAGTATGCCTTGAAAGCTTTCCTCTGGTGCTTCAGTACATTTTCTCATCTCTAAAGGCATGTGATGGAGAGTAATACTTCTTGAGATTTTAGTTTTCATATGGAGTGTCAACACTGGAGCGAAAACCCCTTGTCTCTCCTCACAGAGAATGGGCAGTAACAAAACCTTCAACTTTAACATTTTTGCAGATGATCACTGTTCTTCTTCTAATTGTTAAAATGGGTGGTGGGATTTTAAAACTTCTATGTCACACAAGGATAGCATGGATTGTAGAATTACATGGATGACTTGTACTTTCATATGGTGGATTGAATGACAGCTAAGACCTCTTGTAACAGAATGATTTGAAAGAGCATTGGAATATGAAATTATTTATGCCCATCACAAGATGAAAGGTGATCTGAGAAAACCTTACATTTGCAGATCTACAGAGTATAAATGCTTTAGTGTTACTTGTCCAAGACTTATAAGAAACCATTTCTTGAGGAAGTAGTAGAGATAATATCCCTGCTCTTATATTTGTCAATAATAAATTAATATTGGTAAGTTATAGCTAAAGTCTGGAGCATATTCAGATTTTGTAAGGTTTTTGGTTGCTTTTATTATGAGATTCATTCACCATCTTCTGTCTTATTAGTGTAGCAGATCAATTTTCAGTCATATTCTAAGGTTTCAGGTTATGTGAAAATTGATATATTTGCCTTACTAAACAAAGATAAACAAATAACAGGTTGGTGAGTCTTCTCTTAGCCTTGAGGCTGCTGTGATATTTCTTTTTGTAATTTTAATACATTTTTATAGTTTTTTTCTTGGATATTTTCCTTATTTACATTTCAAATGTTATCCCCTTTCCTGGTCCCCCCCCCCCCCAAATCTCCCTATTCCATTCCCCTCTCCTTGCTTCTATGCAGGTGTTCCTCCACCCACCCACTCTTGTCTCCCTGCCCTGGCATTTCCCTATACTCAGGTATCGAGCTTTCACAGGACCAAGGGCCTGTCCTCCCATTGATGCCCTACAAGGCTATCCTATGTTACATATACAGCTGGAGCCATGGGTCCCTCCATGTGTACTCTTTGGTTGGTGGTTTAGTCTCTTGGAGCTCTGGTTGGGGGGGGGGGTCTGGTTGGTTGATATTGTTCTTTCTATGGGATTGCAAACTGTTCAGCTCCTTCAGTCCTTTCTCTTAACTCCTCCATTGGGGACCCCTGTGCTCAGTCCAGTGGTTGGCTGCAAGCATCGAATATCTGCCTCTGTATTTGTCAGCCTCTGGCAGAGCCTCTCAGGAGACAGCTATATCAGGCTCATGTCAGCAAGCACTTCTTGGCATCCCCAATAATATCTAGGTTTGGTGACTGTATATGGGATGGATCCCCAGGTGGGGCAGTCTATGGATCCAGTCTCTGCTTCACATTTTGTCTCCATATTTCCTCTTCTGTTTTGTTCCCCCTTCTAAGAAGAGCTGCAGCATTGACACTTTGGTCTTCCTTCTTCTTGGGCTTCATGTGGTCTGTGAATTTTATCTTGGGTACTCTGAGCTGATATTTCAATTGGTCCTCTGGGTCCTCGGCAGCTGTTTACACACTTTTCATGTTTTCTAACTTGAGTGCACACTGTTGTGTTTTGGTTTTCCATCAGTGAGGCCTAACTTAAAAGTCAGATGGTTATGTATATATAAAAATTCAGAACAAGGGTGAAGTCAATCTTGGCGCTGTACAGGACCTTCTATTTATCCTTGAATTCAAATAAAGATCATTAAAAGACAGGAATGATTGAAGACGTAGGGAGAAAAAAAACTTGTGGCAAAGACCTAAGAAATCCCAAAAATGCTGATAAAGTAATACTGAACTTGGTTATAAAAATGGTAGAATTCAGATTCTGCTACTGTTCTGTGACTTTGAGCAAGTCATTTACTTAAGTTTCTTCATTTATAAAATGAGTGGTGGGCACTGTGGTCTGCAATCACCTTTTAGGTCTACACATTCGTAAGTAGAACTTTTTATGTCATATGAACTATTCTTTGTTTTCTTAACACACTCTTTTATTATATGTTTGTAGATGATGACTTATTACTGAAGTACTTAAATACTTTTATCTTAACCAGTATGTTAACTGTTCATTACCTGCTCAGTTTCTAATACTATTTTGCTCCACTCTACACTTCAACTCTTTGTTATGTTCCATTTAAAGTATTTATAATATATCAGATAATGTATTACTTGCTAGCATATATTGGTTAATGTTTTACAATTAATTGTGCATGATTAAGCTTTCCTCTGTTTCCCCACTATGTGAATTTTCTAAGTATTAGAATTTAAAGTCAGGTGTTAAAGGTCCTTAATTGATGTACTTATGTGAATCATCTAGTAGTTAGACTTAGTATTTAAGCTTTTAAGTATGTGTTAGATTTATAAGTAGAGGAAAACAGATTGTGTGAAACCAGAAAAGGCAAGGACCCTGAAATGTTCAACAAATAGATGCAATATCACTCATGTATCTCTTTAAAGAAGTCGTAAGCTATTTCTCACCATAGCTTTTTGAGGTGATGACAGGAAAGTGTTCCAGGATATCAAGCATGCCGCTGGCTGAGACTTAATAATATTACCTTGATAAGTTCACCACCATTCACAGATGTAATGAATTTTGGCAAAAAATTACCATAGCAGATTACATTTATCTGTACAGTAGGAATAACAGTTACAAAGCTTGGATAGAGTTAATTTTTTCTGAGCAGTGAAATACTTTGATTTATTTCATTTTCCATTCATTGTTCATGTCTCCTTTCTTTAATGTTGAATGATATAGCTTCACTTTATATCACCTGATGAGATCTCTCTATATACTCAGATCCTTAAATCAGAATTGATGGAGCTGGGGTGGCAGGGATTGAGACTGGTGAATCTTGACATTCCCTACTTGATTCCACCAAGTAGCCAAGGCTGGGACCAGTATTAGTATCAATAAACTTCTGGGCTATTTTTTGTGCTGATTTTTTTTCTACTGTTGTTCCCTTATTACATGGATGAAATAAGAGTTGATGATGACAGTATAGCCTTGCTTTGGACATGTTGGGAGAAAAAAAAAAGGATCAATTTGCCACTACTGTTCTTATTGCCCTCTTATTTGGGAAGATACCCTGCTTGTTAATTTCACCTTGTACACACCTAGCATTTTCTTACATTGATTATTTTGTCTAGTCTATGTATATAGTCCCTATGAGAATGGAGCATGGTTTGTTATGGTCATTACTTTTTTTAAATTATCTAAAAGTATTTGTCACATAGTAGGTACTCAGTAAATGTTACCGGGACTAGTTATTAACACTGAGTTTTCTCAGTATCATTGCTGACGCTTTATAATTGCATATTATTACAAATAAGCTTTATTGTTGCAGTTCATCTTCCCATGGAGGAAGATGATCTTTAATAAAAGATACAATAAACAGGAAATACATTAAAATTTGAAAATCTTTTGTTTTTCTGGAGTTTTATTTAAGCACCATATTTTAGACAAAAGTTAGTATATGACCCAGTTTTTGGTCAAAGCTACATTTTCAGACTTAGTCTTCATAAGTCAAACAAGTTAAAAACAATGAAGATAATGATCTAAAATAGGTATCATTAGAGTTCGTCTAGGCTTTTTAGTAGTAATTCTTATGTTGCTGTGATAAAGCACCATGATCAAAGCAACTTATAGATGGAAGGGTTGATTCGCTTCTGGTTCCAAAGTGCTAAGCAGCATAGAGCAGCAGGACTGCTGGGGTACAGGCTGAGGGCTCATGTCGTAGTAGGAAGGAAAGAAAGCAAACTTGAAATGGCTTGAGTCTTTAAACTCTCAGAACTCACCTCCAATGACATATTTTCTCCAACAAGGCTACAGCCTCCTAGACCTGCCAATAGTGCTGTGGGCTGGGGACTTAGTGTTCCAATGCTCAAGACAATGGGACATCTCTTTCACATCAGCATGACTTTAATTATAAGCAAACACTAGAGGTTGGCGTATTTTATCCAACATAGCTGTCTCAGAATGGAAGCTGGAAAATGCAAATGATACTCACCTATCAAGTATGATTGTTTTGTTAGAAATAAGATAAAGTTTGGAATGGACCCTTAGTGCAACAAATGGATAGGAGGAAGTTACATAAAAAGATGTCAGTGGTAGAATAACTCCTAGCTAGTGGTAGCTGAAAATTCCTAGCAACCTGTGGTATTTTATTAAGAGGGAATCCTTCCTCAGATTTAGGACAAAGAATTTATTATTATTATTATCATTATTATGTTTTATTTTTTTACAGTCTAGCCATTGTCCTCTTCCTGGTGCCCCCCCCCCCCGCCCCAGTTCTTTATCCCATTCTTCCTCCCCTCTGTCTCTAAGAGGATGTTCTTCCTGCTGCCAGGCCTCCCCACTCCCTGGGGCCTCAAGTGTCGAGGGTTAGGCACGTCTTCTCCCACTGAGGCCAGACCAGGCAGTCCTCTGCTGTATATGTGTTGGAGGCCTCGGACCAGGTCATGTATGCTGCCTGGTTGGTGGCTCAGTGTCTGAGAGATCTCAGGGGTCCAGGTTAGTTGAGACTGTTGGTCTTCTTATGGGGTCACCCTCCTCCTCAGCTTTTTCCAGCCTTTCCCTAATTCATTTACAGTGGTTCCGGACTTTAAGGACTAATAGTTTTAAAGTATGCCCTAGAAGTTAATTTTATTTGATATTTTTATGTCTTAGTCTTTTCTTCTGTAGTAATTCTTTATCTAACCATATGAGACAATGAAGGGTAGCTAGGCAGGAAAAGTGTGTTTCTTTTTTTATTGTAGAATACCTGGTCCTTTGTAAAGACACCCTGTATGAGTGTTTTCTCTTTTCCTCTTAACCTCTATCTAGAAGATTGCACTTCTTTTTTTTTTTTTTTTTTCACTCAGCCCTCCTTAATCTATAACACCCTTTTCTAACCTTCATGTAATTGAAATTTCCTTTGATTTACTCTCATCTTTTTAGGATGGGTGGTGGCAGTAGTCCCTCTTACACATCTGTCATGGGCCTGGTGTGTTTCCCAAGGCAATCTCATTCCACCTTTAGGACTTTTACTTAATCACTACCATGTACCAGGTCTGAAACGTTTTGATATACGCTGCAGTCTAGGCTCCAGAGATGTATATTACCTACTTATGTGTGTATGTCTCCTTGACATATGAATTCCTTGGATATTTCAAAGGCTTCTTATTTAGCATATCATATCAAAACTAACTTTTATATTATAGTGAATGGCATTTATCATCTTTATTGTATAGTTAATTAGTGAGTTGTATAAGTCATCTTATAAGTTACAAATTTTCTGATACTCCTTTTCTGTCACTTCACATCTGACGACAGTCTAATTGATTGGTGTTATGTGCAGATAACATGTGCCTGTGTACATGCAAGTAGAGCTTAAGGAGGCTGTGCTGTGTCTTTCTCTAAGTCTCTTCCCCTTATGTCCTTTGACACCACTCCCTCCACATTGAACCTGAAGCATTCAGTTTTGAGTTAGGCTGACTCTCTGATGAATTCTTGGGATAAATTTGCCTGTCTCTGCCCTGATGTACAGTACACCCAAATCTAGGGCTATAGGCACACAGGGCCATAACTGGCATTTTTTTATGTAGGTGTGGTCATTTGAATGTCAGTTGTCATGCTTGAATAGCCATCTTCCCAAATCTGTTAAAACCTTAAATCCTTTCAATTTCATTGTTTTCCTTCATCATAGTCCATCCTACTGTCATTTTTCACTTAGATTATTGCAGAAATCCACAGCAAGTAGAAGAAAGGCACTTAGTAATGCGGCTAGAAAGAGAACAGTGGGGTGGTCCCTGGGTGACTGGAAAATGGAGCTGTATGTCACTGGGAATATGCCTTGAAGAAGGTTGTGAAATCATTAACTTTTCTTTCTCCTGAGCCTGTTCCTCATGGCTTAGGTGAACCACACACTGTGCCATGTGGTCTCTGCCACAGTTCTATGGCACCCACCTAGACTAAAGCAATTGATTCTCCAAATCTTGGACTGAAGTCTTCAAGACTGTTCCAGAATTAACTATCTCTTCGTAAGTTAATATCTTAGAGAGGGGAGACGTAAATGAAGGAAGGGATTTTTGATATCTCCATTAGTGAGAAAAGCTAAGGGTATCTTAGAGTAGGTTTTTTTTTTTTTTTTTTTTTTTCAAATTAATATTTCAGTTAAATTTACTATTACATACTACAGTGAGCGTGAGAGACTTGAGAGTGTACTTACAGCTGCTGATAATTTGACTTTATTATCTTTGTCCTTCTAGCATCAGACACCAAAATATTATAGACCAGCTGAGTTGATCTGGAAAAAGGTGTTCACATCTTAGGTACACTTAGTTTTAGAAATATTTCACTTGACTTATACAAGTGTGTTGTGTAGTAAGTTGTGTCTGACTGGCATTCTTAACTATCTTCTAAGGCATTTCTCATTGCTGTGTATGACTATTTGGATGATGAGTGTCAACACAGACAAAGCATGATCAAAGGCTCTATGGTAATACTGGCTCAAGAAAAAAAGGTTTGAATTATTTGGAATGTCTTTAGGCAGGTTCCATACGTACTTTTTGAGTCCATCAGTCTTTTTTATGTGTATGCCTGTCAGAAATATTAATTTTTTCATAAGCATAATCCTACAAATGGAACGTGTGTGTCTGTGTATATATCTGTGTGTGTTTAAAACAAAGTGAATCTAACTCCTTTAAGAAAAAGCTATGAAAAATAAATACTACTATTTCCCTTGTAAAACACTTATACAACATTGTCAAGGCTGGGAAGAAAGAAGAAAGTAGTTTATAGGACTCACTCCCAATGTGACAGAAAGATTAAGTCCCCCAAAAAATGTAACTACTTTTCATGTGTCACAGTAATTTACAAAAGAACCAGAAGATTACACAACACTTTGCAGTAATTTGTGTAAAACATTTTGCTGGTATAGGGTGGTTCATAATTCCAGAAGGCCTGTGCTTTTGTGCTGACATATAACAGTGTTTAGATGGTGCCTAACATAGATCTTACTGAAGAGTCCACTCTATAGGACAATATATTAAGGTGCAGTTTCTGGAACTGAAAAACATGTTTCAGAAGAGTGTTCTATACAGTGTAGGCAGTGCAGTTCTTACAGTGTAGATGAGTTGCAATATTTTTGAAGGGTGATGCTCTTTGAACTTTTTCAATTTATTGAATAGTACATAACTATTGGGAAACACCATCAGCCCATGCTGCATGAGAGAGAGAGAGAGAGAGAGAGAGAGAGTGTGTGTGTGTGTGTGTGTGTGTGTGTGTGTGTGTGTGTGTTTGTGTGTGATTTTAAAACCTGTTTCTCTGGCTTTTCAAATATTTTCAGTGTTACTTCTCCTTCCTTCCCCTCTCCCTTTACTTCTCTTCCTACTCCTCCTCAGTTTGAAGTCTTCCCTACATTTTATTTTGCCCTTTTGTGTCACTATTTCTAGAGCTCCTTCTGCCCTGAGTACTCGCCTCACTGTGGACTCTTTCTTCTGTTCTGGCTTCTTTGGATATGTCAGGTTATGTACTCAAAATTTAAGGATTTGGAGGTAGATCCACAAGTAAGAATATGTGGCATTTGTTTTTCTGGGTCTGAGTTACCTCTCCAGTGTTTTAATTTTAGCCTCCCTTAAAAACCTTATGTTTTTATTTTCAATAGCTGAATAGAATTCTGTTATGCATTTTTTTATTTATATTTCTATCCCTCAATTGAAAAAGATAGACAGTAACACATGTGACTGAGCAAGTGTCTCAAGTATGATAATGAGTCCGTAGGGCAGATGCCAAGGAGTGGTCTAGCTGGGTCATATGGTAGATCTGGTTTTAGCTTTTTGAGATTTTCCACACTGATTTCCAGGTTTTTATCCTACCAACAGTGACTGTGGGCCCCCTTTCCCTGCATCCTCACC
Source organism: Mastomys natalensis (assembly GCA_021653895.1). Lineage (NCBI taxonomy): Eukaryota > Metazoa > Chordata > Mammalia > Rodentia > Muridae > Mastomys > Mastomys natalensis. The sequence goes on from JAJTUV010000446.1 coordinate 1,513,997, forward strand.
AGGATTCATTGTCATTTCTTGTTTCTCATCTATTCTGGCTAAAGTAAGATGAAATCTCAGAACAGCTTCAATTTGCATTTCTTTAATGGCTAAGGATGCTGAACACTATTAAACAACTACTCAAATGCCAGACATGGGGATCCCCTCAAATTGTTATTTGTGGGGACACAAACCTCCCTAAACAGTATAAACTGTTTTTATTGCACATTTTTGCTCTCCAGAGCTTGAAGGCGAAGACCTTATTGCTGAAGACACTGTACTCTTCAGACACAGGACTAGGAGGTATTGAGCTGGAATGATCTGAAAGCTGCCTTCTTGAGGGCTGGTTCTCATACTATTGGTTGATAGTATGCGCTCTGCCAAAGGAAAGAAGCAATTAATAATCCTACCCAGGTGAAAAGCTTATAAGACACAACAATGACCACATTGACAAGATATTCACAATGGTCCAGTAGTTATAGTTTTATCTTGGCGGTAACTAAAATCTGTGTAATTGCACTTATTAGGAAGGGATTCATGCCTGCTGCTGTAAACCAGCCAACTACCCATGAGCAGAGAGGTTATAGACCTGAGAGGAGAACCTACCATTTTCCTAAATCAATGTAATATGTAATTGCATCTAAATACTTATCATTATACCTACAAGTAAGTGTATCTGTCACCCACTCATCAAAGAAGCATCTTTTTGCAGCAGTTAGAGACTATAACAGGGATGCACAAATCGTTAAAAATGTGAAGAATAAGTGATTATAGGGTGCCCAACCCCAACTAATAATAATCAGTGCAATCCCTGTTCCTAAAGCTCAGGAAAATCACAGCAGAGGGTCAGAGAGGTTGTAAGTCAATAGACCCAGGATGTCTGCTAGCAGATCATGTTCCCTAGAAATGACATGGAAATTGCACACATGAATCATAATAGTATGATTCTACCTTAGATGAAGAGATATCGGCAGCCAGTGGCTGCTGAGATGGAGAAAGTTTCCTTCAGGGATGGACTCATGAATTTTAAGTGGTCACCCTGGACATGTGTACACATGAACATGTAAAAGGATACAGCCGGCTAAAAATTTACATCTATGTATGAGCATCTGTACATATGTTAGTAGTAACTAAAGAGGAAGTCATGAATTTAGGAAGGAGATGTGGAGCACAGGAATTGTTAGGTGTAGGCAGGCAGGGTGCCAGCTATAATTACAGTTGGTAACAACATGACTAGCAAATGTATTTCTTTTTGATATGCAATTTTATACTTCTGTAGATGCCAGTGTTGATACCTTTAAAGTTCTTTAAGTGCATAAACATTCATTTATTAAACCTTACCTTAATGCCAAAATGTATGCAGCTTACTGGAAGGTTTTTGGTGAAGTTTTTGTTTTACTCTTCTTAATTGTCCCTAAAAATTTTATCTTAACTTGAGGGCTCCTTTCTCTGCTCTCTTCCTTACTCCTGTCATGCTAAGTGGTGATGGCCTCCTTGTGTGAACATGTGTCAGTGTTAGAAGTCACTGCTTATTTTAGGAATATTGATAGTAATCTGTTCATTTCAATAATTATTCATTTTTAAATGAAATGAACCTATTCTGAAGTGTCCTTTAAGGACAGATATAATCAATTCTGATATATAGTGGACTTTTTTGAAGTATTTTTAGTGAACAGATGAGCTAGTTTTAGCACTTAGAAGCAAAAGTAGGGGTTTGTCTTGAGTTTGAGGTGTTGACTAAACTGCTAGGATACTTGCTAACTTTTAATGGCCTGAGTGCTTTTAGAAGTAGTCATCAATGAGAACAAATTTTATTCCCACACATTATTCTAACACTAACAATCACTGGCTTATCCTTTTTACTGGAAGGCTAATAGCTATAGATGTTTCCTTCCTTCCTGTTTATAAGCCAGATCTTGGTTTCCAGTCTTCCCAGGACCTGTCCTCATCATATTTGCAGGACATGTGCTTACTCCTAGGTCTGTTCCTTCTTAATCATCTTTGTCCTGATTCCTTTGTCTCTTCTGTCACAAAAGAAACTCCTCAATTTTGTCCTTGCTGTGACATGCTTGCTGGTCAATGTACTGTCCCCCTTCATTGGATTCTTTCTGACTTAGGCTGATTGATAGGCTGTCCACTTCCCTCCATGTTAGTAGTCCACCTATCCATCACTCTGACAGTACTGTGTCCTCTGTCTTTCATTTTCTTATCATTAAATAAGAATATTTTGGCCTTACATTCTTTGTAACCAGAATTTTACTTTTTGTCTCTGTTGTCCTGGAGTATCAAGTTGTGTTTGGAAGGATAGGAAAGAGGCCAGAGTGAATACCTGCCAACTACATGAACTCTTGAAGCCATGCTGGTTAAACTGAGGTAGTATTGATAATGCAGTTTTAAATGCTTAACCTGGTGGCATTGATTTTTTTTTTTTTTTTTGTATTGGTTACTTAAAAAATATGTATAGTTATTCATTTATTGATGTAGGGGAAAGTTGTTCATGTTAATATTGATGGACAGTCGTGGAAAATGTCATTTATAGTTTATGGCTAGAATGCCGTAGAGTTTAGAATACCTAGCTTTAGGATGTAACTTAAGGGTATATCTGTTTATAATTCAGAAACGAAGACTTGAATAATATTTACTACTTTTTGCATTAGCATGCAAATTTTATATGTTCTATAGATAGTTTTTCTTTTAAATAAATATATTTTACTTTATTCTTACAGGAATAAATTTTTCATAGCAAAATTTAGTAGAAATTACAGCATTACCGTATATCCCTTTGTTTCCGTCCTCCCTTAAACTTACCTTCATTGGCATTCATACCAGTGTTGTGGGTGTAACATAATATTTAGAAAACTGCACCCAGTTCGGCTTGTTCCCGGGCAGCTACCATTTTCCCGCTGCTCCGGGTTGGACCGCGGCTCAGGCTATCTAGAAACACAGGCCCTGGCACCCTGAGATGCCATCGTGGTGGCTGGCTCTGCCAGTTCACCACACTGTCCACAGTGGTCAGCTGAGTCGCACTATGCCTGCGGTACCCGGTAGAATGAAGACTCTTAATGCTTAAAGATTATCCAATGGATTTACGTATTTGGAAATGCGCAATTGACAAAATGCTCACACAATTAGAATTGTTACCCAGTTATCTAACCTAGCTAACCTTAGACTGATGGAGACATGTGTACATCTGCCTCCATCTTCTCTCCTTCTCTCCTCCCAACTCCTCATTCCATCTACCTTTCATATAGCCCACTCACCGAGTCTTATTGCAATTGTGTTGGCAAAAATATCCCGCTACATGTGGGTGTTGTGTTTTACAGTCCATGAACTTGCTTTGAACATACATTGCCACACAAAGCCCCTAAAATCCCTAGTACATGATAGTTTATTCTTGGTGCTGTACATTTTATGAATTTAGACAAATATATAGTGATACATTTATCTAGCTTGTCATATCAGCGTCTACCCTCTGGTACTCTGCTGAAATTTTTATTTTCTGCATAGTTTTGCCTGTTTCAGGGTGTAGTATGTATAGAATCTTATAGTATGTACAGTATATAGATTTTCAGATTGTCTCTTTGCCTGAGTATTGTGGATTTAAGGTACATGGGTATCTTTTGTCGCCTGGCCTCTCTTTTGCACTGAGTAATAGTTCATCATCTAGATGTAGCAGCTTTTATTTCAATGAATATGACTTGGTTGTGGTGTTGGTTTGAATATGCTTGGCCCAGGGAATGGCACTACTAGGAGATGTGGCCTTGTTGGAGGATGTGTATCACTGTGGGCATGGGCTTTAAGACCTTATCCTAGTAGCCTTCAGAACAAGATGTAGATCTCTGCTCCTCCTGTGCCATGCCTGCCTGGAAACTGCCATGCTCCTGCCTTGATAATAATAGGCTGAAACTCTGAACCTGTAAGCCAGCCCCAGGTAAATGTTGTTATTTTTAAGAGTTGTCTTGGTCATGGTGTCTATTTACAGCAGTAAAACTACGATAGTTGCTTTCCAATTACAACAATTATGAATATTCCTCCGGTGCTCAGGTTTTTGTGTTGAATTTTCTGTTTCCTGGTTAAATAGCAACAAATGTTACTGCTGGATCATGCAGTAAGATGTACTTATTCTCTCAGAACTGTTAAAGTATCTTCCAAAGTGAATTATTCACAGGCAAAATCAGGGGAAATCTAGACATTTTGCATTGTCTATGTCATTTTGCTTTACTAGTTCTGTGCTCTCTATCTTTGCTCCATTGTTAACTTTGGTACTTACAAAGATTAACTGTAGTTGAGTGATTCTCGGGGTTCTCCATTCTGTTCTCTTGTTCTTCTTTTTCACCTACACACATTGATGTCCTTTCTGTGGCTATGCAGTTGCAAATCTTCAATTTAAGTAATACCTTTCTTCTTTGTTCCTTCCTTCATGAGTGAATATTCTGATTTCCTTTTTTACATAAACTTTAGAATCTATTTGTTGGTATCTACTGAATAATATGTTGTGGGTTTTTTTTGGGGGGGCCGGTTAGTATTACATAGATAAATAGTTACTACATAGATGAAGTTAGAATTGACATTTTGGCACTAGTTTCCCTATGAATTTGACATGCAGAGTTATCTAATTAATTTTATTTTTAACATTTATTTTTATTTTATGGGCAAGTGTTTTTCCTGTATATATGTATATGCACTATGTGCATGCAGTGCCTACTGAGGCCAGAAGGGGCATTGGCACTTGTGAAACTGGAGTTACAGATGGTGGTATGCCATGATGTGGGTTCTGGGAACTAAACCTGGGTCCTCCACAGAGCACCCAGGGCTCTCAACTGCTGAGTCATCACTCAAGTCACTTAATTTTATTAATATTTTACTTTTATTTTTTAAATTAGCAACAGCTTTTCCTTGTGGGATTTTTATACATCATTTTGTTGACTACCCCCTCTTCTGGTTTCTTGAGTTTTATTTTCTTTTCAGTTGATTTACTACTTTAAAATTTAGTTAGTTGATGCATGAGAAATTACCATTGGGCCTATCAGTGATATCATTGCTGACCTTAGATAAAGAGTTGTTTCTATAGAAAAGTGAGGAAAGAAATCCATCTTGAAACTATTTTAAAAACAAGAGGAGAGAAATTAGAGATGACACATAAAGGGAATACTTTAAAGGAGTTTTTCTATAAAAGCTACAATAAATTGAGATAAAAGCTGGATGGGATAGAGAAACCAATTTGTATTTAGTCAGGTTTGGGAAAATGCCTTTGCTGGGTTCCTGTGGATGTTGTTCACTTGAGAGAGAAAAGCAATGGTGTAAGGCACAGTGGAAAGTAAAAAATAGAAAACACGGAGGCCAGAGGAAAGATACAGTGAATGGTTGGTCAGTTTCACCCGTGGGTTTTCCACTCAGCTATGAGGCCTCAGTGGTAGGTCTGCTGCTATGAAATGCTTTGAGTAATAGACTTGATCCTGAGGGATGCTCTCCTTTCCCGTGTCTCTTGGTGGCTCTATCCCAGCCTCTCTATATTCAAAGTGATGCTATAAAGGAAATGAAAATAGACTCCATAGGCTAGATGCTTCTCTTATATTTAAAATCTTGATGTAATAGAGTTAAATAAACCCTTTTTCATGCAGCATAAGAACTGGGGAAAACAAACTTTAGAATCAAGAATTTAGTTTCACGGTAGGAATCTCTAGCTCTTCTACCATGTTACAGTATTTAAGATAGATTCTTCACCCTCTCCATCTTTATTTCTTCAAGAGCTGGTAGATTTGTCTAAAGCATCATCTTTTCAGGCTACAGTTCTACAGTCCATTAAAATACACTGACTACCTTCTGTTCAGTCATCTGAATTTGGTTATTTGGAAGTTGGTTCTCTTTGAGTACTTACACAAGTAAAATCTGTTGGGAGAACAGAGACAGACACAGTGAAATTAGAGTAATAGAAATATTTGAGGACCCTAAGAACAACCTTTGTTGACATTTGTCATTTGAACTTCACTAGTTTTACGATGTCAGTTTTGCAGAATTAATAACATGTAGGTAAGCTAATGCCCTATTATTAATATGGTTGCAGTACTGTTTTACACTTACTACTTAAATAGGTCTTCCAGATCATTTCTAAATTGATGGGTAGTTTAAAAGAATAAAAGCATATACATGCTTACAGAAAGCCAGGATAATTTTCCCTGCTAATATCATAGAAGTGTTTAGAGGAGTCCAAGTGAGTTTTAAATCTAATGGAAAATGTTGAATAAAGAGAAGGGTATTTGCATAGTTATAATCTAACCAAAGAGTACTTATTGGATACAGAACAGATAGTAACTAATTTTTCTGTTCATTTGGAATACTTCAGAATTTATACGTGTGTGCAGGAGCACATTTTGTTGGTCTTAATGATTTAGATTGCTTATTTAACTTCTAATTTGCATTCATCTTAGGATTTTTTACCTATATTATTTGTAGATATGTGTATTGATTTTTACTTTCTTTTAAATAGTGCTGGTCCTAAAGGAGATAACATTTATGAATGGAGGTCAACTATACTTGGTCCACCAGGTTCTGTATATGAAGGTGGTGTTTTTTTTCTGGATATCACATTTTCTTCAGATTATCCATTTAAGCCACCAAAGGTAAGAGCTTATGTGTATATTGATTAATATTTATCCTCTGTAATAATTTGTTTTTAATTGTTGTTCATGAATTAATATGGAAACTCAGAACCAAATTTTAAAACCAAAAAGTTACTTCTACCTTTTAGAAATAATTTTATATTCAATATAGTTTGTTAACAGTAAGTAAAACAATGCATTGAAGAAAACATAAATGTGAACATGCAAAACTCCCTCTGAAATAAAACTCATTGATAGCTTTCAGAAATAGGTTGATAATCAAGGATTTGTCGTTATTCCTAGATAAGCAAAAACTAGAAAAGTAACAGGGAAAAAAACAGTGCTTACACACTCACTTTGTGCCTTCTGTGAATTCATACAGAGTTGGAGAGTGGTAGGCTCACTTCTACTTTCTTCTTAATTCATTCAAACAGATTGTTTACTTGGGTAACAAACAGAAAACTATAGTTTTGCAAAGCTCAAACATGATAACTTATTTGAAGGGCTTCTTCCTCTGATTTCTCATTATAAAGTAGTCAAGTCAAAACTTTAAAGCTTAGTCTGTTTAGCTGCATTTGCTAAAGAGGAATCCAGCTCACAACTTGTAAAATGCTTTTCTTATCTTTTTTTAATTAGATAAAACTTTTTAATGCAATATATTCTGATTATGGTTTATCCTCCTCCAACTCCTCCCAGATCTACCCAACTTTCCCTCCCACCCAAATTCACTCCCTTTCTCTTTCCTGAGTATGGAGGCATCTGAAAAATAAAATTAATACAGTAAAAACAAATGAAAACAGGACAAAACAAATAAAAACAACAAAAGAGCCAAAGATATTTTCTGATTTTTATGGGGTCCCTTGTGTAAAAAATGCTTTTCATTTCAAATCCTGAAAATATTTTAGTATATTTGTGATTCAGTGTATATCTGAATGTGTGTATCTATTTTATTTATCTTGTCTATCCACACACCCTTTCTCTCTCTCTTTCTCTATCTCTCTCTGTCTGTCTCTCCTTCTCGCCTCTCTGTTCTCTTTCTCTGTCTCTCTCTCTCTCTCTCTCTCTCTCTCTCTCTCTCTCTCTCTTGTGTGTGTGTGTGTGTGTGTGTGTGTGTGTGTGAAGTCTAAAGGCTTCATGATTTTTAGAAAGGACATTTTTCTGGACAGTATTCTCTAACATGGTGTAACAATAGTTCCACCTAGTGGTGTGTACCTCAAATTACAGACAAAATGATTTCTGTCTCTGTGTCGCCCCCCTCCATCTCTCACACATACACACTCACACACAGTTTCCTCTCCCCCATATGCACTCCTCCCCTTTTTGTTTCCTCATCAGAAAAGAGCAGGGCTCCAAGAGAAGACAGCCAGAGAGGATAAACCAAGATACAAGACAAGGCAAAAGCCTTCATATTGAAGCTGGACAAGACAACCAATTGGAGGAAAAGGGTCCCAAAAAGAGGCTGAGCAAAGCACTTATCTGAGTATAGCAGAATATCATTGGGAATCATTTCACTGGTTTTTGTTTGTTTGTGTTTTGCTAAATGTGTTTGGTTCTGCCTTAGGTCTCTATAGACTATCCAGTCTCTGGTTCCTGGCCATCCAGGTGGTGTAGGGCACGGGCTTCCTCAGTGGGCCTCAAGTTAAACCAGATATTTGTTGACCATCCCACATTCTCTTTGCCACCATTGCTCCAGCACATCTGGAAGACAGGACAGAGTGTAGGCCAAGGGTTTTGTGGCTGGGTTAGTGTCTAGGTTTGTCTTTCTGTATGTAGGCTATAAAGAATCATCCTGTGCCAAAGAAACTAGAATGTAGGGGTGAAGGCTCTCTGCAGGCACCAGTTTGACCTCTCTCCATTTAGTGTATTATATGAATGTTGCCTCAGCTATTGCCTCCCCCCCCACACACACACTATACAGAGAGTGCCCCTCTGTCCTTGTATAAGCCTGGGTTGTTTAGGGATCTCTATGGGACCCCCTTTGACTAACAACTCAACCAAATGCTATGCAATCCCACCACTTACCTGACTACAGAAGATGTCCAGTTCAGACTGTATATCCTCCATTACTAAGAGTCCTCACAAGGGTCACCTTCATGGCTTCCAGAAAATTCTCACTGAACTCTTTCTTCCACCCTCACCCAGTGTCTTCATTTAAAGTTGTCTCTCCCTGTACTCTCTCCCTTCATCCCTCCCTGCCATACCAGATTCTTCTTGCTCCTGTCAGACCTGTCCCTAGACAACCTGCAAAATCTATTCTATTTTCTCTTCCCACTGAGGTTCATGTGACTTCCCTGAAGCTTTCTTTACCTAACTTCTCGGTCTATGGGTTGTATCTTGATGATCATTTACTTAACAGTTAATATCCACTTATAAGTTGAGTACATACCATATTTGATGGTATTTTCAAATTAAGACTTTGAGTGTTTTTACAGTGTGGCCCATTAGAATCTAAGATCCTAAAAGTTATCTTGAGAAGCTATTAAAGTCTATGTGTCTGCCTTGCTAAGTCAGAGTCAGAACCCTCAAGCTACAGTGCTATAAACTGGATCCTCATTGAGAAGAATACATATTTAATGTCAGCTTATTACCCACTGCTCAATTTTAATTTTTTTTGTTGTTGTTGTTATTGTTTTCAGTATATTAAATGTTTAGTAAACCTTATGTCTATTTTTATAAATAGGGAAACTTCCATATGAATAGTTTTTCATATTGGAAATTGCTTTTAACACTTTAGAAAATAGGGGAAAAAGTTAACAGGATATAGCTACATGGTATTATTTTTGTATATGAGGAAGAAATAATGTAATTTAAAAAATACTTAACATTTTTCTTAGAGCACTAGTACTGGAAATGGAAATTGTCTAGCAGAAGGGCTTTGAACTATAGTCCTTTATATGGCTCATCATTTTTATTAGAATACGGCTATTTATAGGTTTAGTATACTATGAAGTTCCAATGTGTTACATTTATAACTTTGTAGTGTTGTTTCTTTCCTTGTTAAGGCAGATTTTTCCATTCTTAAACCCTATTCCTAAATGAAACATAAATAAAATTTGTGGTATCTTGGTAATAAGACTTACTTCTTTCTCTCCCTCACTCTCTCTCTCCCCTCCCTCTCTCAAATATGTTTTTGTTTTTGTTCTTTGAGACAGTGTATCTCTGGCTGTCTTGGAAAAGACAAGCTGGCCTCAAACTCACAGAAATCTATGTGTGCCACTTCCTCCCAGCTTTTCATAGTATTTTTGAAGTTCACTTAAAGTATCGAACTTCTAAAGAGTAACAAACATTTTGTTAATGGATATTAATTTGTCTAGTTACTATTGCTAGCTAGGCAATTTCAATATATCAATTGTATTTTAAAATAATTTCTTTTTCTTTTAAGTAATCAGCTCAGTTATTTGGACAAGCAGCTATTCCATTTTCTTGAACAACATTGTCTATTAAAAGCACAAAGTACAATTTAAGTTTCCATAGCCACATTAGATAAATAAGAGGAAGTAACTATGAATTAATTTTAAAGGTATATTTAACCCTATATATTCAAAGTATCACCATTTCATGCTATAAGTAACATGCATAAGAATATTACTAATGAGCTCTTTTGTGTTGTTTTTGGTACTAAGTCTTTGAAACATGTTCTCTAGTTATAATTCAGATCTCTGTATTCACATATAACTGCTTTTCAGTGTATGGTGATATCTTCTGTAGCCACTATAAAGCCATCATTAGGTAGTGTGTTTATGTGCTTCTCCACTCTTCCTGCTTTTTTGTGCTCCCACCCCTGAAACAGCACTTTTGGATATTCTTCCTGTTTCCAGATTCTCCTTTGAAGCTCACAGTACACTGCTAATTCTAAGATAGAAAATTCTTTTTTCTACAAGTCCAAGTGATGAGTTTACCTCTCAACTGCTTTTGCATTTGCTTAGAAACATACAAGTATTTATTCCTGAAAAAGAGATATCAGTTTCTTTGATCCAGTAACTGAAAACCTTGCTTTTTTTTTTTTTTTTTTATGTCAGTCTCTATAGAAGAGTGACTAAAAGAAAAGGAAGGTAACACAGATGAGAGCTGCAGTCTTCCTTCCAGGCCTTCATTTTATTCTGACATAAAAGTTTGTCTGAGTTGGTGATACTCAATACTTTTACTAGAAGCTGACCTAACCTTTAAAGAATCATTCATTTCTTCTTATCTTTGATGACAAAACATTTCTCCATTTTCCATGTTCATGCATGTGCACAAAGATGTGTATGATATACGACCACATGTGTACATGCATATATAATGCCATTCATGTAGGTTTAATTGACGACTTATTCACCTATTCACTTCATTCTTAAACCAGGGTAATGCCTGGTATTGAATGTAGTGCATGCCAATAGTCCCAGTACTCGGATAAACAGAGGCAGGAGGATTACTGTAAGTTTGAAGCTAGTGCAATGTGCACAACAAGTTCATGTCAGCCAGACTTACATACCTAAAGACCTTGTGTCAAAAAGAAAATAACAGTAATAAAAATAAATGAGTGAAATATAGTTCTTTCTATTCTAAGTCAAAATAAAACCAAAAATCAATACTTTTAACTAAAATAAAACTTAACTTTTAAAACACTTTAAAATAGTTTTAAATAAAACTATATAACACTGTTTTGCATCCAAGTTAAGAATAGTACTGGTTAATTATTTACTGTCAGCGACATCTGTAATGTCTTACTGTTGAGATGAATTGGTAATAAATCTTGTTTGCTTCCTGTTTCTGCTGTGACTGTGTATAGGTTACCTTCCGTACCAGAATCTATCACTGCAACATCAACAGTCAGGGAGTCATCTGCCTGGATATTCTGAAAGATAACTGGAGTCCTGCTTTGACTATTTCAAAGGTTTTGCTCTCTATTTGTTCTCTTTTGACAGATTGCAACCCTGGTAAGCAAATCTTTATGAATCTACAAATAAAATGTGTTTGTTTAATGTTGGTCAAGACATAAATGTTACTATTAGAGAGATTGGCATCAGAAATAACCAGAGTGTCCACTAAGAGAATAGGTATTAAAGAATGAAACAACTTTGAACTCACAGGAAGACAGTCTTTCATAATATGTCAAGATACAGGGACCTGGAAACACATACACACTGTAAGTTGTAGATATAAGGCATATATAGAATATCTGGAAAAAAATGGCTTAAAGGGATTAGATCCTGAGTGTTTGGCATCCAGAAGGGAAACCTTTTACTGTGTCTGTATTGGCTTTATTCGGTACACTTTCTATACCCTGTGTACATACTTTGCTTGTAAAAGTTTTAACCTCAGATTCAACTTTTACTTCAAAATTCTATTTAAAATGAGGTAACAGGTTTATAGATGTTGCTGCATGACCAGCAGGGAACATTTCATTCTCAATAGCATTAAAAGATAGAAGCTTTATGTGAAGCTTATGTTAAGATGCATAACAAAACAAAAAAATGTAGCCTCTCTCTACTAGACTTATATAGTTGAATAAAATGTCAAGAATAACATGGCAGGGAACTTGTGTCAGTGATATCTCAACAGAGTATCCTAGGGTGCCTAAGCAAGACCCACACAATGACATCAACAAATTCACAAGTCCTTTACCCCTAATAGATGAGCTACAGATGATCAGTGGCTGCTGGGAGAGCAAGACTGTCTTTTCTAGTGATGAGCCCCTGACAGGTTATGTCTTTATTCCTAAGCAGTCAGCCCTAAAGACATGGACTGAAGAGAGAGAGAGAGAAGATGGAATGTTCGTATATCTGACATTAAAGAAAGAGGTCATGGCTTTGAAGAGAGATAGAAGTAAAAGTAATGTAAATATAGTAGTCATGTATGATTCTCAAAAAATAAAATTAAGTTTAATATATTTATTAAATAAAATACATATATTTTCTAAATATTAAACTATGTAGCTGCTTCTAGACTATTTTTTATGAAAAAATAAAAACATGCTGCTGAAATATAACTTTTAATATAAAGCCTTGTTAGAACTCTATGTTGAAAGCATACATGTTTTAATGTCCTTCTTACTTTTCCAGCGGATCCTCTGGTTGGAAGCATAGCCACTCAGTATTTGACCAACAGAGCAGAACATGACAGGATAGCCAGACAGTGGACCAAGAGATACGCAACATAATTCACATAATTTGTATGCAGTGTGAAGGAGCAGAAGGCCTCTTCCCACTGTGCTGCGGATCTTTATAGCCTTTACAATACGGACTTCTGTGTATATGTTATACTGATTCTACTCTTGCCTTTATCCTCTGGAGACTGGGAGACTCCCCCAAAAGGTAAATGCTACCAAGAGTAGAACTTTGTAGCTGTAGATTAGTTATGTTTCAAATGCCTACTTGCAAGTCTTGCTTCTTTGGGATATCAAAATGTATTTTGTGATGTACTAAGGATACTGGTCCTGAAGTCTACCAAATATTATAGTGCATTTTAGCCTAATTCATTATCTGTATGAAGTTATAAAAGTAGCTGTAGATGACTAGGAATTATGTCATTTGTATTAAGCCCAGATCTATTTCTGAGTATGTGGTTCATGCTGTTGTGAAAATGTTTTACCTTTGTCAGTTTGTAATGAGAGGATTTCCTTCTACCCTTTGTAGCTCAGAGAGCACTGATGTATCATCTCAAACACAATAAACATGCTCCTGGAGGCATAGTTTCTTGTCATAATGTTGCAAGTCTTGTCAGATGGTATGTCTGAGATGATTGTTGATGAAACAAAGATGTGGTTATGAAGATTGATTATTAAGGACTAGTACAAATGAATGAATTATTAAATTGAAAACATTTAAAAATCATAAGTGTGTAGAGTTTTTTCCTTTAAGGAGAGAATACAGTGGGCTTAAATAAGAAGCTGGATTTAAACCATTGGTCTTAAAAAATGACACAAAAATTCTACATTGACAATGTAGCATTTGAATTGAAAATGAAGTCCTGGGTTGTCATTCAGGACTCTCTCCATGTCTTAACAGAACATTTTGTTTCCAAATTGGTGAATTCTGTTGAATGCTGGGCAATATTGTCAGATAATTGCTATGCTGTTATTGCTTTTCTATGGTGTTTTCCCTTTAATCCTGATCTTGAATTTTTATGGTGCATTATTGTTACTGTGATACATGGCCGACAAGTATAGCCAGAGGCTCAAAAGTCTGTTTGTCCTGAAGGTAGAATGTGTGTTAGTGTGCAGGCGTGGCACTCTCAGTTGAAGACATACAAGTTGTAAGAAGTTAGAGGTTAAATTACTTCTAAGTGTAATTATTAAGTATACTTTTAAGCTTGTAATTATTAAGCTTGCTTAAGAGAATTGTAAACAATATAATTGTACTATTTTTTTCCCTGTGCCTGGAATAAATTATCTGTGGTCAGTGTCTTTTCCGGTCCTCAGTATGGTAATACAGTACCATAATAAAATTAATGGAGATTAATTATTAGCATAAAAGCAAACATTGCTTTGGGCTGGGGGATGTTAGCTCAGTGGTAAAGACTAGCTTGGCATCTCCAGCACCAGAGATTTTTTTTAGGAAAGTGAATCTTATAGTTATGTAGACCACCACTATAAAATAGGGAATTCTATTCAAATATTTGATGATAGAAATTTTAAATCAGAGGAAAGCTTAAATTTAGCAGTTGTCTATTTTTCCTGCAAGTTCTATACAACACACATACACCCACACACCCATGGAAACTATCCTTTAAAAGGGAACAGCTAACAACATGTTAATATTTAGAAGATTTAAGCTTTATCTTTGAAAACTTCTGAGTCTTATTATAAATAGAAATTAAAAATTCACAGTTCAAGTCAATGTGATGAGGTCAGAGGTGTTATATGAAAGCCAAAACAATTTTAATGAACCATGGTGAGCTGTAAAAAGGACTTCTTCTTATTGCTGAGATTAGCCATCCTATACGCTAAAGTAATGAGTTTCTCTTGGTGCTAGAAAGCTCTCATTCTGAATATGAGGGTGTTGCAATGCCAGTCCAATTGCAACTTCTAAGTATGAAAATGCCTGAGCCACTGTATGTCCCATGAGACCTGTGGTGTTCTAATGATCATGATCACACACCTCCTGAGCGGTGTACAAAATAATGGTGAATATACGTATCACCTGTAACTATTGCCTGAAAAGAATTATTCATGGATTAGTTGCAACTTCTCCAATTTGATAAAGAATATTTGAGTAAGTCTTTAAGAATCTATTTTAGTTTCAGACTTATTTTTAATGATTATTGGGTAGTTTATTCATATTTGTTTCAGGAACACTTAGCATGGGTCCCCTTTTTTAAACACTTAAAAATGAGACAAGTATTACTAAACACAAAAACATCTTATAAAAACACATAAAATGTTTGTATTGATAAGCATATTGAATATATCACTTTAATTGTCTGGACATGAGCTTTTCTTTTAAACTAGGAAATCTTAATTAATTGTAGGCATCAAAATTTGTAGTTTTGACCCATACTACCTTTTCTTAGAAGAGTTTTGCTCTCTGATATATACAGAATTAGAGCCAGTCTACTGGTATTTAGTGGTATTCAAGTAATATAAGGACTACTAGTGTATAAGTGTGAGGCAGTTTGTATTATCATCACAATGTGTACATTGGCACACTGTTAGTCCCATTTTATATTGTGGACTTTGAACGGATCATTTAAAAATCAATTCTTTTTTGTCAAACCACTAATCTTACAATAATTACATCATAGTTATATTTCAGTTAATGTTCCTTATTCAGAGTAAGTACATGTATAAGCCTCTTTGTTCTATATCTAGTCACAGGCTTTGCAAGTAATACCCAAATAAAAATAATTACATTTTAGGAGATATAAATTATTGAGTCAGATCTCACTAGCTATTCAGCCTTTCCTTAGGAAGTTCTTCAGTGTTTTCTGTGTTTATCTCCAGTGTGCCATGTAGCATTCCTGCACAGTAGACTGATAGTGCTTTAAAAATGGTCATCGAGTGCATTGCTGAGTGGCTTATGTAATGCTTTGCCAATGGTAATGCTCAGAGGTAGTAACACCTCCCTTACTGTCAGGCAGTGTCCACTTTGGTAAGCTACGGTTGCAAGGTGATCCTCCTGATGGGCATATGCACCTCTGTCAACAGCATATGCCTTTCTACTCTTGTGCTCCCTCTTCTTCCTTCTGACTGCTCATCTCATAACCAGCTCTGTAGGGAAAACCCTAGACCAGCATCTTCCAGTTTGTAATCTTCTGTGCTTGCAACTGCTCGTGTTTAGATTGGCAGTCCAGAGTGAATTTTAAGTAAGAACTTTCAATGTCAACATACATATTAAGAAGGAAGACTTGTAGGGGGAAAACTTTAAGGAGCTTATAACCCAGATTTGGGTACAAGGATAGCTACAGACATCCTTTAGTAGCTTCATTAAGTGTAGGTTAGACAGCAGAGCTTTGGAGCTTAGTCCTAGATATATTCTAACATAAGTAGAGCAGTGCATATCTAAATAAATAGCATGACATGTAGACACAGTGGTTACCTTATTTGTGGAGGTCTGTCGCATGCCAGTCACTGAAAAGTTTTCTTCTCAAATCCCCTCAGTTTATCTCCAATCCACCCCTTCAATGAACATTTCTGTTGCACAATTCTTGTTTGTCAGGTTTGTTTTTCTGAGATAACATCTATACAAGCATCACAAAGAATTAAGCATGTGGTTATTTTCCATTATCAGCAATAGACCAGGTGTCCTCCCTAAAAGTCAAGAACTTGCTTTCTATTTCTTTTTGGAAAAGACAGAGTAGGTGGGTGGATGAGTGGTGGCGAGAAGCTGTGGATATGTATAACCCCTTAACTGGTTTACATTGTGGGTTTGTTCTGTAAAGTTTAAGTGCTTGCTAGTCAATTGGTTTATTTAGAGAGTAGGAAATATACAGAGGTGAATACATTTTCACATCCTTATTAGGCAGTTTATCACTTTCCTGTCCAGATAGATTTTTCTCCCTATCAAAAGAAAACACATCTTTGGTAAAAAAATGTATTTATTTTCTGCTGAAAGAGAAGTTTAAACAGATGAATCTGCTGATACAACAATAAAAAAATTGTTGTTTAATTTTTAGTAAATTTACTCAATCTATATAATATTAAATATACGTAGTACTGACATTTTGAAAATACTCTTGGGCTAGCAAGATGGCTCATCAGAGAAAGGTGCTTGCCACAGAAGCATGAAGACCAGAGGTAGCCCAGAGTCCACATAAGTGCAAGGAGAAAACACCCCGTGTCTTTCCCTCCCTCTTAGTGTACATGCACACAAAAAGAGAAAAGATAGTCTTTTTTTCCCCACTTTTTTATTGGCTATTTTATTTATTTACATTTCAGATGTTAGCCTTCTTCCCCATTCCCTCTCCACAGGTCCCCCCATCCTCTCCTCCCTCCTCCCTGCCTCTATGAGGGTGCTCCTCCACCCACTCCTCAGTGGCCTAGTGTTCCCCTATCCTGCGTCATCAAGCCTCCACAGGACCAAGGGGCTTCCCTCCCAGTGATACCAAATAAGGCAGTCCTCTGCTACCTATCCAGCTGGAGCCATGGGGTACCATACCCCTTTGTACTCTTTGGTTGGTAGTTTAGTCCCTGGGAGATTTAGAGGGTCTGAATGGTTGATGTTGCTGTTCTTCCTATGAGGTTGCAAACCCCTTCAGCTCCTACAGTCCTTGCCCTAACTTCCCCATTGGGGTCCCCATGCTCAGTCGAGTGTTTGGCTGTGTGCATCTCCTTCTGGTCTAACTCTGGCAAAGCCTCTCAGGACAGCTATACTGGGCTCCTGTTAGTAAAGTTACTCTTAATATTCGATATCTGTGTCTTGTATTTTGGCATTTTACTTTCTTCAGTTTAATGTCCTATTTGGATGTTTGGTTAGTGAGCCTTGGGAAGATATTACATACGGTTCTGTGTCTCAGTACCTAGCCTAGTATCTAACATATAGCTGACAACTGAGTGATTATTTATCATGGAAATAAACCTTCAACTTAAGGCTGACCCATACCACATGACATTTGTCTGCATAAAGAAGCGTGTCTTCTTTAATTCCTCAGCACACTGATGGCAGTGTTTTGTACATGTTAGATGCTGCTTAGATTATTCCTGTTACCTTAGAAAGAAGAATGAATTAATCTTACAATTGTAAAAGTTCATCAGTACACCAGAAATCATTCTGTCTGTGACTGTACAGTTTCCTATTATCATTACTATCTTCTTAGTTCCCTTTTATTAGTAAAAAGAAAAATGTTGCAAAGAAGCATATGTCGGCTTGCATACTGTGTGCCAGCATTGTGATGAGTGAAGTCCACCAATGGTGTTTCTTAGGCTTTAAGTAGCCTATTGTAGCTACCCACGTTTGTGTAAGTGTACTCTGAAATTTGTACAGTGGTGAAGAGCTGTCCTCAAAATCTCAAAGTATATTGCCTTTGTTAAGAGACTTGTGACTGTACATGTATTTTAGGAAAGTAGGAAAAATGATGGTCTTTGGGGAATTATTTTAACAAAAATACTTTAAGGGAAAGAACTACATAAAAGTATATAATATGCTGTGTACTGCTATATATTAGGGAGCTGCCCTAAAATGTTGAAAGCTGTTAATGAAATTGCCTATTTACATGGTCTATAAAAGAGGGAAATGGAATAACATACAAATCAAAGGGCTTCTTTTTTAATCTGTTGCTCAGTGTTGTTTTAATGAGTCTAACTGAAAGGTGACTCCCTAATTATAGTTATCTCACTTGGGCATTTAAATCAGCTGAGCAAACTGGGCCCACCATGGTGCAATATGGTCAGGAAGTAAACCCACTAAGAAGTTGGTAGTTGAATAGTGCTGGCATCAGAAGCCTGACAGTCAAGACCCCCAATATATAGGAAGTTGAGCATTTTCTAGTGATTTGAGATTGGGAAAGTTATGTCAAGCTTCATGTTATTTCCTATGAAGTGATGAAAAATAAGTTGTGTGGAGTATAAAGGACTAAGGAAGTAAAGAGAGTGATCCGCTCGTCCCCTTAATCTGCCTGCTTCACTGTTAGTGGAACACTAGCCTTCTGCATGTCCTTACCAAACAGTGAAAGTTAAAATATTTATCTCCAAATAGTAGTAATGGTTACTATATAATATATATAATGAGAGTTTTCTATAGGTTTTAAAATGGCACATTTAAAAATGCATATTACATTCTACTTGTATGTATTAATTGTGTACATTACTGGGACTTATAAAAAGAAATCAATTAATTTTACTCAGTCACTACATTGTTAATTGTGTATTTGGAAAAATAAATATTGTCCTGGATTCTTAGAAGTATCAGAGACTACAGAAAAAAAAAAAAAAAACTAATGAAAAAAGTTATGCTTGTTAGGTAATAAGTGGTATGCAGAAAACAGAAGCAGGAAAAGGAGTTAGGGAGTGGGTGTGGGGAGGAAGAAGTCATTCTTCACTTATGAGACAGGTACAGGTAGTATAGAAATCCGGGTTCCAAGTCTTCAAAGACAGGGGATAGGATTTTTTTCAGATCCCTGTACACCTTAGTTATTTAAGATTGTGTATTATCTTCATTTCCTTGATAAAACTGCTTCTTTAGAAACCAAGGCTGAGTTGAGAGTAGCCAGGAAAGACATGGACAGAAAAATAAGAGCTGAATGAGCTGGACGTGAAGGAGAAGCTGAGTAAGAGTGTCCTGGGGGAATGGCAGGAGAAAAGACTACAGCATGAGAGCACGAAAGAAGTCAAGAAGAGTAAGTGTTGGAGGCTGAGCTGTGGGGAAGAGCAGGTAGACGAACAGATTTTCAGGTCTTGAATGAGCTCCGGCTCTCATAAATGGAAAGCTCTTGGAGGGTGTTTTTACACCCAGAGACACAAGATACGATTTAGATTCCTTAGGCTGAGGGAGGGAGGGAGGCTCTAAAGGCGAGGACACATGTACCAAGATTTGAGAGCAGGGTGATCAGTTAGGAGAATAGAGCAATCTAGATAAGTGATATCAGTGGCCTTGACCTGGGCAACGGTATCATTGATAAGAAATGCCTGGGTCTGGATTGAAGATAGAGCTAACAGTATTTGATAAAGCTTGACTGTGATGTGGAAAAGGAACCAATGCGTGGGACTAGAGTAGACCAGAAGGATATAGTTGTGAGGGAATCCGGGGAACAGGGTTGGGAAGAAGGCTAAGAGCTTTATTTTTGACAGTCTGGTTTTAAAGTGCCTGACTAAGTGCAGTGGGTGTGTCGGGACAGTGGATCTACAGATCTGGGTTGCAGTCCTATCTGGAGTAGGCATGTGCACTTGGGACACCAGTGTGAAGATGGAGCATCTGCATATGAAAATGCCAGGTGAGTGCAGCTAGGGCCCGAAAAGAGGGCTCAACTCCATGTCAGAAAGAAGCTCAAGTGAGGGGCCCACGAGCTGGAAAGACCTGGAAAGAAGTGAGTTTCAGGGATGTCACAATGGCCTCCTTGCATCAGATGGCATTCAGGAACCAAGTTAGGACTCAAATGGCCACTTTATTAGCTACCTAGGGGTGTTTTGCATAGCTGACTCTAACAGGTGTGGCTTGTTCAACTCTGTGATTAAATCTAATTGATTGTCGATGGCAGCAAAGGAGAAAAAAGAAAGATACTATTTTCTGTAATTGTTCATGTTTAAGCTCATGTAAATGTTTTGTCTGAACTTAAATAGGTGATGCCTATTTTCCTAAGTTAATTTTATTATTCTTTAGCATATTTCATATGCAGGCAACTTGATAATTGCCTATTTTCTTTATTTCCAAAGGACTTTGAGTACTTTAGTTTATTTCCTTTCTAGCCGTATTTAAATTCAGTACTTGGTTACCCCTTATCTACAAGGACCTTGTTGAAAGAATACCTTCTTGTCTATACAGACTCCAATCCATTCTTCACACTACTAGCATATAACTTCCTCCCCCGCAACAAGCTCCATCTGGCAAGTCTTACTCTTGACTTCAGGGGTTGCCTGCTGTTGAACAGCTGAGGTCACACTCTGCAAAAGCCTTCCTTTCTTTCACTGTACCATTCTGGAATGAAGCACAGTCCATGAGCTCAGCAGCCCCAGATGTTTGTTTTGCAGTGAAATTCAAGGTCATTCTTGCTACCTGCAACATTGCAAATATTTGCTCAGAAAAATAATGAAAGTGATAACACTGTGAATACTTCCTAATCTCCTGACTCTTCTTCAAGGCTTTCTGCTGTTAATAACATTGCAGTTCTGGGTACTCTGACATCTTTGTACTTACCTTGGAGTAAAGGTTGATACATGTAACCCTGTGGACCCCAGCATGTTTTAAGTTTCAGCTAAGCACCAACACATACATTGCTTAAGATCTTTGCTAGGCACGTTCATGTTTTAACTGCACTTGGTGCTTTGAAACAGATGGTGAGGTGGCACATTGCTGTCTGTACCTAAGAGCATTTGGCAGTGCTAAAATTGAGCTTTCTGTTTAGTTCAAAATAATTCAGTGATGAGTGGGCTACTTTGTACTTTTCTTCCCTCAGATTTTGAGTATTTGGAAGTCTTAGCTTCCAATGACTCAAACTACATATAACCGTATTTAACGATGTATTAGCACCTTCAAAAAAATGAGACTTTGTGAGTAGCAAGTACCTAGTCGGTGGCAAAGTCCTGTGTATCAGTTAGCATGAGTCACTAGTTCTGTCATGATGGTGTTTCTAGTGAGACTAGCAAGTGCTTGCTTCTGTTTAATTGTCCACACAAAACATCCCAGGCCTAAAGGGAACCATTCATTAAGCTCATGGTAAACTGGAATGTTCATATATTACTGAAGTGATTTAAAGGAACAGAGTGGTTCTCCCCCACCTCCATTTCAGTTTATCCCCTTTTAGTGCCTCTCAGATACTTACTTAGACTGCACTCTCCATATATGCCTGGGCTGGAGGATCACAACTAACAGAATCTCTCAAGTCTGTATTTATAGAAGGGCACAAACCCATTAGCGTTTCTGAAGTTCTCCTGTAACTTGGTAACTAAAATTAGAAATCCCTTTGTATTTTGACTTGTAGATTGTTATATTCTTCTCAATGTATTTTTTCTCACGTATTTTCAAAGTAGGATTAACATAGCCTATTTATCGTTCAGGAATACTAGCTATAAATTATCATGGGATGCCAAAAGCCCACAGGAAGATAAAGGCTCCAGCGGGACTCCTGCAGAGAAAGTACAGACACATTGCAGTTGGCACTGGGGTGTGGGTGTTGCCTGTGGTGATGGTGGATCAGGAGGTACGATTTAGGGAGGCACCACACCGGGGAAACTAGTCAACTCATTTCAATTCTGGGAGACAAAAAAAAAGCTGTACTGTTTTGAGCTTGGGTTAAAAAGACTGTTTTGCTTGCTCTCATTGCTGGAAGCATAAAGAGATCAATAAAGTTTCCTCTGCTTCTCTAACTCACACTTGTCTGTATTTTCTTAATGTTCCAGGGAAGCCAATATCGCAAAGGGTGGTGGGTTCTCCTGCTAGAAATGTTATTGATCCTGTGGTGTTACTGTAAATTCTTTTTTTCTGAAATTAAATACATTATACATGGGTGCTCTGACCATGTGTCTATTCATCTCTTATATAAGGTAGTCTCCTTTTAACAGTTGCCTCCTCTTTAGCATTTACAACTTTGAACACATTTGAAAACCTATTTGATAACAAAGTATCTGTTTATAATGAAGCTAGGAGACAAACTTAATGGGATAGGAACACCTCCCCAGGGAAGCCAAGGTCACAAAGGGTGGTGGGTTATCAACTCTGTGGTGTTACTGTAAATTCTTTTTCTGAAATTAAACACATTGTCCACAGGTGCTTTGACCACATGTAGATTCATCTCGTATAACATGCCATGGACTGGTCTAAATAAAGGTTGCCTCCTCTTCAGCATTTACAGTTTTGAACACATCTGGAAAACTATTCCGTAACACAGCTCAGTCAATGGAGCTAGAAGACCAGCTTATACTGGTGGTACTTGTATACCTCCCACCATCACCTGTTCCCAGGGTGATGGATGGCTTCTGAAAATGATCAGAATCTGCTTATTCTACGAAGTAGAGATAGTAGCCTTAGTTCTAAAACTGGAGCCTGGCCCAGGACTCTTTTCTTTTTTTCTTTTCTTTTTTTTTTTTTTTTTTTTTTTTGGTTTTTCGAGACAGGGTTTCTCTGTGTAGCCCGTGCTGTCCTGGAACTCACTCTGTAGACCAGGCTGGCCTCGAACTCAGAAATCCACCTGCCTCTCCTCCCAAGTGCTGGGATTAAAGGCATGCGCCACCACCGCCCGGCTTCAGGACTCTTATATTGCTATCAGAACCTACCATCCAAAAAAAAAAAAAAAATCACAGAATGTATTTATGAAAACATTACCAAGATTGCATCCTGTCACACTTGAGAGTTTCCTTTGGAAGGAACAAACATGGAGATCATAACTTTTAAATTTCAATGTATGTTTGGTAAACTGTGGAAGTAATGTATCTATACCTAGTGACTAAAATACTTAAGTTCTGATTTCTGGGTCAAACTGAACTTCAAGGACAAAACAGTTTCACCACCAATTTTTTTTACTGTCTTGTTCTATAATTAGGATATTTTTTCCTACTTTTTGGAATCTAATTATTTTTTTTCTGTTAGGTAATTGAGTTAAAGCCAACAAAAAGCACTGCAAAAATGTAATGAGAAATTTTTTCTGTGACAAAACAATGGACACTGTAAGTTATTTGGAGAGCAAATGTAAGAGACTAACTGAATTGACACCCTGCTGTAGAATATGGTTTTGCTTGGTCTCTGACAGACCTATCTTTTTTGTTGCTTTTGTTAGCTTGTTTCTGTCTCAGCTTGTAAGATTGGAATTCACTACTAATTGCTGAGGGCAGACATGAATGTTAATTTCTTTACATTTTAGAATGCCAACAGTTATGTTTTTTAAGGATGGATAGTGTATATAAGTAATGGTTGCCTTAAGGTTCACTTACGAGTTTTACACTCCATGTCTGGTCATGCCAATCATTTCTAGATAATTCAGATTCCCAGAAGCAGTGGAAGAGGGAAACATTTTAGGCATTAGAATCACTTTGGATCTAGAGTCAACAAACTCATAACACATTGCCAGGAGGGAATCCTGCTATGCCTACTGTACAAGCATCTGTCCCTTCTAGAGCAACTGTAAGGTTTTCTGTTTCTTTGTTTCTTGCTTTGTTGTTGTTCTGTTTTCCTGGAAGTGATGTGATGGAAGGTCTGCCTTGAGCAGAAGCTAAGCACACAGCCATGTATATACATTGTCTTTATTCCAGCTCCCAGAAATCCTCCTCTTCAACTTACCCTGTCCATTCAACAAGGAAGCTCACCTTGTGGTTGGAACTAGCAGAGGACAATGAAGTAGCCTGATGTGAATTGGACCATCTGGATTCGGAGTCCTTCCCAGCTTCACTAAAGCAGTGGAAGGGGCATGGTTTAAATTCATTTTGTAACGGATAAAATGTGATTATATCAGTCTTTAGTGATTTTACTTATTTGGAATACTTGTATATTAAATAAAATATGAAGGTGTTATATTGACTTTCTCCTGGACACTAGATTTTATTTCTTAGGAAAAAAAAAATGCCATGCTTTTATTGATGGTACTAAACTACTTTTGAAAGCTTGGGAAGATATAGTAAACATTCTACATATTTTATTTCAGAGATTGTTAAGTAAATAGGTTAAGATACATGCTAGTGACTTGACAAACATACACATAACATATGTTTGTCTGGAGTTAATAAAATTCTAACTGCGGAGAATAGTATGCAATAAAAAACCTGAAAAGTGCTTCTCACCTCTTCCATTTTCTTTTACTTGTATTTTAAAGAAAATTTATTTACTTGTGTATTGAAAAGAAGGATGAGTATAGTCCTGTGTCCTTTAGAAGTTTAAAGGGAGGTTTGGGTGACGTCTGCAGCACCACAGTACCAAACAGCTCTTCACCACTCTCTCTTCCACCATTCTCTGACTACTTTTTGCCTGGTGCACTGGCCAATATTAAAAGCAAGATTTAGAGAAGATACACCTTTGGTCAGTCTTTTCATATCTTTTCTTGAGGTTTTGAATACAAGTGGTGGTTTTACTTCTGACGTCCCCATCAGAATGGGTTCTTTCAGAGCAGTGGTCTCAACGGTGGTCATTGACCCTTTAGCAGGGGTCGCATATCAAAATGTTTACAATTCTTAGCAGCAAAATTACAGTTAGGAAGTAGCAATGAAAATAAATGTATGGTGGAGGAGGTGGCCGCCACAACATAAGAAATTGTGTTAGATTGTTGCAGTATTAGGAAGGTTGAGAACCACTGTTGGAGGGTGTAAGGTATCCCACAGCTCACTATAAATCTCCACTAGATGTCAGTGTGTGACTAAGTGAATCCAGTCCAGCCTTCCAGAACTTACAGAAACCTGTAAGAGGGGTATATGCATTTATTCAGAATGATACAAAGACGTCTTAGGTGCCCATTAATAAGAAGTTCTAGTTTTCTAACAATTGTTACTCTATTTTCAAGTAAGAAACCCTCTGCCTTTATCTGAAAACCAGATGCTTACATACCTTCACTATTTCCATACTAATACCACAAAGCTATAACTAGGATGTTCAGTTTACAGTAGAGTTGTGTGGAGACACTGGCTAGCCTGAGGTTGCAAAGTTCCGGTGCAGTAGAACCAGGCTGGTCCTTTAAGTCCTTCTGTATCTCTTGGTGACTGTATTGTTCCATACTTAGTCCTTTGAGCTGCCTTTCCCATTAAATGTTCAGGATGACTGGTATAAGAAGAATCAATCAGAGGACACCATGGAAGTGCTTATACTAAAGGCTTAAAATTTTAACTATAACCACACCAAATGCGAACCAACCATGAAAATAATTTCTCTACAGTGTTCCGTAGATGGTGAACTCGGACCAACAGGAGGCTCATCTTAATCCATTTACTTAAGGGGGATACAAAAGGGAAATTTAACCTGGGATGAAGGCTCAAACTGGTAGTTATTTAATAGATTATTGTGCTTATTTTATGTTGTATGTTTACATTAGCTTCCTAAAGGAGAATTTTTAATTCGAATGTTACAACTTAAATAGCGGTGCTTTTTCCTTGCTTGTATAACATGGCTTGCACCTGGGTAAAAATTTTGCTTGTAAAAAAACAATACACATAACAAATTAGGTTGAAAAGGGGATTGGTAATTTTATTTCCTTTTTGTGGATTAATAATGTTTTATAACATATACAGATGAAAACATGTTCTTTTTTGTGCATATCATGGAAATATGGTCCAGCATCAGCCTTGGAAGGTCTTAATTGTATTCGGTTGCATTGAATAGGATTGTAGTTAAGGGAATAGGATTAATGTCCTTAGTCTATTTTAAATAATTGTCATCAAGGGTACGAAGGCAGAAATACAGGGTCAGGTTTTCAAACAATATAAATTTCAAATTGTCTGAATCCAATAATAGGTTGTGATATTCAGTGCCTTCTTGGGATTATGTAAATATTTGTAAGGAAGTGTTTAAAGTATAAGATGGTGTATGGCTAAAAGAACTAAAGAGTTTTCAAACTGAAATCACTATTGGCTTTCACACACACACACACACACACATAGTCATTCAGAAGTTGTATGTAGTAAATACTGCAGTTATCAAATTGAGGCATATAATAACTTTTTGTATACATAAAAGAAAATTTTGATGGTGTGTCTGTTCACACATTAATGGTGTATTTAGTCATAATGTAGCAACTACTGGATTTTACACATGTAAAATCTTCGTAGCTAATAAACTTTATCAGCTGGTTAGTGACTACCAGCTGAAGTTGGACAGGTGAATCAGAATTGGTTAGAAAATTTAAAAATCATATCTCTGTGGTCCTTAACCAGCACCTCTAACCTATAATGGTGTTTGTAACCCTGGGTTTTCAGGCCTGTAGGTGTGGGTATTGGAGTTACAATGGTACAATTTCAGAAGTTTGGGATGGAGGTCTGTAAGGTGTTATATAAGACCCTGTGACATCAACTCCTAACCCTAACTCTCCAAATATATACTCAGTTGATTTAATTCTTACACAAGCCATTGAAATATTCCTGACATCAGTACGAAAATCTGAATTCATGGTAGTCTGCAGGTGCATCATTGAAGCAAATTTAAGTGACAGGCCATCCTAGGTTAATTCTGTATCCAGTCAATTCTTGTTAAATCTGAAGGAAAAGGATTTTTTCAAGACCAGACAAAACCATTCAGTGCCATTTCTGATTCTGATTTGTTACTACTCTAAACCTAAACCCACACAAACCTTTGTTCACGCCTTTCATTGTTTCTAGAATGTCATCATGAGAGATTCTGTAGCTTAAAAAACCAGTATTGCCCAAAGTCTTTTTAATGTGACTGTGACAGGAATTGGTCACACTTGAATTTTATTAGTGACTATACAGCTCATTAGCTCATAAAACTCACTGCCCACATCTGCTCTGAAGCAAGTTGTAGGGATTTTGACTGAGAGCATGAAAGATGCCCAAAGCATTCCAGCAACTGCCTGATACAGCAGGCCCCCAAGGAAGCTGATCGCTCATGGGAAAATCCTTGAGGAGAACAGGGGATGTCAGCATCTTTCAGCTTCCAACATCAACTTGTGAAAGGATCCCTCGGGACATTGATCTGTGAACCTTGAACAGGAAAGTCTGCTTGTTCAATAAGCTACCTCGTGAGTCCATAATTCCATTGTGCAGGGACAGACATCTTTGTCTATAGCATACCCTGTACTCATCACCTAGGGATCGTCAGAAGTACTAGCACATGGGTCGGACTGGCTTGTTAAAACAGATACCAGTTTGGCATAGTTGGCAAATTTGTATTCCTAATGATGCCAGGTCCTGACTGAGTAACAACACTTTGGACAGCACAGCCCTAGGCAGCTGCAGTTCTGACAGCACCCTGTTTGTGGCAGATACCTGTATTTAGAATTTAGAGCTGCTGACAGGCTGCGAAGGTAAGCCAGCATTTCCCCTTTGGCCAAAAGTATTACCCAGACAAGCTCCCTACTCAAGCTGTCAAGGCGGCTTCTTATCTTCACAAGCTTAAAAGCCTGGAATCTGGTGTCCATCACTTGTAATACTATCAAGAAGATTAAAAAAAAAAAAAAAGTTCAGTAGACACAGGGCCTCAAATTTATTTGGATCATTTCCTTGCTGTGGTGAGTGTTATTATTAGAAACCCACACTTAAGGGTATGCAAAAGATAGAATTGATTCTAAATCTTGTAGGCTTTTTCTTTCCAAAATCTTCTCAGAGCTTTAAGATATCTTAAGAACCTGGAAATGTATTAGACAAACATTCAGAGACAGTGAGGAGAAACTCCTTCATAGCGAAATAATATTCTATTGTATAAATGTGCCATATTTCATTATTCATTCACCGGTTGATGGACACCTCGGCTGTTTCTAATTTGTTTTGGTTTTGTGTTTTGTTTGTGGAAAGCGAGAAAAAGAAAATAAGACTGGGTGGGTGGAGAGATGGGGAGGATCGAGGGGGGTTCCAGGAGGGGGAAGCATGGCCCAAATATATTTTATGAAAAAATAATATTAAAAATCAATAGGTTTATTCATTTAAAACATAATAATGAATATCTTCTACAAACATGGTTAATGAGCTTGTGCCAAAAATGTTAAATTCAATTTACCTTTCAAATTGAAGAAGAAAGAAACTGCAATATAATTAACCCAATACTCATCACTGGTGACTGGTAGGCATGTCTATACTATTGAGGAGATCTGCCTCAAGCGTAGGTCCTTTCACATTGCAGAATACTCTGTTGCCTCAATCAAGTATTTCTCAGCTCACTAAGCTTTAGTAGTTTAGTGACAGGACATTCTGCCACCGCCATCACCACACTCAATTAGACCAATTTTCTTGAAATCTAGCCAGGGATCTTGGTGTAATTGGGATGACCATCTGAATGGTCCTCCTGGCTACCCTTCTAAATGTATAAACACAAAAACTAGAGGTTTTTCGATTTTGACACCAGAACTCTGTCAGAGCTCCTTAGGCCTTTGGTATCAGGGGTTTCTCTATGTTCCTATATAACAGCAGCATTGTCCTAGCCTAACAGCCTCGGACAGTCAGAAAATAGCCTTCAGTCCCTCAAAATTTCCCTTTCTTACCTAAGCAAAAAAGGGAATGGTTGCTTTAAAATCTCCCAACTCCTCTCTTCTTTCCATTGCGTTGTGGCTACTTTGATTGTTTCTCAGCTTCCCAGGGCGGCTTGAGATCCTGCAAGCTGCACTTGGTGCCTCCCAGCCCCACCTCATGACTTCCTCCCTGAACACAGGGGCTGCCCAGCTAGGAAGCTGAGTGCAGCCCAATGTTAGTGTGCGACTTCTCTGTCCACTGAAAGACATCTGCCTCTATTCTCCAGGACCCAGTAACCACTGTTCTCCTGCGACTACCACAGACCTCCCCACTCCCTGTTTGTCTACCACAGATGTCAAGTCAAAAACAATTGTCATTTCCATGTGTCTAACCGGGTGACTGACACACATGTCCTAAATAAATTCTGTCTGACAAAGTACATTTGAAGGATGTTATTTGGTTTTTGTGCCAAGAATTTGCGAATTCTAGGATTTTTTCCCCCACTAAGCAAGCCCAAGGATCACCTAGGAGCTACTGCTGTGAAGATATCTTTTGAGGTCTCTCTGCAATCCATCAAATCCTGACAAGATTAGGATTCTCTGTCCTGTTCTATGTGCTCTAGCTCCTATGCATTCCTTGACAGATGTTCTTACAAATGCATTAATTCATATCTTCGCATGGGACATCAAGCGGGGTATATAGAAGAAAATGTTTTACACCAAACTTAATTCTATATTTAGTATTATTCTTTGAGGAGTTGTAGATGTAAGAAATACATGGTTCAGTAAGTTTAACACACGCACAAAAAGATATATTAAACAGGTTTACATTCAATTGTGAATCATTGGTACCATGTGTTTTTGTTTTGAAGAAAATATACTGGTATTATACATTACGAACCCAGTACTTTATTATCATACAGTGCTTTTTACAAATCACCCCCTTAACTGAATTCATTTTTCAATTTTATACTCAACAGAAAGGAAGAATGATTTGATGGTTATCTTTAAACGTGCGAGAAGTGGTCTTTGGTTTATCACAAACAGATCATATTTGCTTCAGTGGAGTTTCTGATAGGAAGATTGGCATTCAATGTGGTAGTTATCACTGTAAGCTTGTCACCCACACCAGCTGTTTAGCCATGGCTAAACTGCTTAGCTCTGTAGCTTACATTTTTATTTGTAAAATGGAAATACCAATAGTACTTACTGTGTAGGACTGAGTGAGACGATGGTTGAACAAAACATAAACAATTGCAAACTGTCCCTTGAATTCTTTAATTTCAGGAGAATACCCTCCTTCCTAGACTGTCTAACTCTTCTAGCTCTTTGCATTGCTGTAGCCTCATGCTTAACTGAATCCACAGCTAGTGCCTTTTGTTTATTTGGTCAATGGATTTCCAGCCACAGATGGACTTTTGAAGGAATCCTGTGAAAAGTGCAAAGAAAAGCAGGTGGAATGTCACATCCGTCACGAAAAGCCTACGTGCTGTTCTTCAACCAGGCCTCTGGCTGAATCTCAGAGATCATAGCTAATAAGTGAACTCAATATTAAGTCCTAAACACATATGACCTTTATTTCAGGTGTTAATTCTATTTTTAATACAATTGGTTGTATAAATTTATTGTGCACTGTAATGGAGTTACACATGGATATTTTCATGTAAGTACATAGTGAATGTCCAGCATCACCTCCCCCCATTACTCTTTTGAGAGCAAGCTCTGTGCCATGAACAGAAGACCTGTTTGAGGCCTCAAGCCAGTTTTTTCTTTGCCACCAGCTTTAAGCTTACCACTCTTAGTTTGTACTGTATTCATAGTCATATTGACCAAACCTTTGGATTTTGTTCTTGGAACTAGCAACAGAAAAATAAGGCAACAAAGTTCATATTTACGATCATTATTTCATGTTTCCCATAAAATTATCCTCTCACTTTTAGGTCTGCTATTACCAAAAGGTCATGTAATTTATGAAAATCATTTTAATAAGTATTACTAGTTTCTTAACAGGTAATCATTGATTATGTTTCAAAACTAATTTGAATGAATTGTTGTGAGAAGAAAGGGTAGCGGTTCCTTTTTAAAGTTTTGATTTTATTTTATGTGCATAACTGATTTTCTGCATGGGTGGATGTGTACTTCATGTGCTTCTGGTGCTGAAGGGGGTATGAGATCCTCAAGAACTGTAGTTATCAGTGGTAGATAGCTGTGCGGTATCATGTGGGTTCTGGGAACCAAACCGAGGTTCTCTATAGCAACAGCAAGTGTTCTTAACCGCTGAGCCATCTCTTCAAGCCAAAGTAGCTGTTCTTAAAAGTATATAATTTGAAAAAACATATGTGTGTGAATGTATACATATACATACTTTGTGTGTTCTTTCTCAGCTCCCATTCACTTTGGGTGTGTTTTGTTTTGTTTTGAAATACGATCTCACTCTCTAACCTTAGCTGACTCAGAACTCTCTAAGTAGACCAGGCTAGCCTCAAATTCGCAAGATGCCTGGCTGCCTCTGCCTTCTGAGTGTTAGTATTTCTGGTCTGGAACTTCCTGGATGGGATAAACTGCTTGGCCAATGAGCAGCAGGATGTGCCTGTCTGCCTCCCAGGACTGCAATAGGAAGCACACTTTACTGTTTGTCTTTTTCCCATGGGTCTTAGGGATCAAACTTTTCTCCATTCATGCTTGCTAGGCGTTTTATTGAATGATTCACCTCCCTGGCCACATTTCTTACTTTTTAAAAACTATTTATTGGTTCTTTGTGAATTTTACATCGTACACCCCAATCCCACTCATCACCCTCTGCTCTTGCCATCCCCTCCCAAATGAAATAAAATAAGATAGAATTAAAAAAAAAAAAAAAAAAACTTGCCACAAAAGCCATACTGTGTCACAGTGTGTCACACAGTATACCCTTTGTCCATGCAACTTTGCTTGCAAATGTTCATTGCAATGAGTCATTGGCCACATTTGTAACTAATATAGCTCCTCTTTCTATCTGGATTATAGCTCTATATGTGCTGAAATTCATTAAAACAATGACTCCATCTATGCTATACTGTGTGTAAAAAAGTAATTGTGATCTCTGAGGAGTGAGCTGCAACAGACTTTCATTTATACTTTCCTTCCTTCCTTCCTTCCTTCCTTCCTTCCTTCCTTCCTTCCTTCCTTCCTTCCTTCCTTCCTTCCTTTCTTTCCTTTCTCTCTTTCTTCCTTTCTCTTTCTCTCTTTTCTTCTTTCTTCTCTCTCTCTTCTCTCTTCTCTTCTCTCTCTCTCTCTCTCTCTCTCTCTCTTTCTTTCTTTCTTTCTTTCTTTCTCTTTCTGTCTTTCTTTCATTCTTTCTTTTTCCTTTGTAAAAGAATATATGTGGTCTTAGTGGGCAAAGGTTATTGATTCCCATACTAGAGTACAAGGGACATACATGAAGGAACCAGGTCATTTCCTGGATTTTCATATATGTCAGTCAGCTAGTTTGTTCCCTTGGGAAAGTGTGCAAATCAATGGCTTTGTGACATTCTGATACTGTAAATTCCGTCAGATATATGGGGGGATCTGGTCTGATATTCTAACTCACAGAAACACCAAGCATACAGACCAGACGAAGTCAGAGGCACCTAGTGAAGAGTGTGGGAACCGAGTATGTAGACTGGGTAGTAGTGAAGTAAGGGACATAAAGATGGGGCTGAGTCTCAACATTATTCTGAATAGAAAGTCCATGGAGGAATCATCACTGGGAGGTGAGCAAGAGACAGAGACAGAGAAAGAACTTGCTACCACTGAGTCTTTCCATATATAAGCGTGGTTGCTTTGAGTCCTTTCAAAAGTCCCAATATGAAAGGTTACAACCTGTAAGTTATAAAAGTAAAATGAAAAACACTGGAACTTAAGATCTGGACCATAACTGCAAAGGCCAGAAGCTAACCAGGCTCATAATGAACAGCCTCTTAATTAGGACACTGTTTACACTGCAGTGCTGTGCCCTGAAGGTAAAACCAGGCAGAATCTCTTAGTTGCAACTGCACCAGAACATGACAATTACTGCAAGGATGCCCTGTCTGCAGCAGCCTACCCAGATGCATTTGACCAAACACTGAATATTTAAAGGGGAACCTAGGCACATCATTCAATATGCAATGAAAATATAGCACTGAAATGATTCATTTTGTCTTGTTAATTTTAAGTTTGATCACATAGAAGCCAAATAACCACCTTTCCTAATATCGTGACAAATGCAAGGCATACCCCATCTTGCTGGAATTTTAAAATTATAAATCCCTTTTAACTTAGGCAGTTTCCGATGTGATTAACTGCCTTTGAGGTCTGGCTGGCTCTACTCACTGCTGACAGAATGGATCCTGCATCAGATAAGACCAAAAGCAGTGTTTCTTAAAATGTGATCCAACATTCATCATTTGAGTTACTAGCTAATACAGCAATGGCCAGGCCCTATTCAAAATATAACTGGAACAGCATTACAAAATGACTTGTAGTCTAGTGTGTGTGTGTGTGTGTGTGTGTGTGGTTTGTGCCTGCATATACATGCATTTCTCTGTGAATGCAGGTATGCACATGCTAAGGGCTGCATGTGGAGGTCAGAGGATAACCTCAGGTGTCAGTCCACATTCCCCACCCTGTCTGAGACAGTCTCTTTGTTGTTTTGCTGGTGCATTCACCAGATGTGCAGCTGCCTGAATCTGCAGGGATTCTCCTGCCTCTATCTCCCATAGGAGTTCTGATATTACATATCACACTGTATGTATGTCCTTTAGTTTGAGGATTCACATTCAGATCCTCATTCTTGTGTGGCAAGTAGTTTTTTTTACCATTGCCTTCTCTCCTACCCAGGAGTCTACTTTTAACATCCAAAATGATTTCCATACACACTAATCTTTAAAACAATTGGTTAACATAAAGACAGGTCATTATATTTTGCAATACAATGCTACTCCACATCAGAGGTTTTCCTTCCAGAGTTACAAACTAGAACCACCCCCAGTGGTTTTCTCCTACTGTTAATGGTTTATTTTATTCTTTGTATTCTGAGATCAGGATACAAAAATAAGAAAACGATCATTTTCATTTAGTAAGAATCCAGCTGCAGTTAAAACATTGATATTATAGTGACAGCCTCATAATTGAATCCTCCTGAGGCTTAGAAGTCAGCAACAAGTTATTTCACAAAACACCAGGGTTCAAATCTTCATGGCTTATTCTTTTTGATTTCGGTAATGACAATCTGCAGTCATTTCCGATGGAGTTAGCCAAGAAAATTTTTCTCCTGAGCAGTGTACTGTTCTACTACTGGTTAGTACCACCCCAATACAAGACTTCGTCAATGAAAATCGAAAAGTGTCTTGTAGGAAGCAGATGTGTAGTGGATGCTCTGGATTCTTGTCCAGTGTCATAGGCAGCTGAAGGTGAGTGACCAATTCAAAGGAGGGGAATTATTTGTAGGGATGGTTTGTTGGTTCACTGCACTTAGTGTTTGTAGAAATCAATAGGGTAATTGATTCATTTCATGTAGTTAAAGGGTTGGCTGTTGTTAATTGGAGAACCCATTAAAAATATGTTGTTTCCAGGAAACTGTGTGAGCAGGGACTCCTTGGAAGAGCTAGTCATAGCCTTTAATAAATAAGCACAAAAGCTAGTTGTTCTCACTGGTGGAGGTTACCTTAGTTCTCTAATATTAAATTGTTTGTGTTTTAAAATGAAATTGAATTAGTATTTATGATCCACTGTGGCTCACAAATAGTGTATGCTTTCAAAGAAATTTTATGATTTTCAAAGAAATAATATATGATTTTCAGCAAAATTTGCTCTGCTTTAAATATAGAAAGGTGAATCCCCTGGACACATTCCTTGCTATTTATCTCTAACACATCAAGCAGCAATATTCATTCTTGTCATTACCTAGTAGATTACTGAATTAATCAGTCCCTTCCCTGAAAATGCTTGGACTCATTTTAGAGGTCAAAGGTTGCATATTGTATTTCACAGCCCTTCTTATGTAGATGCCTGCACTGGGGCTGCTCTAGAATATTCAGACATGCATAAAAGAGAAACTCAGAGGGCCCTCCCTCACTGCTGTCCTATTTGCTACTCAAGAATTTCAAGAAATGAAAAGTTACTGCCTTTAGTTGTGTGACTCCACTGGGTTCCAGTAGATACTTCTGATGAGCACACAGATGGCCCTGGTTAAACTCAGTGGAACACAAAACCAAACCAGGAGCAATGAGACTGGGAAAGAGATTGGTACGGGTTGGGGTGGCTGTGGGTTGACAGGGATGGGACAGGAATAAGAGAGTGTTAGGAAGGGAGCAATTATAACAAATTATTTACATGTGTAAGACTATAAGATACCACAATCAACAAAATGGATTCATATGAAAAAAATTTAAAATGTCATCAAATTGATGATATAGGTATATCCTAAGGATTAAAAATTGAGGTGAGGAGAGTAACTTTAGCCTAGAGTAATCAAAGATGACTTCCTGGAAGAAGGAGCCCTGAGTCAAACCTTATATAGGAATTCATTAAACAGCAGGAGGTGAATGAGATAGTCGCAGTGCCTGGAGGGATATCGATAAGTGTATTGGATAGATTTGCTTAAAATGGTGTCAAGAGTATGTGTGTTTTAAGAAGAAATAAGATTGGTGAGCAAATGCATCGAAAACGTGTAGATTCCTTGGGACTTGTAGATGATACCTTCATCCTAGGGACTTTAAAAATATATGTTCTTAGCTGAACAGTCTGGCACATGCCTTTAATCCCAGCACTAAGGAGGCAGAGACAAGCAGATCTCTGAGTTGGAGACCAACCTGGTCTACAAAGCCAGGACAGCCAGAGCTACAGAGAGAAACCCTATCTTGAAAAAGCCAAAAGACAATCAACCAACCAAAAATGTTCCTACAAAGAAAGTCTATGTGTACATAGGAGAGCCTTTCAATGTGCACAGATTTGGTCCACCAGGATGAAGTTTCAGAACACCAAATCCTGTCCTCTCATCGCCTTGAAACATCTGACTTTTCTCCAGGTAGCTTTTGTTTTTATTTTTTTGTTTTTCTGTTTTCTTTCTCTTCTTTCCTCTCTTTCTTCTACCTTTACTCATTTATTCATCTTTTATCTAGAAGGTTCAGAAAGGACAGAGAGAGAGAGAGAGAGAGAGAGAGAGAGAGAGAGAGAGGAGAGAGAGAGAGAGAGAGGGAGAAGACAAGAACCTCTCCTTATGATGTTATGTTTGTCACTGGCCTCTGTTCTCACCATGATGGGGCAAGTAGCCAAAGTGTGTTGTTCATAAGTGAAGATAATTCTCCTCCTAAGAGAATTTCTGGTTCTAGTAAAATCTCAAACATTTAACCCCATTACCCATTCAGTGAAGGACACATATATTTTCCCAGCTTCCCTTGTCTTCCTTCTGTAGATGGAGTTTGCACTAAAGAGAACCTTCCAGCTATGTTTTCTTCTCCCCTTGCCCACCATGGCTGCTTTATTTCTCAGAGATCAGTGCCCTGTCTTTCCTTCTCCTTCCTCCCCTTTCCCTCCTTGAGATGGTGAGAGACATATTAAACTCACTCTGTCAGGAAGAGTCACCTTAAAACCTTATGTTCTTTAAATTGCTCCCTGGAAGCAACTAATACTCATTACTCTTTAATGGCTTCCTGTCCGGTGTAATGTGGATTTTATATTCACATACATCCTCTTATTTAATTATCCTCATAGCCATATGAGAGGCATAATCGTCCCCATTGTGAAAGATGCAGGAATACAAGATTAGAGGGATGAAATAATACATCCAAGACAAGACAGCAAATTCCAGACAGTAGGGATTTGAAGTTGTGTTTTCCAGTGTCTGAAAGTAGGTTAATCTGATTCCTTCCTATTTTCTATAGCATAAGCTTCTTCTTAACATTTTGGTTTCAGTCTATGACTCAACTAAAAGATTTACCACTAGATTATTGTGAAAAGTTTACCCATATAGCATTTCTTATGATTAAATTGAAATTTAAATCTTTCAACAAGCATGCCTTGTATCTGTGCTTATGGAAACCACCTTGCCAGTTGATTTTTCCATCTTCTAAGGCCTTCTTACCAGCATGCCTTGGTTTACTTAGTTTAAATTCAGATGTATTTTAGAATCCAAGTTCACTCTTTGTATGTCTCTACATGATATGGAAGAGAAATTGAACCCTACTCCCTCTCTATTTTCCCTCCTTCCTTCCACATCCACATAGGCATGTTTTAGAATTTAATTTTAAGGTGTTGTCTTGTGTGATTATGGAGCTGGCAAGTCCAAACTGAAGCACATACAGGCAGGCTGGATACCCAGAGAAGAATCATACTCAAGTTTGAGGATACTTTGGAAGCATAGTTCCTTCTTCCTCAAGGACACATTAGTCTCTGGTTGCTTACTGTGTTTACCTGGTGAGAGATGCTTTCAATGCAGAACAGTCTGCCTTACTCAGAATCTACTGATTTAAATGTTAATCCCATCACAAAAATACCTTCCCAAAGCATCGAGACTTACTTATATGTGATTGAATTTCTGGTAACAGCAATCTGACCTTAGTTCTGCATTGACCATCATAGCTACTTATTGTTGAGCTTCTTCCTTTATTTAAGTATCCACCTGTGTGTGCAAATACCTGCAAGTATACATGTTAGACTCTTGACTAAATTTGTATCTCTATATGTATAGATTAGTGCAGCATTCAGACCTCAATGGAGACACTTCTTTGTGCAGTGAATGGTGGGTAACTCAGAAACTCACATCTGGTCAAAGTGCAGAGAATAGCTGTCAGTTGAGTGATCAGTGGAGTGATGAGTCATAAATGGAACATCTTTATCATAGCAGTCCTCTGCAAGACTCGGGAACCATTTCACCAAGACAAGGCAGAAAGATTGTGAGAGCCTGAGGTTTTGAGAGGACCAGACCAGAACAGTGTCTTCTACACAAGACAGGATCACATATATGAAGAAACCTAAAATTCTCTATTTTAAAGAAAATTTCAATAGCTGGGAATGTGAAATACACCTGTTATCTCAGCACTCCTGGACTAGATATTATAACTTCATAAAATAAATGTATAAGAAAATGGACAAAAGACATAAACCCATCTCAGTAGTGGAGCCATTTAGAAAATGCAAATTAAGACTCCAAATATTACTACACACCTATTGGAAAAACACAAAACAAAAACACCAAATGGGACAACACCAGATGATGGCAAGGATTCCGAGAAACTGAATCACCCAACATTGCTGGTGATACTGTAAGATGGTTCTGCCTCTCTGGAAAGCCATCTAGCAGATGCTTCAAGGACTAAAACTGTACTTTACCATACATTCCCATGATCACAAGCCTTCCTTGGTATTTACTCAAAGGAAATGAAGACTTATTGCCACACAGAAACGTACACAGGAATGTTTTATGGAAACTTTACTCATAATTGTCAAATCTTGAAAGCAACCAAGATATCATTCAGTAGGAGAAAGGATGAATAAACTGTGGTATATCTAGACAATGAATTATCATCCATCCCTAAAAAGAAATGAGCTATTAACTGTAGAAGACATGGCGAGAACTTAAACAACCATCACTAAGTGAAAGAGTAATCTGAAAGGTTTCAGGCTCTATCTCAACTATACGACATTCCAAAAGCCAGAGACAAAAGCGATCCAGCTTCTGTAAAGCATAACAACTGAGCTTCTAGGAACCCAGAAAACTGAGGAATTGTTTTCCTTCAAAAACCCTTTCAAAGAAACCACATCTTCCTCACGCTAAAGGAAACCTTAGGTGCCCTGCAATGTGTAAGTGGTTAAACAAATTATGGTGCATCATGTGGCTTCTATGATGGAGATGCATCACTACCTCACAGGGAGAAGGAATGAACTATGGATGCAGGCAACAACCCAGGTATTTCCCCCAGGAATTATGCTGTGAGTGAACATAACTAAACCTCAAGTTTATATTTAAATCGCTCTGTCTATACAAGACTCTTGAAGTTCTAAAATTATAGCACTGGTGAACAATTCATGTTCACGGAGTATCACATGGTAGTTGGGATGGTTGAGAACTGAGTGGGGCTTTTCAAAGGGCGACTTGAATGATGGTTGTGATGCTGAACATCTGTATCTTGTCCTGTGCCTTTACTCTAGTGGGAATGTTGCACTGTAATTTTGTTAAGTGCTACTTTTCTAAAGAAAGTGGGTGTGGTATTTGCAGAATCTAATTTCCTAAAAATTCATGCAAATATATAAAAAGCTCTTGAAAGTGAGAAGTTTGATTGAAAAAAAAATCTTGTTGAACATAGTGTATAAATTTGATGCAGAAACATGCCAGCTCTTCTGCTAGTATGTGCCAGTGATGTGCTGTGCAAAGCTATGCAGCTGGACCACCCTCCTCCTGCAAAGCCATCACTCTGCTGCCCTGGTAACATGCTCTTAGAGCTTTGCCCAAAGAGAGCCTACTCACTTTAGTATATTTTACTGTTTGATGATTTGATGTTAATTTTCAGTATTCCAAATATTATATTCATAACCTGTCCATGGATATGCTTACCTCTGATGCCAAGTCTCTAATAACTTGCTTTTTGTAGGTTCAGAGATTAGCTTACATATTTATTTGAGAAATATTTTTATGGAAATGAGCACCTGGAAAATGTGTAGTATATAATGATCTTGATGATATAACAAAGTATCAAAA
Source organism: Mastomys natalensis (assembly GCA_021653895.1). NCBI lineage: Eukaryota > Metazoa > Chordata > Mammalia > Rodentia > Muridae > Mastomys > Mastomys natalensis. The sequence continues at coordinate 1,553,432 of JAJTUV010000446.1, forward strand.
GAAACAAAAAGGGAAATAGGTCTATTGGCAGTAGAATGTTTTTCATCAGATTAGTAATAAACCCCAGATGCACCATGGATTTCTCCTTTCTTCAGGAGTAGAAGAAGAAGTATCTGGCAGCCACCTGAGTGGAGGCAAATATCTCTCCAGAGACTTACTCTGTGCAGGAAAAGAGCTAGCTAATATGAAAGGCTACATACTAAATGACTCCATCCATGCAGCACTCCTAAAGTGATAAAATCGTAGTAGTGATGAACAGGTTAGTAGGTGCTCAGTGTTTTCGTGAACTCTCTCTAGTGCCATTACTTCAGTTCCCAGAATCCCAGGGACTAAGACTGGCGAGCGGTTCTTATTCTGTTCAAACCCACTTCCAGCCTGCCCAGCTCTCACAGCCTCCTCTGGACTTTTCACAATGTTCACGGCATAAAGCTTGCACAATGATGACAGGAGCACCTGGATCATATATAAAAGATAGTATATACAGTCAAGCACTTCTATTTCATGAAGGAAAACTGCACGAAGGTCTTCCATGGCTCTCCTCTTGCCAGTGTATATAGTTCACTGTGGCTGTGGAAGCACAGGCCTTTGGAAGATCTGAGCTCAAGTCCTTTCCTGAAAGGCGAACCACATCTGTGTTGATCCAATGTTGATGGCATCCTTACATCACTGACCACCTCCTTCTACATCTCTCTGCTGCTTCTCTCTTGTAATTGATCCCATGCTTCTGCTTTTAGCATTATTATTTTATATTTATTTATTTTATGTGTATGAGTGTTAGTGTTTTGCCTGTATGTAAGTGCACCATGAGAATCCTTTGTATGTTTGATGTAAAATATATATATATATATATTATATATAATATATATATAGTGTTGTATCCCTTGTAATTTGCTTGATCCATGGTTGTTAACTGTCATGTGAGTTCTAGGAACTGAACCCAGGTTCTGCAAAAGCACAAGTTCTCTTAACAACTGGGCCATCTTTCCAGTCCCCTTTCATAATGTAGCTTGTGCATTTCTGCCTCATGTACTCCTCCAATCCTCCTCTCTACCCTCCACAGCCCCGACAGGTCTTCCTCCCTACTCCATGGCCTCCTATTATCTTCTTAAATTCATGAGTCCAATCCTACCTTTAGTCACCTGCTTGGCCCTCCTTCCCTGTTCTAACCATCGCAGCCAGGAACTAGATGTCATAACATCTTGAATCTCCTCACACAAATGTGCCTCTACCAGGCTCTTCAGAGCACATCAAGACGAAGGATAACGTAGTTGGAAATTTTCATCATTTGGTTTTACGGCACTTACAAAATAATCTTCCTCTTTTGGATTACTGAATGTCTTCTTCTAAAAAGTTATTTGTTTTATTTTATGTGTAGGAGAGTTTTGTCTACATGTGTGTAAGTGCACCCCATGCATGCCTGGTACCTGCAGAGGCCAGAGGAGGGCATTAGATCTCCTGGAACTGGAGTTATTCATGTTTTTGAGTTGATTGCTATGTGTGTGCTGGGAACTAAATCCAATCCTTTGCAAGAACAGCAAATGCACTTAACTGTTCGGTCATGCCTCCAGACCCCTGACTTTCTTTTTATCTGAAAAAAGTGAAGCTTCAATCTTTGTCATATTATAGTAAATGTACACTTATATAAAAATATTTCATATGATTCTTCCAATGGAAAATTGCCAGTGAAGTTTTATTGATTTAAATCTGACACAGGTGGCAGTTTCTTTTAATCGTGCAGATACTCTAGATTTAAAATATATTTAGTCTTGAATACCTAATGCATTCATATGATTTAAGCTATAGTATATCTCTTTTCATCCTTGCCTTCCAAATCATTTAGACCCATGAGTATAAGGGTCTTTCCTGTCATGGTACATATGTAAATTATGCATGTTTTATAGACGTGATAAACTATAAAACACATCATTCCATATAGTTGCTTCTCCTCCATTAACTAAGTACAACAGAGATGGTTCTGTATTAATCACGAAGACCAAACAATAGAGATGGTTCTGTATTAATCATAAAGACTAAATTGTTTGCTTTACTCTATGAATATACCAAGCTTTATGTAAAGAGTTCTACTTACCAACACTGAGGTTGTTCAAACAATCATATGATCTTGTATTCATATCTGTAGACACATAGGCAAACATTCCGTAGGTTCTATGTTGAGGGATAAGTCCTTAGAAATTCAGCTGTATTTTTAAAATTCAGGCATTTGTTATGCCAATTGCAAAATTTTTATATCTATAGAAATACACGAAGGGCAGTGGTGGCGCATGCCTTTAATCCCAGCACTTGGGAGGCAGAGGCAGGGGAATTTCTGAGTTCGAGGCCAGCCTGATCTACAGAGTGAGTTCCTGGACAGCCAGGGCTATACAGAAAAACCAATAAATAAATAAATAAATAAAATAAAAAAAATACACAAAGCAAATGATTCAAAATAACATCTTAATTTTAATTGATAAGACCCTATGAGTTTTATGCTTTTATTTTTTACAGTCTGTAAATTATATGTACCTCTAGTTTTGTTTTTTACTTTCTTCTTTTCTCTCCCTGTTTTCTTTTTCATTTTTCTTCCTTTTTTCTTTTTTCTATCCCTCTTTCTTCCTTCTTTCCTTTCCTCTTCTACCAGATTACTTTCCTATTAATGATCAGATTGAGTGCTTTGTAACCACTAGATGGTGGTACAAGCACACAGGGAGAAATATTTTGTAAACAGACTAGGTATTAGTTTTGATTTCCTGCTTAGTTTTTAAATTGCTGTACACTTGGGCCCTTAAATGCCTCCCAAGGGACAGCACTGTGGTCGCTGCTTAGTCGTTGAGCCAACATAACACTGATGGTGAGCTTTTGCAGCAGCTGCCATGGACCACTTTATGTTGATGGTGAGACCTTTTTTTTAGAATGCTCATTGCTTGCATATATTAACTCTTCAGTAGAAATCTGTTAGGTTTCCTGAGTGATTTGAAGTGCTTGCTTATATTCTAGACTGCTTTACAGAACCTACAATGTTACAGTTGAGACTACTTAGAATTTATAATCCTGCTTTATTTAGTTGACTGAATTTTATGAAGAAATAGCAGTTCCCTAGCGATTTCCTAAAACGACAGAAGGCAACTGCTTACTATGGTTAGCCCGATCGGCTGCAGTTCAGAGATTTATACAAACCTGTATCATCCATCATCATCTCAATGTCTAAAATGTATTTTTTAATATCTTAGAATTTATTATAAAAGTACTCTTCTATGTGTGATTTGCCTTAATTTTGGAAAGTATATATGTTCTCTATGAGGAATGCTTGGGAATCTGTGCTGTGAATGTATCAGTAAATTCTTCTTAAATCACAGAATAAAAGAATCCTATGATGTTGAAGGGTATTTGCTTATAGAGCTACATGATAAGCTTAGCATTTAAACTCTTGAAAACCAGCTCATTGCATTCAGCACAAGACTGTGCGCTCAACCCCTCTCCCCAAAACCCACATCCCATACCCACTCCGTGGTATTTGGGGGTGAGTGTTGAGGCATATTACCCCATTTGCATCGGGGTTGCCTGACTTAGGAAAAAAAAGAAAGACTAACATGTTGGCTAAATTGTCTGAAAGGTTTTGATAGTAATAAGGCTTTCTTACCACTTAATACGCCCTGATAAAACTCTATGATCTGCTATCTAGTAGCAGTGTTAAACTGTTACACCTGGAAAGCTTCATTTAAGACGTTTGCTGTCTAACTAAAAGGAGATGGTTTCCTGTTATTCATTCACACACAAGGGAAGGCAAAAATAATCACCAACTTGAATTCAACAGAACACTGAGTTAAGAGAAGCAGTCCCTAAGATGATGAGCCCATTGGCACCCTGCTCCATGAAGTAGAATCCACTGCAGCTGCGTCCTCGGGTTTATTAGGAAAGATAGCCCATTTTGTGATCTACAACGTTTAAATCAATTGAACTACAGTGAAATCTCTCCCCTGAAATGGCTATTACACAGCTTGCAACCTTTTGTTCAAGAGATTAAGTTTGCATCTCCTCACATTATCTCCTTGTAATTGGAAAACTTTCATTTTGACGGAGAAAATGTGCCAGCGTCCCCGAGAGCCTTGCCACAAGCCAATGCAGAATGCCATCTGGAGGGTCCATGCCCACATCAGGCGGCAGCCTCCTGTCGGGCAGGATCTGGAACTTTGCAACGAACAACTAATAACATCTTAAGCTCCATTTGTCTAGCTCATGAGTGCTCTTGGCAGAGGTCATAACCAGCAGTGGTTTTCTTGATTTGCTGCATCAAATGTAATTAGGTTAAAGCACTCACTGACAGAGCCTCTGATAATGGCATGAAAGCCTCAGGCTTGAATTTACCCATCCAGTCAAATTTAAGTTTAGAGCAGCAAAGACGTATTAATTTCATCACCAGGACAATGAAAATTGGTAATCTTGAAAGGTATTTATTTGGAACAAAGCAGCTTTCCTTTCTTTGGATTTCATACTTCTTTGGCTTCTATTTTAAAATTGAATTTAATCAATTTATGTTCTGGTTCCTAGTTTGTGATAAAGTCGCTGATGTTTCCTGCTAGGAGATTTGGTCTCACGTGCACACAAACCACATATCTCTGAACCATTGGTCACAATGTATAACATGATAAGCCATCTTCAGCATGTTACCTCTACATAACTGAATTCTGCCAGTTGTTATTCATAAAGACAGAAACGACACCGTGGTTGACCTTTTAACCCTTGTCTGTTGAAAAACTCCAGGGTAGCAGAGGTCTCTTCATAAATGAGTCAGTTGTGGCTGTGAGTAAAACAGAGAACCATTGCTTAGGGTTAAATTTAGGGCAAGCTCAGGCCCAGAGCCTGAGACAGAAGTTAGCTATTATTAAGAGTATACAAAAAGAGTTTCTGCTCTCTGCAGAAAATAAGGTCTCAGAGTTTTCAGCACAAATGTTGTAAAACGAGTACTAGACAAAGAAAGAGCTGGGGTGTGGTCTCCGCTGGGAGGCAAAGGTTCCTGGCATGGCTGTAAGGCTGATGATCTTCACAAGGCTTTAAGAATCAGCAGAGGAGTTAGGATGATAGGACATAAAAAACAATCTCAGGAGGGCTGCGTTTTTTTCTAACTGACTTCCACATTTCTTCTCCTGTCCCTGGCTCTTAGAAATACTGGCACTCCTGGAGCCAGTGGAGGAATACAACTGAAATTTCTTGGGAACAGCAGTGATTCCCGTTGACTTTGTACTTCATTGGGGGATGATGTGTTAGTTTGAATGTTTCAGGTGGTTCTGCTTCTGATAAAAGCAATAGGCATGTGTGAGAATGAGGTTAAGTAAGTGTTTATTTGAGGATTTAATATTGCACACGCTGATGGAGTACGACAATTACCATGCTGTGATTTTCATATTCATGTGTGCCATATTTATTTGTTGTTTACCTCTCTGCATAATGGAAATGCCATGAGAATCTGTTCCTTCTACTGCTTTAATTTTAAATGAAGCTAAATGTTATGTATAATTTTAAGTTACAGATTGCTAATTTCATTCTGATTTAAATACTCTACACATAAGAAGCTCTTATGCTCCTTCAAGAAGCCCTGCTTTGGGCAGAATAAAAGCATAATTCTCTCAGTAATTGTATAATAGGTAGGTAGTTAATAGATTAAAACATGAGCCTGACATCATCACATCCATCGACAGCCTATTTCTAACCATATAATTACCTGTACTCTTCATATGTATATGACTCTCTCTAAATAGAATATGTATGCCTTTGTAACTTTCCTGACAAATATAGTCAAAAGACAAAAGCTTACTGCATCTGTTGATAAACTATTTGCATCTAGCTTACTTGTTAATAATCTGGTGACAGACTCAGTACTTGGTGAAATGGTTATGAAAGCTTCAGGAATGACCCAGTTTTCACCTATTTTCATGATAGTATTTTAAATAGGCCACCAATGGCAGAACTCAAAACTAGTTTACCTTCTAGAGACATAATGGAAGAAAGCAAAGGAAACAGTGGAAAATGAAATCTATAGCTGTTAGTAGCTTTCCATCTCTAGTCTGAGAATCCATTCATGTGCTATATCTTGACATCTGTTTCCTCGCCCATCCTTTCTCTTCTCACCTCAACTCCAGAGCCATATCTGGAACCTGGTTATATGCCATCCAAGACCTACTAAATTATTCACTCATTTAACATGCATCACTCTACACTTAGCACATATATACCTCTGTCTCTACCTATCTATCTATAGAGTAGATATAGATATATAGATATGTGTTAGAGATATTCATATCTAGATGTCTATATAGAGATATTATATAAGGTCTCTCCTGCTGTCTACAGCCTTCATGGGAACAAATCTATATCATATCTCTATCTCTACATCATCTCTATCTCTCTATCTATCTATCTATCTATCTATCTATCTATCTATCCATCCATCCATCCATCCCATCCCAGATAAGGTCCTTCTTGCTGGCTCAAGTCTGTGTGGGAACAGATCTATTCATATGGATGGGAACAAGGAGTCAATAGCCCTGCAAGCTAGTGTATATTTACATGTTCCAAAGGCAGAAATGGCTGAGAAGGTTTATTTATTTATTTTTTTGAGAACTCTTAATATAGTCTGCAAAGCTCAGAATGTGCCAGTTGTTCAATTTCCATTGTTATTTACAAAAGTGAAGCTTTGAATTAAGGGAAAATGTGCCATCTGCCTACCCCTGTGATAATGCTTGGTTTTATTCCCAAGCATATCAACCACTGGCTTGGCATTTCAACTAACTGAAGCACTTTTCTCATTAGACTGTGTCTGTGTCTACAAAAGGCCATTTTTCCTGGTTGTTCATTTGAATATTCCTATCCTATCTGTCTTCCTTCACTGGACTTGAGGCTTCTATCCCAAAATGTGGCCAGTTTGATAAACAACTTTTGTTTTCTAGGTACCACATGTACAAGCTATACCCAAGGCACTACTTTTTCTAGTGACTTAGTTAACTCTTATATGTATTGATTTTTACTTACTATTCATATTCATTGTCTATTTTTCTGTGGACACAAAGGGCATATATAATTCTTTGAGGAGATAGAATACAATGTGGTATCTGTCTTCAACTCAGTCTTAGTTAAAAACAAAAACTGATGTGGAGGTCTAAAAATAGTCTCTTTTAACTAGAAATTTCTAAATGCCAGGGTATATCAATAACATATTTATTCATCCAGCATAAGCCTTTATTAAATATTGTGATATGTTTAGCAGTCTTAGGTTCATTGGTGATAGAAACTTAAACCATGTACAGTGCCTGAGCTGGATGAGTTTAGAGCAAGTGGATACCAGGGCACACTGGACCTGCCTGAAGAACTTGAGCATCACCTAGAAGCTTACTAGCTAATCCATGGTCTGATCCACTCCACTTGGAATAGCAGCTGTTTGATAACACAGTGTTCAAGTGGCTCAATGTAAAGCTTGAAAAGTACTGGAGGACACCAGTACTATGGACAATACCAGCAAGTGGGAAACAGCAAATTTTATTAAAAGGGGAAAGAAGGTAAATTTGAGTAAGTTATAGAGGGGAATTGGATAGAATCTGAAGTCTGATTCCGAATACAACATTTAGGGCTCTAACTAGGAATGTCTCTTCACAACCACAGCAGCAGCGGAAAGAAGCAACCTGAAGTATCATGGGGCTCCGAGTGGGACGTGCTGGCAGACTCTGATAGGGTCAAGGTCAAAGCCTGGAAGACAGAGACCAGTGAAGAGTCTCCATTAGAAGCAGCAATTGGCTGCAGTGCTCACACAGGCACTGGAGACTAGATGTTCTTATCCCAGGCATGAGGAGGCCTGGGATAACATTAACGTTTCTCAGGTTATCTTTAAATGAAGAATTAGGGCTTATTTTTGTTAATTTCCAAACAATAATGAAAGTCCCTAAGAAGATGCAAAGCCAGGTACAACATTCTTATGTACATTGATTTTTCCCAAGCGTATTTAACTTATGAGAATGTGAATCTGAGGAGAGAGAGGGAGCGTTTCAGATCATCTCAATCAGTAATCTTGCTTCAAAGTGCAAGAAAGTCAATGTGGGAAAAAATGTCTACATCTCAATCTACAGCGAACTTTCTCTCTATAACCAAGGGCAGTCCTAATAATATTCATCAAATGAAGCTTGCCTAGGCTTGCTTCATAATCCTTTCTGTATTCTCTGTTACCATCTGTGGGTGTTGTCTGTAGTTTTGCTGACTGTACCCTTATGTTCAAAGCCAATAATGGAAATCTTGAGTGACTGGTGACCTTCTCAAATGAATCTTTCTATGCCATCATGTCAACTGGTTTCTGCTGTCTTATGAAGTCAGCCCTCTTATGTCATAGGGATTCTTCCATTCATGCATTTGAAATAATTTGATAGTCCAGCCCCAACAAATGCAGTCAGCTCTGCAAGAACCATAGGAAGTTTGCTTTCCTCAATAGGCCCTTAAGACTGTCTCAGCAAATGATTTCATTCCAAGGATGCTTTAAAAACCGACCTCTATATTTTAGGTTTTCTGGACATCTGTTAGGTGGCTTTCAGTGTGCTTTCAACACATGACTTATCTGTACAGAAACATGAACTGACAGGGAGAAGCCCGCGGCTTTCCAATAAACGACAGAGTTAATCAGCAAGACAGACCCTAGAGCAGTGTCTTGGGCAGTCGCCTTAAAAAGATCAGAGAAAATCATCAGATAATTGCAGTGGTGGTGTTCCGCACTCAGCAGGACAAAGCTGGTGTTTTTCTATGAGTGGAGCATCTTTAAGTAATTTTATTTATTTATTTATCTATTTGTAAATATAGGAATACATATATTCCTATAATTATAAGAAACTAGAGGAGTAAGTGGGACCATATAGGGATATGAAAGAGGCATTTCCTATCTGAAAGTAGAGTCCATACAATTAAAAGGTGTGTTATCTAATCAGTAAACTAACATTTTCAAAAGTGAATTATTTTAGCATAAATTAGAAGGACCATAATTTAGGATGAACTTTTTCTACATAGCTATAGAAATGTTCTCTCATACAATGAGTTATTAGTTGTCCCGGCAAAGGGTAAATATAAAACATTAAAGGGACAAGAATTTTCTTTTAATTTGTATGTATAGTTTTATAGGAAAGGGTTTTTGAATATTTTGCATATATGATTCAAACTATCCAATTCTGTATTTAAGTTGCAAATGGCCCCAGTGTTGTGTTTATGATTTCTCCTCAAATCTCTGATAGCATCAAACATCTGAAAAACATACTCTCTAGGGAGTTTGTCCCAAATATGGCTCATTGTTCTGCAGATTTCATGCTTATGAATTACTTAAACAATCATTATTAGTTCAGTAGTGAAGGTTGCACTGTGCATGCCGTTAATAATCACTCCTGCCAACAGAAGTTCTAACTTGATTCTTTTCAGTGTATTAAAATGAGAATGTATAAATAGGGAAGCAGAGATCGAGGGAAAAAAAAAGTTTTTCTTTCTTCCCTCAAAAGGAGCTGTTCTATAGCCAGTTCATCAGGATCAGTCAACAGCAGTCCTAAAAACATGAGGCAGAGTGAAAATCTGTCTACCTTCAGTCAACATTATCCTTCCTCCTTCACACATTGGGCATGAAGAGCGTCACTCTGTATCTTGTCTCCTTCCTGCTAATATTTTCTTTTCTTTCCAGCTCCTTTCCCACCACACCAGAGCACCACCACCACTGAGAATGAGTAGAAATAGCTTTCCCAGTTAAGGAAAAACAAACAAAAAACCGAGGGATGATGGAATGGCGGGCCAGTGGCTGGTCACTGAAGTCAAGCCCATGGAAGACAAGAATGTGAGTATAGAAACATAAACACTTATCAGTGGGAACAGTGTGGCACCTCCCACGGCTTCTGCCTGTTAACTTAGTGGGGTGCAGCTGACTGTCAAAATAATGGAGTCCGTTGGCCTAATCAATTATCCGTGCTTCTTCTAGAAGTCAGGGGTCATGCAGTGCTTCTGAACCATCTGATTTTTACAGACTAGAGTGGAGCTTTGCTTACAAGTCTGTGACCAGGCCATTGGGAATCCCAAAGTAAAATCATTTGTGTTAGGGACTTGAGCTGGACTCACATATTAGTGGTGTTGGCTGTAAGCTAGGAATTTCTTTACCATAGTGGGACAAATGTTCTATTTAATGAAACAATACAGATGCCCAGGCATCTTCCTATCTCCATTGCCTCTGACTGCCTGTAATACTTCAAACACATTACATTTAGGTAGGTTTATGCTGGAAGCAAATTGTTCTGTAACTACTCACATGTGCTTCTTTGGAGTATCCTTAGAAACCAAGAAGTTAAGCCAATGCTTAAACACTGGAAACTGAAATGGCTGAGAGTGTACTAACGCAACACTTTGAGAAGGAGATGTATGTGAATGGTACACTGCAGAGAGATACCATCTGCAGAGGGACAGAGGGGCATGTTTCTCTCATTCCCTATGTAAGTTCTCCATTTCAGTAGATGTGTGGAAGAATATGGTCATATGTATAGTTATGTGGAAAATTCCAAAAGAACAATGGATGAGTCTCTTTCTCCATAGCTTCCCTGGATTGTGGCAGTAGTTTAAGTATCTGATGACTCTGTAATGCTTGTTTGTGGAGATACACAGCTAAAGGAAACAAAATCGGTGTTTCAGAGACATATCTGCAACACAGTTTCCACTGCAGTTCTATTTGTAGTTTGTATCCATCAATTGATGGATGGATAGAGACAATGTGGTACTTACATGCAGCGAATACTATTCAGTCATTAAAATAGGTGAAATTCATCAGTACCACAATACAGATGGGAACAGAGATAGGAGCAGTGAAGTAAACCAGGCACAGAGAGATGGCTTCCACCCGATCTCACCAATATGTGAAGTCTACTAAAGTCAATCTCAGAAACAGAATAGAATGGTGTTGGCAGAGGCTAGCAAGAGCAGTATGGAGCAGATGAGGGACTGACCAGCAGGTCTTGAATTGCAGTTTGGTAGGAACTAGTAAGGTGACTCTAGATTAAAAATGACCTGAATGCTCTGAAAGTCAACATTGTAAAGCTATGATCAATAACTTAAGAGGAACATTTAACCACATTCAAACATTGTATAATATATACAGTTTAAAATAATACACTGGCCCTTTAATATATAATTTTGTATAATTACATATTACATAATTTCACTATATATTTTTTCTTTTTAAAATGATTTATTTATTTATTTTATGTATATGAGTACACTGTAACACACCAGAAGAGGGCATCAGATCGCTTTACAGATGGTTTTGAGCCACCATATGGTTGCTGGGAATTGAACTCAAGACCTCTGGAAGAGCAGTCGGTGCTCTTAGCGGCTGAGTCATCTCTCCAGGCCTCACTATATAATTTTAATTTTCATAGGTATCTGTTGAAAATTAATGTAAATTAAAATGTACAATAATAATTCTGGGGCTGGAGATATAGTACGGTTGGGAGAGTGCCTTCCTAGCATGTACAAAATTGTGGGTACTTTCCAAACAACCACTTGATCTGGGTTTCTAGGCTCCGGGCCACAATCTCAACACTTTGGAAGTGGAGGAGTCATGATCACAAGTTCAAGGTCAACCTTAACTATATGGACAGGGATACCTGAGAGCCTATCTCTGCCCCAAACCCCAAGCTAATGCTCAATAAGAATACGGGAAATGATTAAGATGGTAAGAACTTTGCTTCATATGTATCAGAGTAACTATACTTTATTTATATATAACTTTAGCACTCTACATGAAGACTAGGGTTTTTACAAATATGCTGTGTATTTGCTTAGGTTTTTAGTGTTGTTTCACAAACTACTTTGTACTTGAGCAGACAGTAGTATCTAGTTTACACCGTGTAAATAAACTTGCCTTCTACTGGAATACATTTTCCTATAACAGAAGATATACCACTAATGCAAATTGTAAATTCTGGATGTCAAAAGTACCAGATTTCGAAGTGCCCCAGTGCCACAGGAGATGACTGCCTTTTTGTTCTCCCACCTCTTTCTTGCATGGTTTCCCATAATATAAAAAATGTCTGAAATTGTTGTCTTATCCTTATGAACTAAGTGAAATTATTTCTGGCTTTCACATCCATTCAAGTTAGAGTCCATCTGAGCTCTATTCTTCTTAACTTTAAATTGGAAAGGTGGACCATTTCCTGTAAGATCCTATGCAGTAGGCATCATTGAAGAAGCACACTTCCCAGCCAAGCTAGCACTTGCACATTAGAAGAAAATTTCAATTGATTTGGAACACAGAATCATGAGTGTTAGTAACATTGGAAGCCACTACTTCTAGTTGTGGGACTCTCTAAGATAGTTTCTCAGTAAAATAGTCTGTCTCTATTTTATCTACAATTCTTTTTCTGAATTTTTTATCTGAATTCTTTTTCTTTGGGAATGTTCTTTTCCTCTATGTACTAAAACAAATTTTCTCCACTGAAACCATCATTTTGGTAGAGCACATGGATGAGGACTTGCTGAGGGCTCTAATAACCGTGGTTATACGTGCCTGGTGGATTTTGTGACCACTCTTGACACCAGAGACCTGGTTAGCTTACAATCAGCCTGTAGGGCAGAGCAAACCAGTAAGACACTAAGGTTTGGTGGCATGGTGGACAGAGTGTACAGCACAGAGAGGACACTGCCCGTGTCTGCAGGCCTTGGCTCTCTTCGCCACGCCCTCTGTTTGCTGCAGGACACCCACATGCATCTGAATGTATTTCTGTGATACCTTTATTTTGACAATTCTCGAACTGCAACACGTTGCACACTAACTGACTACAACTGGTTTTAAATCACCTCTAAAAAGGTGTAAATTATTGTCTCATAGTGACCTGATAGAGGTGTAAATGAACGGTGGCTTACCATCTCTAGAATGCCTCAATTTTAAATAAACACACACAGATATGAATTCAGTTGGTCTGCTTTGTTTTTTTGTTTTGTTCTGGTTTTTTTTTGGGGGGGTGGGGATTGATTGGAGGTTTACTGCTTTAAAATGGGAAACAAATGTGTGAATTTTATCAAGGGTGTGAAACTCTCTATTTGTACAGACTGGGAGACTTGGTAATAAGGAAAGAGATGGCAGAAATTATTCAAAAAATTTAACAACATTTTAGTTTTAAATACAAGTGTTTCAGGGAAGGGTTTAGAGTTTGCTTGGAGAAATTGTGGTCCTTGTTATTAAAGAGTTTGAGATTTCTAAGAAGCCTGTGATTTCGAATTTCTTTAAAGTTTTAGAACTGGAAATCGCATTGACTGGTCCTTTCTGTTTCTAAAGGTGATTTTTGGAAGTGTATGAATTTGGTAAACTCATGAGCCTCAACTTAACCCTGCCTAAATGAAAGCTAACACCTTATCTCTTCTTACATCAGTGGACAATGGGCCTCAGCTGCAGGGAACACTTGAGCCTTGTGCCCAGTGTCCACGCCAGCTGGAGGGCCAGGATCCCTGCTTCCCAGCCAAGTAGACACTTGGCACAGTTGTACTCCAGGGCAGAGGTTTAACATGGTGTGAACGAGGGTTGGCTGTTGAAGCATCTATCCCTTTAGGTGGGTGTCGCTGGGAGTCCAAGAGCTCCCTTTCATTAACTGGTCTCTCACATGGATAGCACTGAGGACAGAAAATAGCTGATCCCTAAAACAGTTGGTTCTTTTTTATTACTTATAATTTTGTCTATTTGCATGAAAGCCTGGCAGCATATGGCCTGGTGAATTAAAGAAAAAACAAAGCCCTGTAAATGGTTATCCACTGGCCAGAGCCTCCATCTCACTTGAGTTATTAACGGTGGCGAGTACATCTCTACCTGCCACTTTTTGAAGGGTGGGGGCCTAAACTGGTGACTGACTGGGTCTCCACAGTCTAATAGCGTTCAGCCACTGCTTACTTCCTCATAGTATTGTCAAAAGTAGCAACATCTACTATTTCCATAATAAAGGTGATTGGCAAACCACTCACTCTCTGCCTTACCTAATATTCTACACTAATTATGTCTGATCAGGAATAGAAAGCAAGAGGGCTGAAGTTCTTCTGTTGCCTTTCACTCTGGCCAATGATGTGAAATTTAGAGAGTTGTACTTTTACATTATCTTTCCACACTAACATTGAGTAGCTGTGATCTGGGATGCAAATAAGTCACTGTGTGTGTCAGGGGGTGGGGGGGAGAGAGACATTTACTAATTATATTCTCAGTCTTTTCAAACTGCAATGTTTATATGGTTCCACTTTTATTTTTTTATCATTTTCTTTAACCACAAACCTGGGAGAAGGGAATCTATTTCCTGCTTGAGATCCAAACCTTTCTTTGCTGGAAACAAAGAAATTAGAATAATTTGGGTCAATATTTTATAGTCAAACTGAATCACAAACCTTAACCTTATTTTCTCATTATGTTTTGTGTATTTAATATATAATTCTATTTGCCAACTAGCCATGTAAACAGAAGTGATGTAAACAATTTCGTGAAATGGGTTAGTAATACAGTAAAAAGCTTGGCATACATAGAGGGAGGGGTTGTAAGAGAAGGTAGAGGGAGCACTCCAGCCTGGTGCCCAGTTTCCAGGCCAGAAGATGGAGTTTTGGTGTAGTTGGGATGTTTTGGGGTTCGCCATGCTCGCGGGAGTCAACTGGCATGCCCTCTGCAGGCAGGGCCAGTAAATGTACTGGTTCATTAGTTGGCCTTTGCTCTGTCCTTCATCCCCTTATCTGTGAATGGGTATTTGTGTGCCTCTTCCCAGGGAATGTTCTGAAAACAGATTTTGTTAAAGCTAAGATAAAGTACTACATTTTTAAAAATTCCACTACTGTTTCCAGATGAGGTAGTTTAGTTTATGATGAACTAACTGGGGAGTTTGTACTTCAGTTCCAAAACTAATATAAATAACTAAAGTTAACATTACAAGGAATACTTGAAGATAGAGAGTCATTTATAGGTGTGGAATTTGCACCAGGCTGTAAGAAAGATTTAGTGGTGTTTTGGTTTGTTTTTTTCCTAAGATCTCCGGAAGTTTAGAAATGATACTAATAAAATTCTGTTATTTCTTGTGGGGCTCATGAAAATAAGACTATAGATAGATTGAAAAATGTACTTACAAGTACAAACAAGCTCAAAAGCATTGTTCTTGCTAGATAAAGTGGCTGCAAAGGATCTCTAGCAAATCAGGTTTTATTTCAAATGGGTTTGTAACTCTGTGTTCTGAAAACTTAAGTGAAGTTTTGCAATATATAAAGCTGAAATGGGGTAGTCTGACTAGATAGAATCTATTAATGGTTAGTACAAACACTTTTCTGAGTTCCAAATGAATTCTCTAAAATACACTTGCTTTAGGGCTCCAGTCTTGACAAACTCAAACCCACACATTAGAGTACTTCCTTTCATGCTCTCAAGAATGCCAGGGTAACTACACAAGGTCCAGGAGCATAAGATCATTTGTTTATATTTTCAGTGTGATTCTAGAAGGGAACGAAAACCTAAGTCCTAGTGCCCCAAATCCTATCAATGAGGTTAGCACATAGAATTTTTGAATTGAATGGAGCTTTTTAACTCATTAAGCTCAGCATACTTTTTTCAAATCTCAGAAAGATAAACAATACCCTCTCTTCTCCTTCATTTAATTAGCAAACACAAGAACCGAAGAATGCCCCCACCTTTTCCTGGGCCAGGATATTTTTAAAGTCTCCAGGTCATAGTTTCATTAAACTGTCTGTTTTGTTGTGAGGGGGTGAACATAGTGATTCCAGATAATTTACAGAAAGAAGGTAGCCAGAAAAGATATATAAGGTGGAAAATAATTTTTGAAAAGTAACTATAAAGAAACTCAGTCTGATGTTCCACTGCATGTATAGAAACAGAGAAGAAGTTCATCAGCCCCAAACTTGCCCTGTTGCTGACTTCTCGGTTTGAGTATTAGGTGACCTGAACTAAGCTGTGTTTAATTGCCTGCTTTACAGGAAACCACCATCCTAACTGCTGCTCTCTCTTCAACCAACACCCAAAGCCACTGCCAATGACTAGGGGATGAGACTTCACAAGGTAAGTGAAAAAGAAAGCAGGCAGAAGGTATCTTCAAGTGGAATCTGGTGAAAGCTTTGGCTCAGGATAGAAGAACATTGCCCGTGGGGGTGGGGGTGGACGGACATGCAGGCCTGGCTCGTGGCATGTCTTAGGATGTCAGTGTTTTGAGACAGCTCCTAGGGGTCTCAAGTGTCCTGTGGGAGATGGAAGCAGTCTTTGCGGTCTAGACTGGAGGAAGTGCTCTGTGTTTTAAAGAAGGGGTGTCAGAATTTTAAAATCTAAATGAGAGCTAAACAGTACCACTGGTTTGATTAACTACTCACTTCTCATGGCTCCCCTTCATATTGTTTCATTTTAATAATGCATCTTCAACCCTGAGATATAGAAAGTAAAAAAAAAAAAAAAAGAAAAGAAATGACATATATATATATATATATATATATCCCCTTACCACACACACATAGTCAAGACTTAAATATTTTGGCAAATACTGTGGTCATTACTATTTTTTTCATTTGTAGTATTATATTTTTATGAGAATTTCATAATACAATGCACTTTGATCGTATTCATACCTGATTTTTCCCCTAACTCTTCTCAATCCCCCTCTACAGTGCTCCACCACTTCCAACTTTTTGTTGTTGGTGCTCGGTTTTTAAAGCCCATTCAGTCCAGTGTGTGCTGCCCATACACTCATGGGTGTGGGCCTGTGTACTAGAGTGTGGTCAACCAACCAGGGGCCACACTCTTAAAGAAAACTGGCTCTCCCTCCCCCAGAAGCCATCAATTGTCAACAGCAACTCAATTATGGGTGGCAGCTCATGAGCCTACCTTGCCTCATGCTAGAACTTTGACTGATTTGGTCCGGTCCTTCCCAAGCTCTGACTCGTAACAACATTTCTGCAGTTGTTCCTGAGACTTACACGGAAGTTGTGTGATGTAGTTGTTCCATTTATGGACAAGGTCCACACATACTTGTTCTTGGTTCATTGACCAGTTGTTAATTTCTGATTTAATCATTATCTACTATACAAAGAAACATCTCTGATGAAGTCTATGAGTTGTATTTAGAGGGTAATTTGATACAAAGCAAGGTTATTTTCAAAGAGTGTTTCACACTAGTATTTCACACACACACAAAAATGGCAGAAGTTAGTTTTTATGGCTTTTTTGCTATATCTTTTTTTTCTTCTGTGAGAGGCCACCTAGACTTGAATAGGTTTTTATGCCTATTATTCTTTTTCCTTTGCCTCTGAGTTGATTGTTGGGCTGCCAATACCTTTTCTATGCACTTCCCATTTCCCTCTTTTGCCTCCTTCCTGTGGTCCCAAATTCCTCATCCTCTCTCAGAGTGTCCAGGCTGGTGTGTCACAGGATCATCCGAAGCTCAGAACAAGTAGCGTCTGCCTGCAGGATCTAGATCCAACTGGGAGTGCAGGAGGGAGAAAGCCTTCTTTGAGGATTTTAGTGTTACAACTCTTAGAGGATATTCAGTGAAACAACTTGTGCACATACACTTTTATCTGGGGTAAATCGAAGGCTGTATAAGAACTTTGGAGAATGGGAAAGGATTCTTCTTAGGGTGAAATTTCATTGGCTGAAGCGTAGTGTTCTAAGAATACCTCATTTGCATGGAGAGGCATTTCAGAAAGCCCAGGTGCTGGCTAGTTCTTATCTGGAGAGAGGAAGTTGAACCTGCAATTTTGTCAAGCACTATGGACATTCCTCAGGTAGAGGATGTGGTGGTCGGGCTCCCCAGATCAGGCAGAGAAGAGGAAGCCCTTCTGGGAAAGGGAGTCCTCCATTTTGCCCTGAGCTTAGGGAGGCGTTGGACATGGTAGACCATAATCAGGAAGAAAAAAACGAATCAACAGTATTGTGCTCCACAAACTTCTGAAAGTGGCACTGTCTAAGGCACATGAGAAGAAAGAGGCAAAATCAATGTCAGAATGATATAATTTATAGGCAGAAAACATATATTTCATGTTTAAAAAGTGCCCCTTTTATCATAGCTTTTGATTACTTGATTTTTTTTTTTTTTACATTCATTAGTCTTGGTTATATTTTTTTCCAACTCTTGTTCCTTGACACTGGATGATGATTGGTGGTGTTGGGGTGTTGGTGGTGTTGGTGGTGTTGGTGGGAGTGGTGGTGGTGACGACGACGATGATGATGATGATGACAATGACGATGATGATGATGATGATGATGATGATGATTTTTAGGCAGAAGTCTACACTTTCAATAGAAAAAGTTAGAAAGCTACTTCTACCTTTAAGCTTCCTGAAAGAGTGATAAACATTTCAGAATGATTTTTGATTTGGGAAGATCCAGTCAGTGGTTATGCTACAATGCAGATATTATAGGATTTTTAGCTTAATGATGAATATCAATGGTATAACCTAGAAAGAACAGAAAACCAGAGCCACTCATGTCCTGATCCACTTGAGGCATTATGAAATTAGTTTAACATTATTTTCTTCTAGAAGAGAAAAAGGGTTTTTGAGTCATGAGATTTTTAAAAATAAATCCAGATTTCATTTTTTGACATTTGGGGTGATGTGGGAGGTTGAATAATTTTCCACATCAAAATAATTATAATTCCAAATTTTTTATCATTTCTCAAAAAGATACATAATATGCACAATAAAATAGGCGGAGGGAGTTACAAATTAAAGCAGCAAAAGAATTTTGCATTTCTAACATGCATATGTGCTAATTATTAAATAGTACCAAAGTTCTAATGGTTTGTAATTCTTTCCCTTCATGATAAATACTGGACTTTGACAATCAATTGTTCAGGGGAAAAGTCTTTTGATTATGTAAATTGGAGTACTTCAGAAATGTGAACAGAGACACCCCTCTTTTTCATTATCCTTTAATTTGTTTTCATTAGAATTGAAGGGACCAGGCACCTATCAGATCATGGTGGCTCGTTCACAAGCTGGTGCTTCTCTTTAAGTCCAATGACTACAAAATGGTTGTATTTGTTTGCATGTGTTGGCAGTATTGTTTCAAAATGAGCATTCTGGAATCATGTCAGCCTGCTGAAAATCTACACTATTAAAACTTAAGGGGAAAGTTTGTCCTGTTAAGCAGAGGCGAAACTTGCTTTCATTATGAATTTGTGATTATGATTTGAATGTGTTCTGGAAAAGTCAGTATAGATATTAGACCTCAACTCTGTAACTCTTAAAGAGACATTTTTTTAAAGTAAATTAATTAAAAAGTTTTAGAGTCCAGGGTTTTGCTCCGGTACTGTAATGTTTTGCTTAGTAGCAAATCTACTATGTTTACTCTTTTACAATATCTTCAAATGTTAGATACCAATCATCTTCAATCTTATTAGTAGAGAAAATTAGTGTTAGGAAAATCTAGTGATCACCACAAGGTCCTTTCATTCTTTACTCCTTGGGTCACAGCTAGAGAATTTTTTAGTTATTTAAATGAAGACTGTAACTGGCCATTTCTTGTCCTATGTTAAGAGTTTCTGACCATGTGCTAGGATGCTACTGATGGACAGTTGGTTAAAGATAATGTATTTTATAAATGTCAACCTACCAGCCTTGTCCTTGTAGGTACTCCCTTGAGATTTGTCTTGTTCTATTCATAGGATAAAACACCATGAATGTGGATTCCTTTCAAGTAAGTAATACTGAAGAGAATGGGTTTCTCTTTAAGCCGTGCATGTGTACTGATGGTATCTGCTATTTGATAAATATAAGAAGGTGCCAAGAGAATTGTAACAGGAGGGTAATTAGGGCAGTTTCATTGGGAGTGCCCACTAAGGGCTTTCAGTTATGAAAAGCATCACGAGCACAAAGATTAAGAAAAACATGCCTGTTACTGGAAATGGTCTTTACACTTGCGTGTGGAAATCTTTTAAAACTAAACATCTATTAGTGTATAGTTTAAACCTTCTACATTTAGGAAATCTTTTGTTGTTTTATGGTCTGACCTGTGTATTCGTTATCTAACACAATAGAGAAGTTTGAAAACACATTCCATTTCTCTATCACCACTTAATCCCAATCTCTTTGGCATTTTCTCTCCATCTACACTCAAGCATGCCCTCTTCTTCACTTCATGCAAGCATGAGATACCTCAGTAGAAATTTAATATTGGAGGTTTACATACAGTTTCAGATCACCACAGCTACATGTGTTTACATTGTGTGTAGAAAATGCAAAGAAAGTCTTCCTATGATTTGTTTTAAAGACTGTCACTTTGTGAAGGCTAAGCAAATGGTTACATAATGCATGGCTATAGAGGATACTTGCTTTATTAGTTATAAACTGATCTAGATTAAGAACCTAATGAGTGACTAATCCTGGTGCTCTGAGGAGAGAAGACATATCCTTCCATAACAAGCATTTATAAGGACAAAGCATTTCTAACCCCTCTTGATTCCCCAGCCACTAAAACGAACTTAACTGTAGTTAAAACTTGAATCTTGCCCAGGAAGTCTAATACCTCAAAGGTCAGCACTTTAAATTGGTTTCCTCTGTAATAGCAAAGTGTCACAAACATTAGGCATAAGGTGAGACTTCAGCATAGTTCTGTGATTTTGGTCACACATTTTACTTTAATTTACTTTAAGCTGTATAGGAAGTTAACATGAGATGAACGTTAGTTCCTGGCTTCAGACCAAGCAAGTTCATACTTAGTGAGATTCCGCTCTCAAATGTCATTTCCCCCAGCTTTTTATACACTGGCCCATGACTGACAACCACAAGTTGATGTACATTTCTATGAAAAGTGCCCTAAAATAAACTTGTTACAAATTGGAACTGATCATCATGTCATGATTTTATTTGGAAGGCTTATATTCTGCCAATGTATTTGTTCATTGTTGAACAAATATACCCTCTCAGCATAAGAAATGACCCCTAGCCATGCAGGTCCAATAGAAATTAGCCAATAAATGGGGCTAGGTAGGTAGACAGTGTGGCTTGTTCCCAGGGGTGTCTTGAGTTCATATAAATACTAGTTTATATGAAGTATAGTTTGGGAGCTAAAACCATGGGTGGTGATAAGATTATCCAGGAAGAGGTTTGAGAAAGAACTAGGTAGAAAATAGAAACATACAAATTCACAATTGCACCAGAATATACATAGCAAACAGGAGAAGAGAGTGTCTTATCCAGTATTTCTATTCTATTCCAAAGAAGGAAGGAAGGAAGGAAGGAAGGAAGGAAGGAAGGAAGGAAGGAAGGAGGGAGGGAGGGAGGGAGGGAGGGAGGAGGGAGGGAAGGAGGGAGGGAGGGAAGGAAGAAGGGAAAGAGGGAAGGAGGGAAGGAGGGAAGGAGGGAAGGAGGGAGAAGGAGGGAAGGAGGGAAGGAGGGAAGGAGGGAAGGAGGGAAGGAAGGAGCAAGAAAATTATTTGGAAATAGAGAATTAACTCATCACTTGAATAATTTACCTTAAGCTTGAAGGCAAAAATTTATTTTTGAGTTTAGGATATTCAACTTAGGATGTGCTGATGTATGTCTCATAAACATTGTTCCAAGAAGGGCTTTCCACCCTCCTTTCTGTGGTGATTTGTATTCTGTGCTCAGTTGTGATACACGGCATGCACAATGCTGCTGGTTAATGTCAGGCAAGTCGGCGGATATTACAGCTTCAAGAAGCACATCTTTCACAGTTTCAGACCATTTTGAATGTGATTTTTATACATATTAACTAGGAAAAAGACGTATTTGTAAGTTAGAATCAGTAACAATGTACTTAGAGCTAGGAACAAATATAAAAAAAAAATCAGTCACAAGTGATCTTAAATGATTTGCATGCCTACTGCTTTACCTAACTCGTCATCAAGTGCTTCATCTTTGATTTTAGATGTAAACAACATATAAAAAACAGACTGTTTATCACAACCATCTTCATTTTAAAGCTTGTTTTGCTGGTGATCTAGGGCACACCCTGGATCCTTAACCCTCTTCATGCCAACCCTTCTCTAGTTAGCTTCATTCCCTTCCAAGGTTCCAAATATCTCTTTATAATACTGGTGGTCAGGACCAAGGAGGGACAGCTCTTAGTCCTGTGAAGGCTTGATGCCCCAGAGTAGGGGAATGCTACCGTGGTGAACAGTAGTTGATCTGTGGGCAGAACACTCTCATAGAAGCAAGGGGGAGGAGGCATTGGATAGGGGGTTCACAGAGGGGAAGGGGGATAACATTTGAAATGTAAATAAATAAAATAACCAATACAAATATAGATAAATAAATACTGCTTTGTTACATCTAAATGAAAAATAAATACAATTTTAAATAAAAAATACTGGGGTCAGATTTATATGTCTGAATGTCTCAAAACGAATGTTTTTACTCTGTTCCACTCATCCTGTTTCTCAACCTGTTTTTATTTCTCACAAAATTGAGTGGAGAATGATGGAGATATAATGCACTGTGTATGGTTCAATGTGCACTTGCTATTCTCTGGCATATATGCTCACAAGTGAGACTATTACCTAAAGCAGAACAATGAATATAATGAATACTAAAAGTCTCTTCATACTTTCTATGATTTTTAAGTTCTTTCCACTCCCTTGTGAATGACACATTTTTGCCTGGCTCATTTTCTTTTTTTAAACACAGTCCCTGTGCTACTGCATTTGTCAGTAAATTGTCACAGTGGATGCTGAGTGGATAGGACTCCATAACACCTCAAATATCTACTCACCAGCCAGAGGGCATATGTGCTGGTTCTAGTTTGGGACTGTACTACATAAAGCTGATATGGCCACTGATGTACAAGCTTCTCTATGGCTATGTATGTTGATCTGTGCTAGGTAAAAACCTAGGACTGGGAGGGATACATCACATAACTGCCTTAACACTCTTCAGGTTTCAGTTTTTACGAATTTGCCTAGCATTTTGTTTTCCTCTAGTGTGGCTGTACCATTTTTCATTTCTGACAGCTGTATTTGAAAGCTCTTTGTTCCTATCCTGCAAACTCTTAGCATGGTCAGTATTTTAATTTTAATAATAAAAATATGTGTGTATTGTTACATTCAGTAGTTCTAATTTGAATATATTAGTAACAAATGATGTTGTAAATTTTGTCTGTATTCATTTTAAGAGACATGTATGCTCAAATATTCTGTCATTTTTGAGTTGGGTAATTTTCTCTCTTAATGTTAACATTAGAAACCATTCTCTTTAATTTCTCCAGATTTCCTCCTCTTTAGATGCACATGATGAGCAGTGATTTGCTTAGTACTAAAGAAGAATGCTTGATTGCTTGACTCATTATGTAGCCAGTGATAGCTTGAGCCACTTTCCAAGTGTGCTTCTATGCCTAGTTTATGTACTAGGATAGCATCTGAGACCTATGCATGCTAGGCAAGTACTTTACCAACTGAGCTACAGTCCAGCATGGATTTCTTAATCTCCCTAGAGTCTAAAGGTCATCTCTTCAACCCATAGTAGCTAGAAACTTCCTGTTCCCTCTGCTACCTTGTGGGGCCTCTTTTGGGGGCTGTGAACTAATTCTCTCTAGTTAGTCTCAGGAAATTTCCATTTGGTGACTCACAGTCAACTTTCAAGTAATGCATCCAAAATAGCGCTTTTTCTTCCCCTTCTGGAAACTTTCCTCTTTCTTCACTCTCTCAGTATATGGCACCACTAATCACACACTTGCTTACATGTTACATCTAGAAGTACCTTTTGATTTTCCCCTTTTCTATCCCAACCCCAAACTCCACCTTTCACTAAATAATGGGTTAAACCATCAACCCATTTCCTTTGCTTCCTCTCATTTCTGTGATCCCCATCAATGACAAGAATAGGCCTCATTCACTGAAATTATTACAATTCTTAACGGATTTCTCTCTTTTCTGCATCGCTTTCTCTGGTACTCTACCATAGCTACCCATTGTGCCAAGCATGTGTAAAGCAGGTTTACTCAGGCTTTCTTGAAAGTCTTTAAAAATGCTTCCTGTTTTAAATAAATAAAAAATGAACTTCTTCCAATGTCTTACAAGGTGTGAAAGAGCTAATCATCATATTGTGGGCAATTTATGGTCTTTTTGTTTTGTTTTGTTTTTTGATTCTGCTCCTCTTAACATGGCCTCACTATTTTCTAGGAGGAAATAATGAACTGTTTCCAGCATTAAAATCTTGTCACCACATAAAGTGTTTTTCCCTGAGTTTGTGCTACAACCCAACCTATCTTATCTTCCAGATCTTGGCCTAAATAACAAGATGCCTCATTAGCTCTCCCAGTGTGGCTAAGCCTTTCATGTGACTTGCACTCATACTGCCTACTTCTTATGTTGACGGAAACTGATCTCTTTGCGGCTTTATTTTGTTATATTATTGGTCTCAAAAGTGTTATTATGTTGGCCTCTATGTTTTTTGCTCACTATTGTTTACCTAGTATTTGCAGCTGCCTGCCACATACAGATAGATAGTCATACTCTGTCATGCAAAAGAAGGATATGTTTGAGTTAAAAATCATGTTTTGTGGCCAGTAAGATGGCTTTGAGGGTGCTTGCCACCAAACCTCATGACCTTCATCTACATGGGAAGAAGTAGGGAACCAATGAACTAAATTCTACAACTTGACTTGTACATGTATACAGTAGTATTCACACACACACACACACACACACACACACACACACACACACACAACACACATACACTTAAATGTAATAAAATATGAGATAAAATTACATTTGGGATGATTTTTCTAGGGCTAGAAAATTTTCACTGTTACTTTATTAAAAATACCAAACCTTGGGCTAGAGAGATGGTTCAGTGGTTAAGAGCTATTGACCACTCTTCTAGAGGTCATTAGTTCAATTCTCAGCAACCACATGGTGGCTCACAACCATCTGTAATGGGATCCAATCCATCTTCTTGTGTGTCTGAAGATAGCTACAATATACTCATACATAAAACAAATAAATAATCCTTAAAGAAAATAGCAAACCTCGATGACTGAAGTGTCATCTATTTTAAGAGGTACTACTCTGGAGAAAACTAACTTTTTAACTTTCATTTTTGAGGACCCTTCAAAGTAGAGTACCAGGGCAAAATTATCAAACCTAATGGTATTGGCATAAAAGTAAACACACACACCACTCTGACAAGATAAAGAAAATGTTCAGAAGTAGCCCTGTGCATTTACTATTGACTTATTTTTGACAAATATGACAAAAACAACTGGAAAGACAGGCAGAGCATGAGAATATAGTTTTTTCAATAAGTGGTGCTGGGCAAACTTGATATTCATATGCACATCTGCAGATAATTTATATATTATTTCTGTTTCTTACCTTACCTTGTAAAAATCAATCAACATAATAAATCTAAACTTAAGACCTTAAACTCTTTAACAAATAAGATAAATAATGCAGAATAATTCAAGATATCATTATGGGCCACAGATTTTCTAAGACCCCCAAAGTACAGGAAACAAAAGTAGAAATAGACAAAGGAAATTATAGCAAACTACAGGACATTTACTCAATGAAAGAAACAGCAAAAAGACAATTTTCACAATGAAAAAAACTTCATAAATTGTTCAGGTAACTCACATCCAAAGTATCCAGAAACTTTCAAAAGCCCATTACAAACCCCTAAATAATCCAATTAAATATGGAGAAAGGCTATTAATAGACACTATTGAAAAAGAGAATTCTTATGCACTTATTAGAGGAACATAAGAGATAGAACATGTTCCCTTGGAGAACATGTAAGGCTACTGTGAACACTAATGTCTGTCAATAATCCTGCTACTTCTTCTTTAGGTTCATAGTCAATGGAAATGACATCAACATATTAGAGAAACATCTGTATGGTTATGTCTATTGCTGTGCTAGTGACAGTCATTAAGATATGCAATCTACTTGTATGAATGCATTGCATGAAATGAAAATAAATAAACAGAACATAGTGAAATAGTAAGTAACCATTGAAAAAACTAAGTAGTAGTGCATACACTATAACTCAGGAGGCATGTGAAGAAGATTGGCATTCTGCACATTCTGACTACGCTGAATAAGACAAGGCTTGTCTCAAATGAAAAAATGAAAGAAAGGGGGGAAGGGGGAGGAAGAGTGAGAAAAGGATAACAAGGCAATGTCACACTATGATTTGCAGCAAAATAGATGGAACTAGCAGATATTATGGTCAATGAAACAAATCAGACATAGAAAGACAACTAGAGAATGTTCTATCTCACATGTGGATGTTTAAAAATTCATTCAAAATGTTTAGTAGTGATTAATAGAAGCTGGGAAGGCTGGGTAGGGGAGGAGGAATAATGGGAAGCTGGATAATGGGCTCCCAAGACACTTGAGTGATCATTACACATGTATTGAATTATCATACTGCATCCTATAAATGTTTGCAAATAAATATTTAAAAAGATAAAATGCTGTCTTCATATATAAACTGTCAAGATTCTGGGATTAGCCCAACATTTAGTAACCAATATTATTCAGCTCTTCTCTACTATTTAGAATTCTTCAAAGCACAACTATTAAGTTACTATGAGCTCCTTTGTGCTGATTCTTCATCTTCTGCTACATGGTCACCTGTCTTGTTGGGATGTGGATTCGGAGATTAACTCATCTAAAACTATTACACTAAAAATGTTAGTTCAGATTTGGTGTCTGAACTTCTGTGTTTGTCAAAGTTTAGGCTCTATGTTTTTGGCCCCTTTTTCTTTCAGTAGAGCTTGTGCTATCCATAACTAAGTATTTACTTTGCCTATGATAGCTTTATCCTGCCATCTTGAATTAGATGACCCTTTCTGAAAATTTGAGAGGTGAGGCAACTGTGTGATGTACAACATGGTTCCCTTCCCCCTTCCCTTCTCTACTGTACTGTTCATCAGGTTCAGGTTGCTGATTGTGTTATCTTAGTGTGCTACTTTCCCATGAAATTTCTTGCAGTTACAAATGCCTGATGCTAATCTAGTGATTGGAACATAGTAGTAAATGATAGATACAGTAGTTAAAAAGATAGATATGTGTTTGTGGATTTACATTTTGAAGTTACAAACAAAATTACCAGTTATCATCACTGTGCAGGCTTTATGCAGCATTGTGCATACTTGGGCCTTTACTTTTTGACATAAGTTGGTGTCTCAATTAGGTTTGTATTGCTGTGACAAAACACGATAACCAACTCAACTTAGGAAAGGAAGGCTTTATTTCAGCATTCAGTTCCAGAACACAGTCCATCAATGAAGGGAATCAGGCAGGGACTCAAGCAGGGCAGGAATCTGGAGGCGGAAGCTGATGTAGAGGCAGTGGAAGAGTGATGCTTGCTGTCTTGATCATCATGGCTTGCTCAAGCCTGTTTTCTCATAGCACCCAGGACCATCAGCCCAGGGATGGCAGCAAGCACAATGGTCTGGGCACTCCTATATTAGTCATTAATCTAGTAAGAGCACTGCAGTCTTTCCCACAGGCCAATCTGGTGGGCGTATTCTCAGCTCATGTTTCTTTGTCCAAAAATGACCCTACCTTGTGTCAAGTTGACATAAAACAGTCAACACAAGTGGTTTATAGGATCATCTTAAGTATATGAAATTCAAAGAGTTACCAATTTAGGATGAAGAAATATTCCATAAAACATTGTAAACTGAAAATGCCATAAGACTGGATACTCATCCAATCCAACAGAGTGACTGAGTGTCCTTGCTAAGTAATTCTGGACTCTATAGACTTGCTATCCTCATGAACTCAAGTTTGTCTCTGAGGTGCAGCTCAATGTGGCTATGGTCCAACATTGAGTTAGAGTACCGCATCACATGCCACCAGGAGAGATGAACTTTCAAAATCTCAAGCATCGATTCTACTAGATATGTGTCTAGCTGGCTCCACTGTAAAATAGAAATTTCTAAATGTAAAAATAATATCTCAAAAGCTATCTGTAGACTCTGGGCTGGAGGGCTGGTGTAGGTAAAATCTCCTGGCTAGTGGTTCGGATACACTTACAATCTCCCTTAGACTAAGAATAAGTTCTAGGCTGTCAATCAACACCATTCTTTGCACACACTCCATCCCCTTCCCTGATGTGGACTGTCCCATCACAGTATTCCGCGTCAGTCTCTGAGCGTCCCTATCACTGCCTTACAGACACCTAATACACTTGGAGGTAGGAAGGGGGCAAGGAGAACGATTCTTTTTCTTTGTATGTAAGATCTGTTCCAGGATCCCCAGTTTTCTTTGCTTTATAATAAAGATTGAAGTGTAAGAGACTAAATTTTCCAAAGGGTTGGATGTAAGTAACACTTGGATAGAGTACATGCTTGATTAATAGGAAACATTGTCTGCCTTGGTTTCCTAGTTCCCATTCTCTTCCATTTGAAATATGGTTGAATTTAATAAGCTAAAGAGAAATCCTCCAAATGGTACTACTGATAACCAGTACAGAAAGCCACATTTTTGACTCCTAACAAAAGACTTGTGAACCTTTAGCAGAAAACCACGTAATATTTTCTTGTAACTTAACCCCATGTCTGGCACACAGTTTATATTACATATGGAGGTTTGCCACCAAATAGAGAAAATATATCTTATACTTCCTCTCTCTTTTGCTAGGGTAAGTGTGTTTGTGCAAGTGTATGGTGTGCAGGCATACTATTTGCAAATAGTATGTATAGTCCTGAGGAACGAGAGGTAAATGCTAAGTTCAGACTGTGAAGGATTTAAAATCCAAATAATGAAATAATCTGTGACAAGTTAGTGACTAAGTCTGCATCAGTTCTACACAGCTTTTCAATTCTAGTCCTGCTTTATAGATAATACCATGCAATTACCTTATCTACCATCTAACCCTCAAGTGTCTGTTGATTATCATGGGGTGGGGCTTAGCTATCATTTCATAAAAATTAAAGAACAAATTGCTTTTGTTTCTCTCTACTGCTGCCACCCAAGAGCGGTCGGTGCACCTTTCCTTTATGGTAGCATTGCATCTATAATTTACATGTAAAGCTATCACACACTTATCATCTCAGACAGTATGCCCGGGATAATGTGGAAATTATGCTCTTTTGTGTAACTGGGCAGGTCTCCAAGATGAGTGCCATTTCTTGGAACAGCAGAATTCTCTTCTCACATGAGCTACATGACAGAAGAGTGTTACGCAGCTCACCCATGGATACTGGCAGCCAAATGGCACGGCAGAGTTCTGGTTCTGTATTATGTAATTGGAAATCCCTGCCGTGCAATAACTTCTCAATGTGCACAATTGAAATTAATGTCTCACTTCTACTCGGGGAGACTCGGGCTGCCAATGATTTAATTTTTTTTTCTTTTAGGAGAGGATTTATCTTAGAGGAAATTCTAAGGGATGTCTTATGTACTGTTTGTGGCAGGGAGGCATCTCTTTTGCTTTTATGACTAGTAATGCAAGATGTATGGACTTAGCTGTTTAGGGATGTTGGTATCTGTGCCTGTGTTTGCACACATGAGCTCTGCTCAGTTGCAGTGATATGATGAGGCAGTGCCTTGGCCATCACAAACCCACAATTGCATAGTGGTCAAAGCATGGCAGCCAATGTCCCCAAGGCAGTGGCTCTGGTCCACCAGACACTAAAGTCAAGGACATTGGTGATTTTAGAATTATTATAGGATGTGTTTTCTATGATCCTCTGAAGTCTATGCATGCATTTTCTCTTCTTTTAGCTTGAGTTCCATAGTTTTGCCACTTTTTAAACCTAATTTCTTATAAATGGTATTTATCTGTATCATTTTCCTAGTAAAAATGTGTTTCAATGGAAAAATTTCCGAGTGTTGTTTTATAGCAGTACTGAACAAGGACTTTCACCTGGAGGGAAATAATACCAATTATTTCAGGAAATTGGCATTTTGACTGTTCCCTCATGAATTTAAATGTGTGTGGAATCCACCATTTTACCCACCATTAACCTTTACTAGGATTCTTTAGAATATTCCAAAAGGAAAGTGAGTGTGCCTTTATGTGAATGATCTGCTGGGCAACAAAAGGGAAAAAGGTGTATTTTATGAGATCCCAAGCTGTTTCTGTAGCACCTGCAAAACCTCTGGCTCAGCTGCCATGCTCAAAGCGCCAGTCCTCATGTGGAAGACAGACAGCCTCCTAACTGGCTTGTGTACAATCGCTCTTAATCCTTGTCTTAGGGTTGCCATTGCTGTGAAGAGACACCATGACCATGGCAGCTCTTAAAGAGAAATTTAATTGGGGCTGGCTTACATTTCCAGAGTTTTAGTCCATTACTGGCATGCTGGCTTGGCGACATGCAGCAGGCATGGTGCTGGAGAGGTAGCTGTGAGTCCTACTTCTGAATCTTCAGAGAGCAGGAGGTCACTGAGACACACTTCCTCCAACACAGCCATACCTACTTCCACAAGGCTACATCTCCTAATAGTGCCAGTCCCTATGAGCCTATGGAGTCATTTTTATTCAAACTACCACCTTCCCTTCAAACTGTTTTTCCCAGACAGAGGTTATTGTACGGGCCCTTTATTTCCTCAAGACTCACCAAGTGCCCATGCTTACACTTCTTCAGCTCTTAGAATTAGCCTCTTAGCTGACTGGGAGCTTGACTTGCTCTTGGCCCTTGGCCCCTCTTGCCCTGCTCTCCTGCCGGGCAGCAGGCTCACCTTCTCTCCTTCACTCCCATCAAGGCTCCATGCTCCCTTTTGTGTTTATACTATGATGCCTTACAGTTTCTACTAGAAATTTCTCTTGAGGGCAGTCATCCATCTCAGACTTTACCTCAGCATTATAATTAGATTTTTCCTCTTAGAGTTACAGACCCACAGCACTGCTTTTTTCCACATTGAGATCACTCCTCACAGCTATATTTAGCTGTTTTTCTTTGTAGTAACATTGGTTAAGCTTTATCTCTCTTTCCCATGGATAGGCAACAATTATATCTTCCACACTACAGCTCAATGCAATGCTTAGTATGTAATAGAGATCGTAAACGTACCATTTTTTCTTCTTCTTAAGATGAAGGGAGCAATGAAGTCACATCTGGAGAATTTAGAATAAACTCACTATTATCATTATTATAATGATTAGAAGGCCCCTTAGCTTTGATCAGATGTTTGGTGACCCAAGTCAACTAGAACACAGGAGTTGGTCACTCAGAGTTCATTTTGATAGATAATGTAAATCAAGGCTTATAAAAAGAAGATGATTCTGGAATGGGCTCTGATCCTTTTGGACTTTACAAATAAGAAAGAGATTTGGCCAGCACGTCTAAGTCCCTTGTGTTACACATTGCACTAACTCTAAGCCTATGATAACCAATGAATCATTCCTACTTTTCTTCTGAGATGTTGGCCCCTATTCCAACTCTGTATCTAGTGAAATGTGAGACAGATTTGTTTGAAGTTACAGAGTTGTTGGATGGGTTCAGATGCTCACAGGTGGAAAAATTCAATGATAGTATTGCTTCTTTCTTTCTTTCTTTTTTTTTTTAAAGGAAGTCATCAACATCTTTGCATTCTGCTTACCAAACAGGAACAGAATATGAATACTTGTAACCGTATAATGAAGTAAGAGAAGATGGTAGCCTACCTTATTCTTATATTGCCTTTATAGTTCTTTAAATCCACATATTTGCTCTCTTTGTCCTCTCCCTGCCTCCTTTTTCTCATCTACCCACTACATCAACCCCACCTTCATTCACGTCTCTTGAATTATACCCAAGAAGTTATACTCAAGATAGGCTTTAAATTGGTGATCCCTCTGCTTCAGTCTCTCAAGTGCTGGCATTGCAGACAAACCATGGAGTCCAGACTTTGAAGCTTAGTGTTCTGTTCATCACTATGGTTTTGAAACTAGTAATTATAAAATGAATTCCTCATATTTATATAGCATCCTTGGATGCTTTAGCTTGCATGCAGAATTGAATTCCCCTGAATACCTTGTAAGGCATTACAAGAAGTAATCAAGGTTTACATGTTAAAGCTGTTAAAGTGGAAGCAGTGCTCTCAGATATAGAGCAGATAACTAAGCCAGGTACAGACACTATTGTTTCTGACTCTATACTGGCTGTGTCATTACAGAGACTCTCATTGACTTATAACTATTGGGTGGTCTATTCAGGGGCACACATCTGTAAGCAGGGTCTGATCTTCATTTAATACATGCTGAAACAATTTGTTGCAACGTGCCCTGTTTCAGCAAACTTTGCTGTGAAATTTTAGAAAAATTTAATGAACAGGGAGACTGTCTCCTAGGACTG
The DNA here is from genome assembly GCA_021653895.1 of Mastomys natalensis. NCBI lineage: Eukaryota > Metazoa > Chordata > Mammalia > Rodentia > Muridae > Mastomys > Mastomys natalensis. Next base: position 1,585,686 of record JAJTUV010000446.1, read on the forward strand.
TGAGAAACTATACCCATGAAGTCTTCTCAACATGACTATCTAAGCACAAGCTGAGAAAGAACACCAGTGGACATGCCAAAGTGGACAGGAAATAGCACATGGGGCCTCATTCCTACTCAAAGAAATGTAGACAACTGAGGAATGCCCCAAGAGAGGTGGCCTTCCTCAGGGAAGAGCATGCCAATTGCTTATCCAGTCCCAAATAATCAGCCCTGAAAACATGCATACAAGAAAGATCATATAGACTGAGCAAGCTATATTTAGGAATATATGTATATATCCATATATGTATGCAATAACAATTAAGAAAAAAGAAGTCATGAATTTGAAGAAAAACAGGGATGGTTATATGAGAGGTGTTTTGAGGGAGAAAGTGGAAGGGAGAAATGTTATAAGTATATTTAAGGCTCAAAAATACAAAAAAAAATTTAAAGAGAAAAAATAACGGTTCTTTAAAGAAATTTACCCATCAATATATACACATACATATGTATATCAACTTGATATTTTCACATGAGTACTGTTCATTGCTTTAAGGCTGGCAATGAACATCTTACTCAGATCACATTAATACATGTCTGGTAAAAATGATAAACTGAGTTTATTCCTCTCGTGTTCTTATGTTAGCTGTTGGGAGTAACAATAAATGCAAAACATTTATATTAATGGTAAAACAATTAAAATAGCATTATTATAATGGATATGACAGAAGTGATGGAGTTTTATTAAATAGGAAATAAAGGCTTTGAGATTTCCCATTTCCCTCAAAAAAACCTCCCATTTTCACTTTGAAGGCCCCAGTGCTGAAGTGTGGTGAAATTTGCCCTGCATGCAGGGAAAGTGAAATCAGAGAAGATTCCTTGGTCTCCCAGTTGAGTAGGGAAAGGTATTTGAAGTTCAGGATAGGTTTTCATTTTTTCCACATGTTTTTATGATACAAACCCATCAGTTGGATAGGAATGTAGGTTGGATACATGCAAGGAAATCAGTATTTTCATATTTATTCCAACTATAAGTGATATCAACCATCATCTTGGATTGGCTACTAGATCAAATTCAGGCTTCTCGAAGGATACTCAAAGTGCAATAAATCTTGATCATTGCAAATGAGTAGTTCTTTAATACTCTATATTTATTAGATGAATAAGAACAAATATAACCTTTCATCAAACTTAAACAGATAACTTATACCTCTTCAGTGATTTTTTTTTAAGTAGATTAACCTCATGCGATTGATTGCTAATTTTACTTTTTAGAAACCAACTCTAAATACACAGTCCACAGACCTGAGATGATGTCCCGATCACCTCCAAGTAGGCCTTTCACTCTTAATTAACCACAAGGTATATGATGTCCCTGTCCCACCTTCTGCTCACTGGTATTCTATGTGGAGTGATGTTAGATATTGTTATCTGCAGGTTTATCAAGTGACTCGGGGTATCTCCATCACATTATTCCTTATGCAAGGAGTGATACATCCACAATTCCTTGGATTTTTAATGACAAATTGAATGCTTCTTTAGTCACAAGCAGAATGACCCAGGTAGCATCAATGGGGAAGAATTAGATGACACTATACACCTTTTTTCTTTTTTTTTTAAATGTCAGCTGGGTATGGGTGTATGTGCTCTATCTTCTTTTGATTTCATTTTCAGCTCCCTGTAATGCTTGAATGACAAGACTTTTAAGGATGTCCCAGGGAAAATTACTAAGGCTAAGGTAAGTTTTACTTTGAGTGGGGGTGACTGGCTTTCTCTCAGGATCTCGAAGGAAGAGTGGAACATATTTACTATCATTCTTATCACAAGGTGTGGCCACTTGAGTGTCCCATGCTGGCTTTGTTCTATTGGGTAACAAGAGACACACAAGTTTGTTAGCTTTTATTCTCTCTCTCTCTCTCTCTCTCTCTCTCTCTCTCTCTCTCTCTCTCTCTCTCTCTCTCTCTTTCTCTCTTTTGGTGGTACTAGAGATTTGAACCTAGACATGGCTCCTCAGAGCTGAGGGCATTTACTCTATATCGCTTCTTCTTCTTCTTCTTCTTTTTTTTTTTTTTTTTTTTTGCAATATTTAAAGATGACATAATTTCTGAGTAAAGCATGCAAATGACTCAATAGCCAGATCTCCTGTAAGTCTCTTCGGCTTCCCTTGCCAATGTCTAATTCACATACATCCTTCCCAATCCTGCCAAAGAGTGACCCTTCTTATAGGTTTTCTATGTGTTGTTTACAAAAGCAAAACTATTCATGTTCATGTGGCACTGCCTGTGTAACTATATGCACAGATATATGTGGACCCTATAGAAGCCAGGAAATGCCATCTGATCTCCCATAACTGCAGTTACAGGTGGTTATGAGTGGCCCAACAGGGGTGCTGGGAATCAGACTTGGATCCTCTGAAAGAAGAGTAAGTGTCCTTTTCTATTGAGGCATCTCTTCAGCCCCTCCTCTGTCTCCTTAAAGAGATTTATGATTTATAACTACAGCCTAGTCTGAGTCTGTACATGTTTTATTCTTGAACAACCTCATAAATGGTAAAATAACATTCATGGATTTGTTATTCTTACTTACTATAGCTAAGCTTCCTTTTTAGGCAATATAGTTCATGGGACTTCATGGAATTATTCTTTTGAAGGGTGAGTTCTAAGATGAGACTTCTGGCTTCTTTTAGTAGATACTTTCTCAAATGACAGTGTGGAAAGCATGGTAACTGGCTTTAAAGAGCTGCAGAAATCAATGACGAGAACATAGGAGTATATTTTGAAGATGGGTCCTCAACTATGCCCTGGTTGGACCCACTGTACATACTGCTAATGTCCATTCTGTTTTCTAATAAGCATGATGTGTGTGGACGTGTTTATATCCCCCCCACTGACCACAGTAATGCTAGGGCTTCTGTACTTGGAATGTGGGTGCTCTGGTCTATGACTTGACCTTCAAGAAAGTTCATGCTCCAATCATCAATCTGCTTTTGTGATATATTGAAGATAAGCCACTGCAAAGTTGGTGTGTGTCGCAAAAGCTTAAATACCCAGGTCTTGTCTGCTTGTCTCTGTTCTTTGGAAGTGCTTGTCGTTTAGAGAGAAAATCATTAGATTTATGTGTTTTGTCCTAATGTATCCAGCATGTTTCCAGCAGAGTTTGATATAGCCTCCCATTACTAATGACAGAAAGCAAAAATTGAAACCTAATTTTAAAAATACAGAAGTTATAGCCCTAACATTAAAAGTACATTATATACAGAACCATTTGATATTCCTTAATTTTCCATTTAAAAATTCACATCCTGGTCACAGATAGTGTTTCAGATGGTTTTTAGTCATGTAAATTATTTCTCTCCTGACTGTGTAATTACATGATGGACTGATTTCTAGAGTATCATATACTTAATGTGGGTTTCTAAAAAATGCTTTAATCATATAATTGCCAGTTTATCAAGTAGAAAATATAGGTCTGAGAACACTATCATTATGTCATTATTTTCCACAAAAGACTGTGAAACACACTGAAGAGGCCATTGTGAGGCAAATAGTAGTTTTCTATAGTGTCTAAATTTGCAAGGATTTAAATCAATAAAAGGAATAAAACAGAAAGAGTCTAAATGTAAAGTGCTTAAACTCTATCCAGGCAATTGCATCATATCTCTATGTAAAACCAGTCCAGACAGAGGAAAAGACATGAGAGCTGATCCAGCAAAGAGGCATTGACATTGAGTAAATGATCCCCTGTGCTCTGTGAGAAAGTGGGAAAGAAAAGCAGTGCACTTGGGACTTCTATTCCAACCCAGACACCTTGCTCTTGTACTGCTTATTTTTGGCTATACCATATTTAAGTGTGATTAGAATAATCATCTATCAGTGAACATATGGCATATACCTATAATCCCCAGCATGAGTATGCCAAAGAAGGAGATACAGCAAAAAATTCAAGGCCAGTGAGGGCTACATAGTGAGGTCAAGGCCAGTCTGGGCTACACAACAAACCTTGTCACACACACACTCACATTCACACACACGTGCACACACACACACACACACACACACACACACAATTATAAAAGAATAATTTATATTCATTTGGTTTTCATCCAGTAAAACAGGGAAATATACTCTAGAATCAGTAGTGATCAAACTAAAATTCAGTCATACATAATTTAAAAATTATGAAATCATTTTTTAAGTTTAATGAATGGCATAAGAGAGCAAATGAACAGCTATTTCCAACAAAGTCTAGTAAAGGTGAAAGCAAACTGCTTCCTTTGTGGGCTTAGGACAAGAAAGAAGACTTCTAAAGTCTGTTCTCAGGGTACTGCAGCTAAACACACACACCACATTACACACACACAACAAGATGTCACACATACAAAGATGTAACATACACACAAAGATGTCACAAATGACATGAACACACCACAAAGATGTTACATGATTGAGTTACTTGTGCCTCAGTGCTTGCTTCCACTGGATGATGTGCTGTTTTGCTTTGTTCTCTATATACAATGTTTTCCTTGTGCTTTTGGATAGTGAAGGACCATACTCTGAGATAGTTAAACCCACATTACTGATAGTAGCACTTCACATTAATTCTCTAAGTAGAGCAAGTGCCATTTAGTCAAGTTCTTTATAAACACTCAAAAGGTTCCCTATCCACTCCACTGACTGAGAGGGAAAGCATAGAGTCAGGGCATGTAGATATGGGGAGCAGAGACTGAATTGAATGCCTGTGAGGTGCTTGGTACAGTGGAGTATGTACGGGATAATCAGCTCTCACTATCAAGCAACAAATCCACAGACTGCCCTTTCTTACTTGTTCGTATATTATCTTGGAATAAGGATGGCTAAACAATGTAGCAATGGCCAGACCACAACCTTACGGGGAAATTTGGACTTTATCCTGAAGAGAAAAAAATCGTTTGGGAATTTTAAATCCTCAATTTCCACTAAATTAGACCTTCCTCCTTTTTTTTTTTTTTTTATGGTGAATGAAACGAATGGAACTTTAAGCAGACCTATTATATTTTATAATATTCTAGTTTCCTCACTAATCTTCAGAAAACTAATGAAAAGGTATGATAGTTCTGATCTCTACAGAAAGAGAAACTGATGGGGGAAAACAGAATGATGGATTCCTGGAGACAAACGTCATGGGTGTTTGCCCAGCCTTGCAGCCATCAGGAAAGTGGACACTGCTCTGAGTGCGCAGGCGCAACTGCTCAAGTTTATCGGGTTATTCCTGAGGGCTTCTAAAGAAGCAAAAGGTTCATTTGAGAAACTCATTTGCAGATCATTAATTAAACCCATGAGGTGGTTTTATTTTTCATCGGAAGTCATTTGTGATGATCAGATTATTCTTCCAAATCTACAGTGAAGGAGCAAAAAGGATAACTATACAGAGGGGATGAACTAAAAATGAAGAAACTTAATAAAGGATACCAAGCTCTTCCTCGGCTAAAACAATAAACAGCTATATAAGAACTGAATTAATAGTGAAAATTACAGGGCAGTTGTAAACTGGGGAAAAGAAACTCCCCAAACATTTGAAGAATTCACCATCAGTTTTCCCCCCGTACCCCACACGGTTTTCCGATGACAAATGTTTTATCATCCCTCTTAGACATACTGTCTGGCCCTTGGAATGAAAGGCATATTGTCATTCTTCCTGATTCAATTCTAAGTCAAACATCAGAATTCTAAGATATCAAAACGGTTTAACTGGAATTCCAAGTTGTCCTCAGCAATAACCCACAAGGACATACAGGTTTTGGCATCTTAGGGGTCGCAATTACTTGTGATTGTTGTGGGAATTCTTCTATTTTGGGGGAGTGCTTTCTCTCTCTCTCTCTCTCTCTCTCTCTCTCTCTCTCTCTCTCTCTCTCTCCTCTCTCTCTCTCTCTCTCTCTCGCTCTCTCTCTCTTGCTCTCACTCTCTCTTCCTTCTTTCCTCCCTTCCCTCCCTTCTTTCTTTTTTCATTATTTTTCTTTAATCTTCTTGGTGAGAGTTCTTTCAGGAACCACAGCTGCGAACATATGACTAATTTATCTTTCACCCGACTTTACACCTTTTGCTTTCAGCATTTATGTTCTATTCACACCTATTAGTAAATCTTCCCATGCCCACCCTTTTGTTATATACACATTTTTTTCCTCACCCACTGCTAACTTGGCTTCACAATTGACTTTGTATCCTGCATCCCCACCCCTGACTCCGCCATCACATATGCCCCATGCCCCCACCCCTATATCCCCACCCCCACCAAGCTCTACAGTTTTCTTTCCTCAGACTCTGCTCTGTATCACTTGTTGGTTGGCAGAGTGAAACTGCTGCTCTGCCAAAAGTCATGAAAAAAAAAAAAAAAACAATGATATTTCTGTTGGAAATTGTAATTAGACATACCAGACTATAGAGGAATGATATAAATAAGAAAGAAAAAAAAGAGTTCATTTCTGGCAAGTCATGATCTCAGCTTAAGGAGGAGTATCCAGGCAGCATCTTGCACAGTGTCCACTTCAAGCTGTCCCTTTCATTTTTTGTAGAAATATAAAAACAGATATTTCAAACACATGTGCTGCTGCATGCCTGATTAAACTTCTTTAAAAAGATTGTTTAAATCCATAAAATGTTATGTTTTCTTCTTATCTTTCTCTCTTCTTCTTTCTTTCTTTCTTTCTTTCTTTCTTTCTTTCTTTCTTTCTTTCTTTCTTTCTTTCTTTCTTTCTCCCTTCCTTCCTTTCTTCCTTCCTTCCTTCCTCCTTCCTTTCTTTCTTTCTTCCTTTCTTTCCTCCATTTCTTCTGCTATCCTTTCTTAAATGAGAGAGACTTGTCACATAGCCCAGGGTAGCCTGGGACTCATGGTGATTCTCTGTTCAGCCCCTGGGAGATGGAATTGTAGATTTATGCTGACAGATAATGGTTTTCTTTTTCTTTCTTTTTTTTTCCCAAGAACTTCTTCCAGTCTTCCTTATCTCAATATATCATTTCATAAGACTATCCACTATAAGTGTACATGTGTGTATAAGATCATGTGTGTGTGTGTGTGTGTGTGTGTGTGTGTGAGGAGTGTGCATGAAGGAAGCCAGAGGTAAATACTAGGTGGTTTCCCTACCAGTCTCCACCTTATTTGTCTTTCCTTTTATTGAAAATAGATTCTTTTCTCATACAGCGTATCTTGATTACAGTTCCCGCTCATTCTACTCCTCCCAGTTCCTCCCCACTCCTCCCTTTTGAACTTCACTCCATTTCTGTCTCTCATTAGAAAGCAACAACAACCAAATATGACAAAATGAAGTATAATATAAAACATAAGACATCACACTGAGGTTGGACAAGGAAACCCAACAGAGGGAAGAGAGTCCCAAAAGCAGTCTTCCCCACTCCCTGCTCTTTTTTTCTCTCTTTTTAAATTTTATTGACTATTTTCTTTATTTATATTTCAAATATTATCCCCTTTCCCAGTTCCCTCCCTGAACCCCTCTATCCTATCCCCCCTCCCCTGCTTCTATGAGGGTGTTTCCCCACCCACCCACTCCTGCCTCCCCCCCTAACATTCCCCTACACTGGGGCATCAAGCCTTCACAGGACCAAGGGGCTCTCCTCCCACTGATGCCCTACAAGCCCATCCTCTGCTACATATGCGCTGTAGCCATGGTTCGCTCCATGTATACTCTTTGGTTGATGGTTTAGTCCCTGGAAGCTCTGGGGGAGGGTCTGGTTGGTTGATAATATTATTCTTTGTATGGGGTTGCAAACCCCTTCAGCTCCTTCAGTCATTCTCTAACTCATCCACTGAGGACCCCGTGCTCAGTCCCCCTCTGTATTTGTCAGCCTCTCACAGAGCCTCTCAGGAAACAGCTATATTAGGCTCCTGTCAGCAAGCAATTTTTGGCATCCACAATAGTGTCTGGGTTTGGTGACTGTACATAGGATGGATCCCCAAGTGAGGCAGTTTTTGCATGGCCTTTCCTTCAGTCTCTTCTCTACACTTTGTCTATGTACTTAATCCTGTGAATATTTTATTCCCTTTCTAAGATAGACTGAAGCACCCACACTTAAAATGAATCAGAGACCCACTCATTTACACACTTAAAAAATACAGAGCTAAAAGCTATAGCATATATGCAGAAGACCGGGTGCAGACTCATATCAGCCCTGTGCTCACTGGATCTTTGAGTTCATAAGAGCCTTACTTGATTCATTCAGAGATTCAGAGCTACTTTTTCTCCTGGTGTCCTCTATCTCCTCTGGCTCTTACATTCTTTCTACTTCCTTTTTGAAGTGTTCCCTGACCTAATGGGGGGACATCCCATTTAGATTCTCTCTCTCTCTCTGAATATCTGGATGTGGGTGTTTGCATTGCTCCCATCTGCTGCAAGAGTGAGACTCTGATGTTGACTGAATGAAGGTACTGATCTATTAGTATAATAGAATATCACCAAGAGTCATTTTATTGCTACATATATATATATATATATATATATATATATATATATATATATATATTTATTTATTTATTTTAAGATAAGTAATGTTTGATCTCTAGGCTATCTAGCCTCTGGTTCTGGGCCACCCAAGCAATCTCAGTTACATATTCCATCATGGAGTGGGCTTCAAATCAAACCAGGTATTGGTTGGCTACTTCCACAAGTTCTGTGCCACCATTGCCCTAGCATATTTTGCAGGCAGGACAAATTATAGGTCAAAGGTTTTGTGGCTGGGTTGGTGTTTATGTTTCTCTTTTGCCTGCTGAGTATCTTCATACAGCAAAGACACTAGAACATAGAAGAGAAGGCTTCATGTACATACCAGCTTGACTTCTTCATGTTTTGTGGGTATTGTCCTCAGTGATGCAGCCCTGCTGTGAGTCTGTGGAGAGTAACCTACAAGTCCTATCATCTTGACTAGTGTGTGGGATTTCAATGGGAACCCCCATTGGACAACAGCTCAGTTGAATGCAGCCCAGTACTGGATGCCTCATTTGGTGAGAACAAACAACCAGTTGGGACTCTGTTTCCTCCAGTATTAGGAGACCTCATTAGGACCCCCTTCACATATTTTCAGAAGTTTCCAGTGCACTAGGTTTCCATGCCATCTCTCAAATATCTCTCAGTTTCAGCTGTCTCTCCCTGCATTCTCTTCCTTAACCCTATTTTCCCTCTAACGTCCCACCTGACCCTCCTGTTTCCTTCCCCAAGCTCCAATTAATCCATAAAATCCATTCTATTTACCTCTCATCTGGGGAGATCTATGTGTCACCCTTGTCTCTTTCTCTATACCTAACCTCTTTGAGTCTACAGATGGTAGGTTGGCTATCATTTACTTAATGGCTAATATCCACATATAAATGAATACATATTGTGGGGGTTGAATAGAAATGTCCCCTATAGGCTCATATATTTGACTTCTTGGTCATTAGGGAGTGCTGCTATTTGACAGGGAAGGAGGCGTGGCCTTGATGGAGTGGGTGTACTCTTGTTGGAGGGAGTGTGTTATTGGGGTTACACATTAGGGTTTCAGAAGCCCAAGCCAGGCCCAGTAGCTTTCTCTCTCTTTTTCTTGCTCCCTGTGGATCTGAATGTAGAACTCTGAGCTCCACTAGCACCATATCTGTTTGCATGCCCTGTCTTGCCATGCATCCTGCCATGCTGATAATGGACTAAATCTCTGAAACTTTAGCCAGAACAAATGATATGCTTCCCAATTTCATAAGAATTACTGCGGTGATGGTGTCTATTCACAACAATAGAACATTAACTAAGACACATGCCATATTTATCTTTCTAGGTCTGGGTTACCTTACATGGTATTATTTTTTTTCTAGTTCCATTCATTTGCATTAAAATTTCTTTTCTTCAACAGCTGAGTAATACTCCATTGTTTAAATGGACCACACTTTGTTTATCCATTCGTTTGTTAAGGGACATCTAGGTTGTTTCTAGTTTCTGGCTATTATGAATAGGGCACCAATGAACATGGCTGAACAAGTGTCCTTGTGATAGCATCCTCTGGATGCATGCCCAAGAGTGCAAAAAGGGGAACGCTCATGCATTGTTGGTGGGAATTAAAATGTGTAGTTACCATGGAAATCAATATGACAGTTCCTGAGGAAGTGGGAATTGATCTACTTCAAGATTTCTCTTTTGGGCATATATCCACCTTATTTTTCTAACACAGGGTCTCCTACAGGAGCATATTTATTTGCTAGGGTAACTGGCCAGCTAACTCCAAAATTCCACCTGTCCCCCCTCATCCTCCAATGCTGGATTTACTAATGTGTGCAACTGTGGATCTGAACCCAGGGGCTCACGCTTATGTAACAAGTCATTGTCAACTACTTTATCCCCCAGGTCCTAGGCTGCATATAATTTAAGAACAATGCTTATTGGTTTATCTCTGTATTTGAACCTGTATTTGTTTTATATATTTTTGTAATGCTAAGGACTGAACGAGTGTCTTGTGAATGCTAGGCAAGTGAGCTATATTCTTAACATTAACACTATCTACTATTTTATCCAGCAGAAGCAAGCTTATTCAGGCAAAATATTAAGTTAAGCTCATTTACTTTGAAAACGAATTAAATGGTCCATGAAGAAACTATATGCTTCTATTTATAGGCCAAATGTTTATAATGCATAAAATTGGGAGTGTGAAGGTTACTTATTAAAGACTTGTAGCTTCCGCTTTAATATAATCACAGAGTAATTCTAGCTGTATACATTTATGTAACTTGGGTTAGTGTAGAATATTTAATACCTAATGCAGTACAAGAAGCAACCGATCATCAGGGACACAAGTAACTTCCCTAGAAACCATTAACTCTCTGTTAGAATAAGTAATAATATATTTGTTTTACCATTGTGCTTTCATGGTATTAGAGCATTGCTACATTATTTACAACAAAAGACTAATTTGTAAATTATATCTTTTTAGAGTATTCATAAACAAGACAAGCTGGTTTAACAAAGTATTTTTACATTTGCTATTGACTGAAATGAACAGTCATAATTCTTATGTGGTAGCATAACAGTCAAGCTAACCATTAGACTAAATGACTGTTATCATTAGACTCATGACTGGAGATACTCTATGGCTTTGGTACCAAGTTTGTTTTGAATATAGAATATGTGATTAAAGTACATTGACTTAAAATTATCAGTTATACTTATACTCATAGAAAAGTTTAAATCTCAAGACATTACAAGTATGTGTATTATTCAGAATGTAGGTAGTATAGTATTATATACCGAGTGCATATACAAACTCAATTATGTTACTGATATGGTTTGTGCATGAACTATTCACCACAGGCTGCAATTATATTCATGATCCCCAGCCAGTAAAGATATTTTGGCAGGTGGTGGAAACTTCATGGGGGTGGTGCTTACTTGGAGGAAGTAGGAAGTCAGCTTTTGAAGGTTATGACTTGTTCCCAGCATTCCTTTCAATCTCTAGTTTCTGTTAGCCATGAGGGAAAAACAAGCTTTCTTCATTTCATGTCCCAACTATCATGATGTTTTACTTAAGTTATGGGAGCAACTGGTTATGGGCTGAATGTTGTAAAACAGTGAGATAACTAAATATTTCTTCCTTTAAAATTTATTTATGTAAGGTATTTTTTAAAAATAACAAAAAGTTAGACTAAAATAATTATACAATTTTATAATAAATTACGTTATGTGTATTATTTCTAGCTAAATGATATAGTATTGTTTATATGGCATAAACAAAAATATATAATTGAATAGCACATTTGATACATAATACTTTATGTAATAAAATGCTTTAAATGGGGATATATTCTGATAAGCCCATTGTGAGTAACAAATTTTCTCATTAAAGTGCTTTTAGACCCCAGCAATTTGCAGCACACTGCAGCACAGTGAACTGGAGAGTAGCTTCATTGTCTAGTGACCAGAAGTTGAACTCAGAGCTGTGGCCAGCAGGAGAGCATATCACATTCCATAATGCTAGCCAGGAAAGGTCAAAACTCAAAACTTGAAGTATGATGTCTGTTGAAAGTACGTCACTTTCCCACCATTATAAAGCTGAAAACTCATGAGTAAGCCAGCTTCAATGGAGGCTTGGCAGTTTGTGTCATTTGATTGAATGCAATGTATTATCATGCTTTATAAACAAAGAGAGCAAAACATTAATACCCAGCATGGGAGTCAGTGCCACATGTTTCAGAGTGTATTTTATTTGTTGCCCAAAGTCTAATTTGTTTCAGCCTTACAATGGAGGGAGAATAACGTACTGTCGGGATGTTTTGAGAATGAAAAAAAGGTTGTATACACAATGCCTACTGGGGTGTCTAGCACTGACTGTATAAAGTGTGTGGCAGAGGAGAAAGTGAGGGCAATGGAGAGCAACAATAAGTACACTTATGATTGTGGAGAGAGTCCCTGACATTGTTCCAGTTCTGGTGGTCACACGGAACTACTTTAGAAAAACAATGAGTTTCAAAGGCAAACAATGGGTAAAAACACTCTAAAACCATCTAAGTTTTATAATCAAGAATTGCTCTGCTTACTTTCTGAATCTCTCATGATATTAAAACTTTAAGAGAGTAAAAATGTTCTCTCTATAGGAGAGGGGAGTTGTAGACACATCAGTTTTAGCATGTGGCTTACAATTGCCTGGTTCTAAATGAATACTCTGTGTGGTAGGAGAATACTCATTTAAAATTACACTTCAGTTTTTAAGAATTCACCACTAGGGTTATATTAACAAGTACAACATGGGGGGATCAGTGTATAAACCAAGCCAAAAGGTCAAAGTTCCTCACGAGACCACTGTCTGAGTCCCTTTTAGTCAGTATAGAATTCTCCATGTGACTGACTGATAGAAATACTCTGAGGAATAATGAGAAAGAAACGTGGCTTACTGTGATTCCTAAACACAGAAGTCAGATAGTGTTCTTGGTTTCACATCTAGCTATTTAAGGCAGACTTTGGGAATCTTATCAAGTACTTGAAACACAAACTGGACATTAAATATGTAGCATTTTCATATCACCAAGGATTAACAGAGGGAAAAATGTTCATGTCTAAGAACACTGGTAACTGAAAAAGTGGTTTTGGCAACTACAATAAAGTATTGCATGTTCACAGGAGAGTTGGTGAGTTAACAAAGATTGGAATAGGAGACAAACTGCTTAGGATGCATAGGAGATGGGTAATATGAGAGGAAAGAAAAGATGCTTCTTTTCATGAAAGAATCAAACTTTTTAAATGGGATATTTAAGAAGACTGGAATATATTTCTGTGATAGTTTTTAAAAATAGGACAGTTGAGATGTGTTATAAGTAGCATGGCAGTTTGTGGTGATTTCCCAAAGCCCAGCTGAGTCTTATGATGCTCTTAAGTTCTTAGACAGTGCTCTCGAGTTCTTTAGTGGAGCATGTATTACAATGTGAAATTATGAATGATTTACATTTTAAGTGCTGCAGGGAATGGGCTATGCTTCACCAGAGGGTCATTGTGGTATAACCTCATTAGATACCTAACACTTAGCTTTGAAAGACCCAGGAAGTTGAAAACTCCACCCACATACAAATCATGATGGAGCTGCTGTGTCTCTGATGCAGTTACAGAGAAGAGAAAAATGCTTGTCAGGACATACACTTGTGTGTATCAATCGGGAAGAATCTTAAGCTGACTTTATCAGACACAATTTGATGTGAGCCTGGCCAAGTTGTTACCTCCATAGTTTTCTGTATAACTGACTCAATATCTTAAAGGCTAGATTTTAAGCATAATTTCATTTTTCTTTCTTGGTCATTTAGTAATTAGTCATTCCTTGGAATTGTTTCTTCTAGTGTAACTACAGACTCCAAGTAATATTCAAAGAAATGACTGTAGGAAGAAATGGCATGTTGTCATTGTGGGAGGAAAGAGGGTGAACTACGATGATACTTCAGGATCTTGCTTTTGACCTTGTCTTTGGGTAGAATCCAGAAAAAATTACCACCACTGTGGGAATGTGAATTTTCATGATTTGGACAAACATATTTATTATATGCCAAAGGAACAGTTTATGGTCTCCTGATAGTATGAGTGTTCAAGACTCAGCCAACAGTGATAAGAATTACCAACAAAGTTAAAATATGTTCACAGATGTCTTTTATTTGTGGCACATAAATTATACATTTCAAAAGATATAGAATAGGAGTTGTTAACATTATTAGGCATATAGAGAAAATGTTGGAAACTATTTTTATAAATTAATAACAATATGATTCCAGTGAATCTTATTGGTCACTTCAAATGGTGACTTCCTAGCCATCTGTTTGGATCAGATGAAAGTCTATAGGGATAAAATGAATGGGATCTCAGGACTGTAGCTGCATCTGATGATGAAGACATTATCAGCTCTATCCACAAACACAGCTATGTTATGGTTCTGTAGAAGAATACAACCAATAAGTTCATGAACATTCATGAACACACACCATACATATGTTTATATGTGATATATGTATATATATGCATGTGTCTATATAATTATACAAGTAGGTTCAATAAATATATTGTCTGGTAGACTGGAGGCTGTATGCTCCTCTGTATGCTGAGAACTAGAAACCTGGCAGCTGATTGGTACCAGAAGCTGGATGCCTCAGAAAAAATGGGAGCAATGGTACAGTTCCAGTGGGAAGCTCAAGGCCTGGAAAAATCCCTGGATGATCCTGCACTGAGGGCCAAAGGGGGCGGGGCAACTGATGATCAAGGAGAAGAGTGATAGCTATAGTAGTACATATATTTGCTTAGGAAGAAGAGGGTTTTATCCACTGGCCTACCATCTTTTATTCAGTTTCACCCATCCTATGTAGTCTATTAGATAGTGCTACAAACATTCAGAGTGGTGTTCCCCACAATTGATGTTACACACAATGTATATATTATATTTTTGCAGATTTATAATATACTCTTTCTACTTATAAAAATATGTTTGCAGAGAAGTATGATATGTTATACATTTTGGAGTCCAGACATACATTTTGTGTTTGCAATTTCTCATCAAGGTCAGTTTGAATGATTGATTTCAACTTTGCAGTTTGGTGTAAATATACTCGGAGATGCCTTCAGAATGATTAAATCACCTAAAGATTTATTACTCAGAACACATCCTACCACTGAGTGTAACATGAATGTAAATATTGTCACTTCATGATTATTGAGTCAATGTTGAATGTAGTTGCATTTATATTGTTTAGTAGAGCCATAGGTCCTGGTTCAAAGTTGAAAATACTAATGATTTTCAGACCACCAAAAGTTGCTTTTAGTGAATAGTATGTTGGTGTTATTTAGTATATACTGCTATAAATTAATTTTTCACTTATAATGCAATACTCTGTTCTCTATTAAGTATTTTGAAAATAAGGCATAGCAACTTATGTCTGTAATTCTAGCACTAGGAAGGCTGAATAAGAAGGATTTCTGAAAGTTTGAAGCCACTCTGGGCTACAGAATATGATGACCTTGTCTTAGTAAATAAATAACAGATGGGCCATGCCCAATATGTCCAATATGACCCCCAACCTGGCATCATAAGGCCCAGGCTGGCATAGCAGCCTGAGATGACCCCCAGCCTGGTGACATCAAGGCCCAAGTGGGCAGTCCACACCTGAGACAACCCTTGCCTAGGCCACATGACACTGGCAGGGCATAGCACTCTTGAGAAGACCCTAGACATCCAGAACTTCCAGTTGCCACTAAGATGAGCAAGTAACTGCTGGAAAGATGTAGGAGAGGGAGACAGAGGAATGTGTACACAATGAAGAGAGATGGAATTGATTGGAGACTCCTGGTTGGAAAGAGCAGACTGATATGAGTGGCCAGAGATGCCACCTGGGACATAGTGAAGTCCTGTCTTGTGCTACTACTGAGGGTCATGTCTGGGTCAGTGGCCCTGCAGCAGTGGGAGACTGTTACCACCAAAGGCTAGGTGGGTGTCTACTCT
Organism: Mastomys natalensis; assembly: GCA_021653895.1. NCBI lineage: Eukaryota > Metazoa > Chordata > Mammalia > Rodentia > Muridae > Mastomys > Mastomys natalensis. Next base: position 1,601,632 of record JAJTUV010000446.1, read on the forward strand.
CTAGGTTACCACCTGGAGCCATGTTGATGTAGCTGTGCAGAGCTGGCCTAACCATTCACCTGGGCATCATGGGCATGCTGTCCCAGAAGGCATGAGTACAGGATAGCTGGTACTGCCTCTTATGAGCTGCATATTCATCAGTTCTGGCCCCATACGAGCCCAGGAACTGGTTCCAGGTTATTATGGCTGTGGATAAGCCAGCCCTGAGGGAGTGAATGCCAGAGAGCTGACCCTGCAGTTGGCCTTCTGTGCAGTGGTATGGATGAGGGAGAGGGAGAGATACTCCCCCCAAGCCCCTGTAGTGGGCAGGAGAGCTGACCCCAGGGTCATGAAAGCAGGAGAGTGGCCCTGCCCCTCATAGCTGTATTGCTTGGAGAGTGGGTCATGAACCTTACCTGGGCAGAAAATAGAGCTGTCCTGCTGGTGTGGTGCAGGTGAGCTGGCCTGAAAGGCATGAGATGAGGAGAGCTGGCTCTGCCTCCTGTAGTATGAAGTGAGCTATCCAGGGAAGTGCTGAAGAGCCTCCCTTAGTGGTATGGATATTCAAGAGATGGCAGGCTAACCAGCTTAGCTACTACCCAGGCCCAGATACAGGCCTTTGAGTTGCCCTATCCCAATATGTACCCCATCTGTGAACAGCTGGAGCACATGAAGTGACTGGTCCTGTCATTCCAAAGATACAGGATTTCTATGACACAGGACAACAGCAGGATATCTTAGGGGAGTCCTGTTGAGGATCTAGTATGGATAATGTAGTAGAAACAGAGGCCTCGAACCAGACCAATGACTCATTGCAATGAACATTTGAAAGTAAAGAAGTGTGGATAAAAGGGTGTACATTGGGACACACTGCCACACACTAAAATTTCCACAGCAAGATTTTTTTTTTTGGTGGGTAGGTGACAAGTGTAGATAGAAGGTAAGAAGGGACAGGGAGATGAGTGGTATTGAGGTGTATGCTGTGAAATTCACAAAGAATCAATAAAAAGTTTCAAAAAATAAATAGCAGACACAAAGGACATGGGCTTTTTTTTTGTTTTCAGTGTGCATTATAAAATTCATTTTAAAGGTATGTAAACCAAGCAAAGTTTTAAAATATTGCAGGGATTTTTATTTTATTTTGTATTTTATATAAGCTATAAATATATATTAATGGTTGTTTAGAATATTTATGTTTTCAATTAAAAGTAAAATTTCTAGGCAGTATTTTAATATTAGTACTTGGGAAGTGAGGCAGGAGGGTCCCACAGACTTGAGCCTGGCCTGGGTTACTTGCTGAGTTTCTCAGTAGTTGGAATGCAGAGTCAGACTTGTCTCAAATACAAAAGAAAAACTTCACAAAGCATGAATTGTGAGTGCCATGAATTACAGCACTCTGGCCTCTAGTCACATATCCACACATCAAGCACACTCACATGCACATGTGCACACACAAATTTGCATACACATGCACACACACACACACAGAGTAAAAAATAATCCATATACGGTTAGTACTACAAGGTTTGAAAGCACCCTGGGATACATAGTCAGACCCTGTCTGAAAACAAACTACCTTCAAATAAGCTCTGCCCCCAAAGATAAACTAACAGGAAAGGTGTAGAGAACTATTCTTACACTCCAACTTCCTCATGAACACACAGAAGGCCAACCCCTGATTCTGTCTATGTATTTACCACAAAATCAGACTCTTGTCTCTTCTAGCAGTTACTTCTAATACATGTCCTAAGGATCCATTAGTGAGATTCAATGTACTTTATGAATAGTAAAGCTGGGAAGGTTTGCTACATTTTGCCGACTGTACACAGGTGTAACTTACGCACTGTAACCAAATATAAGAGGCTATCTGCAACTGAAAATACATGTAGAAACTGCTAGGGAGCTAAAACATGTTGTTATAGATGTGTTAAATAATTTTTTTTAAAGGCATAGTTTACTCTCTTATAATGTAGAGTGTAGTATACTAGAAAACAAAGCTTCAATCTTCAGACTTTTCTTTAGTTAAAGATATTTTCTGTATCTAGATAACTCCACAATCCCTCTGTAGAAAATGACTGTGGGATATAGCATGGAATTGTATGTATGTCTTTTCCTTGGTATAGAATATGCTCATGGCAAGGTTTATATTTATTTTATCTAACATTTAGCTTGAATATCTTATCTTCATATGGAGACAAGGATAAAACTATTAATTATAATGGAAAAGTGAAATGACTTTTATTTCCCCTGGAGACCTCTGTTTGATTTCTAGAAAGCAAAGATCTTAACTCTAAGTATTACTTTTGAAAGAGAGACAGTAAAAGGACTATTCTCTAAGTCTAAAACATATACATAAATGATTATATAAGCAAATGTATCCAGACAAAGTGAGTGAACCCCAATTCTCTAAGGAAGGAGATGAAATTATCAGAAATATGGAAAAATAATATAACAGTTACTTTTGTTTGAATGTCACGGGATCTGCACAGACAAAGAATATTGACACAGTGCTTCTCAGAGTCTACAAGTCATCCCAGGATCGTATGACAATTCTAGCTCTGGTTCTTGGGCACCATTAGACCTTGGATGAGGATTTGGGGGACAGAAATTCCCTGCATTTGCTTCAGGTTGTTTTCCTTCCTTCTCCTCTCAGCTATTTTTAAAAGCAATCAGCCCAAACCCGGACAGAGTGCATTGTGATGCTGAAAGGTTAAGGGAAAGAGCAGATCTTGTAAAGCTTTTGCCTTGGAGGAGTTAACTGAAAAGAACATCATTGTTCTTTCCCTCCTTAGCTTAAGATTGTTCATAGGCTGATTGTTCATAGGAAATATGCTAATTGGTGATGTAGATTGCTCTGAGTCTTTTGCAGTCTGACATGCCTTTGTTTGGAATTGATGGCTAAGAAGTTGTTGAATTTTCTACTCAACTACACGTTTATCATTTTCAACATGTCTCTCAGTAATTCAATAGCAAGATAAACTATTTGTTGGGCTGAAAGAAAAAGTAGGATATAAACAAATAATTCAATAGCAGTGAGATGATTATTTCTGACTTATCAAATGATTTCTTCCCTCATAATTAAGTGGCTTCTTATTGCTCTCAAATATATGAGTGTCTCATGTGACTGCTGTCAGGACCCAGATCAGCACTTGGAACACAGGGACAGCTGAACATACTCATTCCATGCAGTCTTCTGTTATGACTGTTTTTGCACTGCTTTATTTTCTATTAATTATTTTATTTATTTACATTCCAAATATCCTCTTTCCTGGTCTCCCCTCCACAAACTCCCCACCTAATCCCTGTCCCCTTTGCCTCTAAGAGGGTGCTCCCCACCCACTCACCCACTTCTGCCTCCCCCTTCTTTTTTTTTTTTTAAATCATTTTATTTGTTTACATTTCTAATGATATCCCACTTCCTGGCTTCCCCTCCACAAACTCCCCATCTCATCTCCCCTTCCCTTTGTGTCTATGAGGGTGCCTCTCTACCCACGAACCGTACCTACTCCTGCCTCATTGCTCTAGCATTCCCCTACACTGGGGTATCAAGCCTCCACAGGACCAAGGGCCTCCCTTCCCATTGATGCCAGACAAGGCCATCCTCTGCTACATATGTAGCTGGAGCCATGGGTCCCTCCATGTATACTCTTTGGTAGGTGGCTTAGTCCCTGAGAGCTCTGGGTGGTCTGGTGGTTAGTTGATATTGTTCTTTCTATGGTGTTGCAATCCCCTTCAGCTCCTTCAGTCCTTCCTCTAGCTCTTCCATTGCAGTCCCTGGGCTCAGTCCAGTGGTTGGCTGTATCTGCATCTGTGATTAGTCAGGTGCTGACAGAACCTCTCAGGGACAGCCATCCAAGGCTCCTGTCAGCAACTCTTCTTGGCATCATCAATAGTGTCTGGGTTTGGTATCTGCAGATGGGATGGATCCCTAGATGGAGTGGTCTCTGGATGGTCTCTGCTCCATTTTTTTTGTCCCTGTCTTTCTTTTAGACAGGAACAACTCTGGGTTAAAATTTTTGATATGGGTGGGTGGTTCCATCCCTCAACTGGGGGGCCTTGTCTATCTATTGGAGGTGTTCTTTCTTTACAGGTTCTCTATCCCCTTTGTTGGGTATTTTGGCTGATGTTCTCCCTGTTGGGTTCTGGGAGCCTCTCTCTTCCCTGGTGTCTGGGATTTTCTAGTGGCTACCCCAGTTCCCCATCCCCCACTGCTACATATTTCTAGTCAATTGTAAACAGTGTGCCCCACTGCAGAACCCACCCTGCCCTTAAAGCTACAGCTTAGACTTGACATGTGGTTTGCATTTTCATTTCCTGAAGAGCATTTGTTTTGAGGTTCCCATGCTGTTGACTTATTCAGAGATCCTTTGCATAACAGCTTGACATGAGGTCTCTGGTAAACAAACTTCCAGGAAACCTTTATTCAATTATCATGAAGGTTCAGGGATGACTTGGTTAACTCCATTTTCATTTGCTATGAGCATTTGAAAAGCTAAATAATCAGAATCTAAAGGAATCCAAGCAAAGAAAAAATGCTTATAATATCCAACAATCCTTAAATAACAGTAACAAAATTAACATGGACATAATGACATGTCATATATACTTGTGAAGAAATTAAGGCATATGTATGTAATTTAACAGATTGGTAATTTTAATGTATGTGATTTAACAGATCAGTAACTTTAGTATTATGAAAGACTGGATTTAAATCACAGTTGCAAGAGATGACAATGGCTTGAGTTTTTAGAAACTCATCACTGCTGTGTTCCTATGAGGGAGCATTTGAAAATGCTGCAGGAACAGTGACAATTCTTGGCACATGAACTGAACACGTCGAGAACAGAAAATTGTAATTTACCAGGCTAAGACCCGAAAAGGCAACCGTCTATCCAGTTTTTGGCAGACCAAAAAGTGTTTTGGTTTTATCCTAGTGAGAGTTCAAGAATGCAGACGGTCTGGTTTCTTGCCATCCCGGTCTTCTAAATAAACATCCTAAATGAAGCATATTTAAGGATATAATCAAATGTCCAGGCTGGATACAGACCAGCTTTAGAAGCAATTCTGGATATTTGTAATAAAAATGTGTTCTATCTATTTTCTAACTTCAGCCCATTCTCCTAAATGATTTTCCTTCTCAACTCCTGAGGGTGAATGTTAAACCATGGATTGTATCCTGGAGCCACTGAGGGTGGCTACTCCTTTGTCATCTTTAACCCTACACTCATTTACTCAACACTTGAAAGGAATACACCACACCATGCCTGCTCCTCTTAGAACTATACGTTAAAAGCACACAGTTCCTCTGGCCCTGGGTGGAGACATGCCATTTTGGTCTCCTCCAAAGATTGGAATAATACATAAAAATTGTCTGTTCCTTTAAGAGTTAATCCAGGGGATCTTTCAGTTTCCTGGCTGGAACTCAAAAATCTGGCTATTCTCTTCTCTGTCTTTGTCTCGTCTTGTCTCTGTCTTTGTCTGTTCACTCTCTCTCTCTCTGTCTTCTCTCTTCTGTCCCTCCCTCCCCTTCCCTTTCTCCCCTCTCTCCCCCTCCCACTCTTCCTTCTCTCCTTCTTTCAGACACTCACTGTCCCAGAACATAAATTTTCCCCGACACTTTGGGCTTTTTCACTCTTTCTCTCTTTTTTTTTTTTTTTTTTTTTTTTATTGAAAAATTTTTTATTTTTTACATTTCAGATGTTCTCTCCTTACCCCATTTCCCCCCCTCCCTCCCAGAACTCACTATCCCTTCCCCCCTCTTCCCGCCTCCACGTTGGTGTACCCCCACCCACCCTCCCCTGTACCTCACCTCCCCACCCTCGAATATCCTACCCCCCATGTCCAGCCTTCATGGGACCAAGGATCTCTTCTCCTACTTATATATATAGCTCCCTTGCATATATAGCTGGAGCCATGGGTCCCTCCCTAAGCGCTCCCAGCTGGTGGCTTAGACCCTGGGGGCTCTGGTTGGTTGGGATTGTTGCTTTCCTCATGGTGTCGCGAATCCTCTCAACTCCTTCAGCCTTCACTCTATCTTCTCCATTGGGAACTCCATGCTCAGTTTAATGGTTAGCTGTGAGCATCTGCCTCTGAGTATGTCAGACTCTTGCAGACCTCTAAGGAGACAGCTATATCAGGCTCCTGTCAGCGTGTACATCCTGCCATCCACATCAACCTCTACCTTTGGTGACTGCACATAGGATGGATATCTAGGTGGAATAGTCTGTAGACTGTCCCTCCTTCAGTTTCTGTCCTGCACTGTGTCTCCTTATTTGCACCCTTGAGTATTTTGTTACTCCTTCTAAGAAGGACTGAAGGCTCCCGAATGGCCGAGAAGCACTTAAGAAATGTTCAGCATCCTTGGTCATCAGGGAAATGCAAATCAAAACTACCCTGAGATTCCACTTCACACCAGTCAGAATGGCTAAAATAAAAAACTCAGGTGATAGCAGATGCTGGCGAGGATGTGGAGAAAGAGGAACACTCCTCCATTGTTGGTGGGATTGCAAGATGGTGCAACCACTATGGAAAACAGTCTGGCGGTTCCTCAGAAAATTGGACATATCACTACCTGAGGACCCAGCTATACCACTCCTGGGTATATATCCAGAAGATGCTCTAACACATAACAAGGAAATATGCTCCACTATGTTTATAGCAGCTTTATTTATAATAGCCAGAAACTGGAAAGAACCCAGATGCCCTTCAACAGAGGAATGGATACAAAAAATGTGGTACATTTATACAATGGAATATTACTCAGCTATTAAAAACAATGAATTTGATAAATTCATATATAAATGGATGGAACTAGAAAATATCATCCTGAGTGAAGTAACCCAATCACAAAAGAACATACATGGTATTCACTCACTGATTATTGGATTTTAGCCCAGAAGCCTGAAATACCCAAGATTCAACTCACAGACCACATAAAGCTCATAAAGAATGATGACCAAATAGGGGAGCCTTCACTCTTTCTCTTAATCTCCACCTCCCTTTTGCCATGCAACTGTTTGTGACCTCCACGATGGTTTTTGTGGACCCTGGCCTTCTCTCTTCTCCTTTCCATCTTCTTCCTCATAGAAGCTAACAAGATTTCCAGCTCCCAAATTCCAGTTAAGTTGCCCTTGGACTTCCTTCTCTTTTGAATTCTTTTATTAACAACACGGACAACTGAATAAAGAAAATCCTGGTTTCCCAGATAGTAGCTTCAGGTTTAGGTGTTACTAAATCCCCTTAGTTGTTATGACAGTTGTCACACATTGAACTTGGTCTGTTTTCTCAAATGATGCCCCACCCTCCCACTCCCAAATAAGACTACACGAGAGTCTGTACTAATCAATGTGAACTTCACACTATTGTTAGTGAGATAGCTCAGAGTAAACTGTGGTCAAATTCGTTTGAGTAACAAACATTAAAAGGCATCTTTGGATTAAGAGACTTCTAAGGGCTATAGGAAGAATGGATTGTAGTGTTATTTTCTTTGATATTTTACAGTAAGTTTAGGGAACATGACTTGGGTAATTCACTCTAATACATAGAGATTGTACTTACAATGCATTTCAAGACTTGTAAAAATAGGATTGTGACTAGATATTTCTTAAGTATAAGACATAAGTCAATGGAAAAAACAGTGAAAGCATTGAAGCACACAAGCAATTAATGAATGAGTGATGACCAACTATAAGCAGACTTCCATTTTTAAGAGTTGTATTCAAGGAACTGGAGAGGTAGCCTATTGGTTAAGAGCACTGGCTGTGCTTTCATGGACCAAGATTCAATTCTCTACACTCACATGGGCAAGATAAGGAAATATTTCATATTTTAGTAATATTTTTTAGTGAAAGTGATACTTTTTACTTGATTTTTGGACTATGGATCCTTAGAATGTTTTACATTGAGATTTGACAATTACTTAGGCTCTATTGTGCCAGGATAATCATTTATCCCGATTATGGCTGAGAGGACCAAATTATGTACTTAGCTAAGGTTCTATCAAATACTCTATAGGTATATGTATTTTTATTATGTTGGAGGGGAGAGGGAGAGAAAGAGAGACAGAGAGAGACAGGAGAGAGACACACAGAGAGAGGGGAGAGGGTGACAGAGATGAAGAGACACATAGAGAGACAGAGAGAGACAGACAGACAGAGAGAGAGAGAAGGAGGGAGGGAGAGAGGGAGGGAAAGAGTGAGAAGGGAGGGAGGGAGGGATGGAGGGAGGATGAATTAATGAATATTGGAAGTAAATTATGAGCCATCAAAACAGAAGATAATTATGAAGACAGTAGTTCTGGAAAGGTCAAATAATCCTATCAGGAACTGGGGAAGAATTCTTGAATCTTGCTGTTCTTCCCCAGTTGGCTGTTCAAGAGGCCATCAGAAGGAGCAGTCTGAGAAGGTCTATCTATTGAGCAAATCAATGGCAGCATCCCATGTAGTCATCTGGACATAGTGTGGCTCCAAATGTCAAGGGCAAGCCTGGAGCATATTTCCAGTCAACAGCTTAGGTTACCCTCAACTGTGTGGTGCCTTACCTTCTCAGTTGGTTCTGTTCTGTGTCAGAAACAGGCAGAGGTGGGTTGGGGCAGAGAGAGAGAATCTGTGAATGTTTAAAGGCTTTTACCAGAAAAAAAGAAAGAGATACCTCAGCTGCTGCGAAGGGAAAATAGCCTGCGTTGTTTATGTAGTCAACACACCAGTTTAAATAAAAAGAATTTCCACAGCTTGTTAAGAAAATTTTACCAGAAAATTAAACCTTTATTCTCTCTTATCTCATATTTACATTTGCTACTAACCCAAGAGCAATAAAACTCAGAAATAAAAAGTATAAAGTATTATGGCCTGTAAAGTAACTCATGAATGTAATATGTCTGGACTCAGGAAATGTATTTTTTTTTCCATTATGTGGTACACGGAGTACGCTGTATTTTCTTCCAACCAACTTTTGGAAGCTCGCTGGCAAAACAGTTCAGCACAGCTAGCAGCTCTGGAGACTGGGACTGTTGTGATACTGAGAGCATTAAAAACATATGGTCTTTCCTGTTTCCTGCCTTGCGCTTTCCTTGAAACTGTTTATATTTTTGCTTGTGCTAAAATGCATTAAGTTTCATAATCCTGAACAACCTTCTGGTACACAGATTCACTTTTAAACAGCACAACTGGGAAAACAGAAGTTTTTGGTCTCCCCCACCCCATAAAAGGAGGCTTTCTTAGGTAGCTGTGCATTTTGTACAACACAGGTGCCAATTTGAATTTTTAACATGTTCAAATTCCAAAGCAACTGTTAAGATAAAATGATCTTTATGGTGTCTTTCTTCCTTTCCCAAATAGCTCATATTCACTGAATAAGTGCTGGCATATCTATGACTTACACCCCAACAGTGAGAGCAAAGTTGGGGCTCATTTCACTTTCACAATGTCATTTCTAGAATGTTCCATGACATTAGTGATTGTGATGGTGTCTCCAGTGCATCTTATTCCACTGGAATGAGATGGCTTAGCTGAAGGGGCTTTGTTGTCATAAGATGACAGTAAACTTTCTTTTCTTCATATACTAATGAGTCTTCTGAGCACTGTTACTACCATTTACTTCCTCTGTAGCCAGAATCAGTAATACATTCCTCTTTCCCAAGCCACTGTCCATTTAAGCCAGTGAAGACAGGGAAATAATTTTAGGTATATGAAATTAAACTTTCATTAGAGCTAGCATGCTAGCTGGAAAAATTTTTTTATTTATTTTGTTACATGCATTGTCACTTTTTTTGTATTTTTAGACAGTGTATTATCAACACAGTCTAGGGTGGCCTTAAACTCATGGCAATTCTCCTCCCTCAGACCCTAAGCGTTAGTGTTGTGTAGGAGCCACCATCCTGACTTGCATTGTGATTTTATAGGATACCAACCATCTTTTCAAATCCTTCGCATAATTTTTCCTTGTTTTGACTGTTGGAAATTTTAGCTTCAAACTGTCTGGTGTAACTTATTCCATGGGAGACTTGTCCAACAAACCCTTAGTGTGTGCAGAGTTGAAAGCCTTCGACTTTTGCCCCATTGTAACACTTATAGAGTGAAACATTTCAGTCATGTTTTTATTTCTGAAATATTGAAATTGTGTCTCTTTCAGGGAGTGCCAGCATACACAACAAAGAAAGATTTGAAGACACACAGTTCCTGTTCTCACATTTATGGCAACATGGATTAGAATTATCAGTGCATTTCCAATGTCTAAATGTTTATTTGATAAAGAATGTGGTTTTCCAAAGCCCATAATTGGTGAGGACTGTGGGCCAACTTTCAAAGAAAATGGCTTAACTTGAAATATTAAAGAAATGGGAAACCAGCTTGACTCTCAGCACTTTGGAATTTATTCAAGACTCAAATTGTTAAAAAGCGATTCAATCTGCTCACTGTCCTGGGTTTGTCAGGGATTTTGCACCTGTAGTAAATTGAAAAATCGGGAACGACTGTATTGTTAGAACATTTTCCAGTTGGATCATTAAGTACTTTCTAGAGATTTCTTTTTCTTAGCAAGATGGCATGCACACAGTGTTTCTTCTCTTTCGAGAAGATGATAATAACAGCAACAAAGAAGCAATCATCTTTAACATGTTAAAAACTCCCATGTGGGCAACATATGCCTTCACAAGGTTATCACACTTTAAAAGGGATTTAACTTTATGGGGGTTACATGGCCACAGGGATGGGTATATTTGGCCAGCAGTCATTAATATGATTCAATCATTCTTACACAAATGCTACCTAAAATAGAAACAAGTCATCCAGAACCTTGCTAAAGTGAGGTGATGAATCTAATAAGATGAAACAGCAAGAGAAAACAAGGCGCTTCCAAATGATTTTGTTTGAATGGGTTATTAAATTTAAAGGGCTCTGATCATGATGGGAATATTTAATAAGATTAACATTTTCTAGTGCTACTCCAAATGGTCAGATATGCTCTATGGGACCCAGGCAAAGGCACAAAGAATAATTCTGTTTATCCAATTTTATTGCGAAAAATATTTAAGGAAGAAAAATTGGAATGTGTGACAGGTTCATGCCATACATTTGTCTCCTTGTGAAGTCTTAATATTCTGAGTGCAGCTCTTACTGGTAGATCCTAACTCCCTAAATTCAATTTGGCACATAGTATCTCCAAGGGTTCCTATCCATTTTTTAGTCCATAAAGTGGTTTGTGTTTTGAACATATTTCTTTGTTCACAGTCATACCCAGCCAGTGGAATAGACTTCTGAGTCTAAAACTGAGTGATGGCAATTTGGAGGTTAGAGAATTGTCAGCATTTTTAGAGTGAAAGTCCAAGAGGACCTTAAACCTATGATATATGTCACAATTTAATTCAGGTCAAGTATTTCAAAAACAACATCTTTCTCCTCCTTATCACAAGCTATTTTGCAGGATCTCAAGATGACCAGAACTTACTTGAACAAAAACAATAGATGAGAAAAAAAACAATATTTGAATAATTATTTTATTTTTACATTTGTTGAATCTGGTGCTAGTTCCGTGAGGACTCAAATGACTAGATCCATAATATGTTCTGCCTTAACTAAGGAGTGATGAAGGACCACAGTGAGCCACGGAACCAAACTAAGACTTCTGATTTCTGACAGGGTGCAGTGTTTTGGAGAAAAGGTTGCTCCAGTATTTTTTGTTTCAATGAGAGAGTTTTGACAAACATCAGAACCTAGGTTGGAGATGATTCTGCTGAAGAACTAGCAGAAGAGGAAAGGCCCCCAAGGGCTGTGTTTGAAGACCTCAAAGGCTCCTCTGTGGTTTTCCTGACTTGTTCATTTAAAGTTGTATGCTGTTCTTGGGAGTCAGTTTCTAGCCTTATGCTAATGAGATGATACTTATAAAATTAGTGCCGTATTTTGAAAAGAAAACTATCAAATCCAATTTGTTTGGCCCAAATACTCACGAGTATGGAGCCATCCCCTGGAGTATTTTCTTTTTGACCTACCAGAGGCAATATTTCTTTTAGGGGAGGAGGTTATTAATTTTAGTTTATGTGTCTGAATATTTGGCCTGTATGTATGTGTGTTCATTATGCATGCCTGGTGCCTACAGAGGTCAGAAGAGAGCACCAGATCCACCGGAACTGAAATTACAAATGACTGTGAGCAGCATGTGGGTGCTGGGAATCAAACACAATTCCTCTGTAGGAACAAGTACTCCCAATTATTGAGCCATGTCTCCAGCACCCAGGGCAACCTTCTTAATAACCATTAACTTTCCTTCTTCCAGCAGCTATCAAATGCCTGTAGATCTTCGTTAGGGGTGGAACTTCCTGCTCAACACAGCCCACCATGTTTTATTTGACTTGATCTCTCATAGGTCCTGTGCAATACTCTCACAACTGCTGTGAGTTCACATGTACAACTGCCTAGTGTGTCCAAAAAGTGCTGTTTCACTGTAATCATCTGCTGCCTCTAGCTCTTACAGTGGAATGGTGATTAGTCATTAGAAGTCTGTTTAAAGCTATATCCAGTTAGCAGAATAAAAGTAGAATTTTCTCCCTAGGTCATATGTCTAATCTAGTTAGTGATGACAGACATAAGTTCCATCTTGTGAAGTGTGCCTTAAATCCAACCATTAAATGGTTTTGTTATTCCTAGGTCATGCATACTGTTATTGCACCAATGGGCAAACCTTACCAGGTCAGTCATTATTATAATGGTAGTGTTCATTCTGATGGCTTCATATTATCAATCATTCTGGAATGCAGTACTGAAGCAAATAAAGAAAAGTCAAAGTTATCTGTAAAAGCAACAGGGATTCTTTTAAGCCCAAGCATATACTTTAAAGGGATGTAAAGGAAGTATGGACGTAATATAGTATGTATTGTGGAGTCTGAATATGGAGAAGGGAAAAATGGTCGGAGGTGAAAAGTCTTCTAAACTTGATGTCATGTAGTCACCTAATTTCTTGTGTGTGAATTAAATTGGGGACTCAGATGACTCAGTACATAAACACTTATTTAGAAGACAAAGTGCAGGAGTGATAGGCTAATACATATCAGATTGAAATGTCCATTTCTCTGTTGAATTATCAGTACTTTTATTCTAAAAGGCTCTATGAAAATGTAGTCCTGGGCTGTTGAGATGGCTCCATGGATAAATAGCTTCTGTTGCCAAGCTTGAGTTTGATTCTTGTGACTCAGGTGGACGAGAGAGTCTACTCCTGCCAGTTGTCTTCTGATCTCCAAACATAAATTTGGGATTGTTATGAGTACATGCACACATACAGTTACACATCTGTAACTTATTTTTATAACCTGTTTTTATAACAGTTCCTAAACATTTTAACCTCCCCGTTAGCCCACCACTTACCAGAGGAAGTGCAAAAGAAAGGATATGGGGGAAGTAGACATGTTTAGAAATGGTTCTTTGGAGAAACTTCCACGAGTGTTGTCTGGAAATTGACAGTTCAGTTCAAAGCCAACAGTGACAACTTGTTCCACTCACAAACACTTCACGAATACACTAACAGCCCCGTTCAGTAGAGTTGGGATAGCAAACACAAATCAGCAGCAGCACTACCTAGCAGAGACAGCCAGGCCTCAGCCTCAGCACAAGTTAGCAGGAGGGATTAGGGCCAACAGGAGCTCCAAGAAAAGTTCTCAGCTGTGCTTCTCTCAGCGAAGCAAAGATCAGCAAAGATGCAAAATAACAAGCATACGTAGTTCATACACAAACACCTTCACGAATACCAGCAGCCCAGTTCTTGTTGATACAAACACAATTCAGCATGCAGACTAGCCTACAAGACAGCCAGCCTTCAGCTCAATCACCCATCCAAATCCGTGGAAGCAACAAGAAACTGTAGCATCAGCACCAGAAATTTTTGGTGCTTTTCTCTCTATGGAGAGTCCAGACAATGGAACTCAACTACGAAATGTAAGACAAACCAATAATGTATGTTGTTAGCAAAAAATCCTTTATCATTTGTCCTTTCATGTGTTTGTTTGAACAGAACCTCCTTTCTCCTGTGTGTGCTTCAGTGAAACAAACATTCCTTCATGTGTTCGCCTCAGCAAAACACTATCCAACACAACTGACTTTCCAAAGAACCCTTAAGTTTCCACTTCACACTCCCATATAATAAATAAATAAATAAATAAATAATAAATACACAAGTGCAGTAAAAATATAATTCAATAAACAACCCAGACTATTGACATATGAGAGCTTATGAATTCCTACATCACCAAGCACAGTATTTGTGCAAGTCACTACATTTTAATGATCTTTTCAACTTTTTGTAAAGTGTTCTTCATGAATAAGTGAGTGATTCCACTATGGCTGGACCAAAGGGGATCATCACCTGCAATTACTTGCTTCTATACTAAATGTTTATTTTGTTCTAAGCAGGAAAGTTATCCCTGAATTGAGCATTACAAGCTTACCAGCAGCCACTGCTCTCTCAAGCTTCTTAACTTCTAGTTCCAGCTATGACTTTAAATATGTTGGGGAAGGAGGTTAAAGATAAAAATGAGTTTTTCTTTAAAACAAGAGAGACATATTTAGACACAAATCTTGATATGTAGCATGACTCACCAGCCAATATTCTCTCTTGTCTGAGTAGAACTGAATTTTTTGAGAAACTGAAAATACAAATGTCAAATTTAATAATGTCAGAAGTATGATATATTTCTGAATTAATTAACACACATACAAGATCTTTACCCAGAAGCCTTTTTAATTCAGAAAGGATTAGACAATATATTGTCTCTATTAATCTACTTGTCTTTTCAACAAGACACTGAGATTACTCTGACTCAGCAATCTTTACCTGGAGTGAAATGTCTTGATATCAGTCAACATCACCAGAGGTAGGCACGCCAGCACCTACTCTGAAATAGAGGCAATCAGGCTACCATAACGGAGATCACCTGGGAGTTTAGAGTAGGTATATGGTGTCTCTGGGTCATTATTCCTCAGTTCTGAATCCAATGCTAATGTATTCTTTTGAACCTAGAATCACCAAAAGGCCAGTTGTCACTGAGTTTCTAGTTATTTTTGACCCCGTTAGAGTTTTTCAATCCATTTTGTTGTTATTTTTCCATATCCATGGTTTCCATGATTTTTAATGTATATAATAAGTCGGTATTTTGTATTAAACACTCACCATGCGGTATTCTCAAGGAAAGTGGGACCTACTGTTCCCTATTATGTACATGAGGTCTCTGAGTTCTGCCTATTTGCACAGCCTATGTTTTTAGCTCTTAGCCCAGGCTGTATGACCCATAAAAATGTCATTGCTGTTGATAAATTTCTCCACTCAAATGCTCAGGAGACATCCCAAAGCAAGATGCTCCAAAACAAGGGATAAAGAAAATAGACATCTCTCCCAGACTTTAATTTCTTTCATGTCTTCTGATGGAGTGAATAGCCATGCTCTAAGGAGTTGATCATTGTAACAATTTGGCTTGTCATCTGTCTCCCCTTTTAATTCTAGAAGCCATCTGCTTCTGTTCATGTAGATCTTGGATAAATTTTTCTTCTACTCCTATTGCCACTCACACCAGCTTAACTTCACTTTCTACCTCTTACTTGAATAATAAGGGAATTTCCCATTGCATTTTCCATCTTTCCCTTCTATAATTAATTCTACTTCCCTTTACTATGTTACGTTTTTACAAGCACATCTCTAGCCAGCTGCTGAGGTCCCCTAATTACTCCCAAGCTTTGTGGTTATCCACCATCTGATGAACAAATGCATCCGGCAGAGGTTGACTGTCTCCTGATCTTTCCTTATGATAGAGATCAAAACCTCAAATATATAGAGACCAGACAGCAGAGAAGTCTGTGAAACATGGTACAAAGAAAACATTATTCTGCACTACAAAACAACAGCAGTAATATAGTCAGTGTAGTCATCATGACAAATGGCCAACTGCCATTCACTGTGGCAAAAAGTAAAGCTGGGTACCATGTTTGGTGACAGAGCTTGTGACTTGCCCTGGTGGTCTGCTTCTAATGGTCACTGATTATTGACATGGGACTGCAAGCCTAGCATTATGATCAGAGCTTTAGATTTTTCAAGGGACGCCAACCTTTTAGAAGAAGATTAGGCAATCTTACAATGTTTAAATACTGGCTGCTAATTCAAATAAAACTGTTTCTGCAGTTAGAGAACTAAATATTGGGCAGGCCAAATAAGTCATCATTTGGCTTAACTCAGTTTAGAGTGTGACTGTCATCCCCTTTCTGTGGTAATGTCTCTGTACTTCATGTATGACCCAGTGTTCTCCCACCATGATCTCTTGCCTTGGCATTTGTCCTAATTACTCAGGAAAATTTTACCACACCTAACATATTGAAATTGTACTTTTAATTTACATAAACTCAAAACCATGTGCCCTATAAAGCTCTCGGCAAGACATCACATCTTACAGACATTGAGTCATCTCTTTTATGGCCCATTCTTTAGCTCTGCCTCCCACATTAATTCTTTGTATGATCTTATTTGAACAATATTTTAAGATAAAACTATCTTTGGGAACTCTTGCTTTTGTAAAAAGTTCCCAAGTGTATCCAAGAACCAACAATTCAACACCCAACAGGCCTTGCACCCATGAGAAGGGAAAGAAATCTGTATTTAGGCATTTTTTGTTTCATTTTGAAATTTCCATCCTTTCTCTTTCTTATCAAAGTAGGTGAGTCTATCCTGGTCTTTTCTTCCTCCCCAGAGCCCAGTGCTTTTTTCACTGCATCTGGAAGAACTTGCTTGTATTATAGAATGTTGCACACTATCTGTATACTGCAAGCAACAAAATCATCATGGTACCAGATGGCCATCACCATACTAGGTAAGTTAGTCCTACTTAGTACTAGAGAGACTGAGGCAGGGGCATTCAGCCACAGTCAGACATTAGCCTGGTCTACATAGTAAGTAACACGGCAATTAGGGTAACATAGCCAAATGCTTTTGAAAATACTTAATAAATGGATAAAATAAAAAAGGAGAAAGCTAATCTGAGTCAGGCAATGTACATATTTGGGTATCCATGTTCTCATAACCCATTTATGTATCTTCCACACCATGTCATAGCATTCAATGTACAGAGTTCTGTTCTGCCCCTGATCTTGTTTTGTTAGACGATGTAAAGTCCTGGACCATGTTTTAGATGACAGTACAGTAGCTACTGAATCCCAAAATGGCTGATGTGCTGCAATTTAGTCATTGCTCTCTGCAGATGTTCAGCCTGGCAAATGCTTTGATGTACACACAGCACATGCTGTTGCTTAAATATATGGTCACCAAGGTTGCTCACTCATGAACTTTCAAATGTAGAAAAAATTTTCTAAAGTGACAGTTGTGCCTGTACTGATGGAGCCATATAACCAATACATTGATCTATGTTCTTAAACAGTTTGATAACTCATACAATAATTGATACTGCTGTCCTATAAGCCGGTCTTGAGTCATGTCTGGTCCAAGTGCTTTCCTGAGCAAATGCTGGCCAGTATGCAAGGGCAAGACTATCTCCATGCTTCTTAGCTCTTAAGTATTGTAGCTTTGTGCATTCAGTTAGGGAAGTTGATAGATTGTGTCTCTCTATGATTTTGCATAAAATATGTACCTTCACAAAATGGACAAGCATCGACCTCAAGAAGTTAATTAAGAAAATGCTAAAATTACAAGGTAAATAATTTAAGAAACAAAAACCCTGTGTACAATCAGCCATGTAATGGGAAGCAGTATTGTTATTTATATGTTGATATGTTATTAAGTGGAGTTTCTCACTCTCAACAATCCCTTTCCATACTACGATTTCAAATACTCTGTCCCTTGAAGTTCATGCAAAGTAAGCAAGTTGCAGAATTTCTGTCGCTGCTCAGAGTAGTGAGGTTATGAGCAGAGAGGATGTGAACAGAAATCCCAGGGACCATAGACTCCATGTGGCTGGGATGTGTTAGGGATTGCTAGGGAGTTCAGAAACGAACAGACAGAGAAGATAAGTGTTGAGGGAGTCAGCACAAGCAACATGGATTGATCCCAGCTGGAGGTTCTATGGCTACTGGTCCCTGCTAATCTGTCTCATCTTCCCCATGACACTTTATGACTCTCGCTGGATGGACTGTACCAGCTACATGTAGGAAACAGTACAGGAGAGAAGAGAGACAAGACCTGGATGAACCTAGAGTAAATGTTTTCTGTGCTGTGGAATTGAGGGAAATTACTAACTGCTATGAGGACTGAAGCTATTTATTGCACACCTGATTTTGTGGCCTTTAAGTTAGAGCAGTCCCAGTTCACAGTGAGCAGTTTCAGTTCACTTTTGTGTTCCTGTTCTAGACCACTGGTTCCCAAACTTATCTGCATTCAGAAACCACCTGAAGAGCATGGAGACCTATGCGTGCCTTGCATCTCATCTCCAGGGGTTGTCATTTCAATAGCTCTGCAATGAGGTCTGGGATTTGTATCTTTCTCCAGGTGATCATAATTTCCTGACCAACTTCAGAATCACTGTTCTAGAATGTTCTAAGGCTCTGTCAAGGCATGAATCATTTCTGTGCCATTTAAAAGAAGACCACTTATACTTTATAACCAGTTTTGAACTGAAAAAGTCCAAATACAATTTTAAAATTATAACTTTGTATTTTGGAATAACAGACAAAATGCCAAATCAACTCTATTTAGTAATTTTCTATCATCTTATAGCCAATAGCCTTCTATAAAATGTTTCTTGTTATGAATTACATTGACTAGACATGGACTGATGGATTATATATATTTAGATGTACCTATACAGAATGAATGAGAGTACATCCACATTTGGGCTTTTAAAGTTTCTTCATGTTGTAACCACTGTTTCTGAGGCAAACTCTGGCCACTCTGCCTTGTTCCTTGTGCACTCTTGTTCTGGAGTGGCAGATCCTCCACTGCCTGTGGAATCCTTTTATACAAGTATACTGATAATGAGGTATGTTTGTGGATTCCTTTATGTATCTATCTATCTATCTATCTATCTATCTATCTATCTATCTCTATCTATCTATCATCTGTCTAATCATCTGTCATCTCTGTGTGTGTGCTTGTCCCCACTCCCTGATATGCCAGTGGGTGTTCTCAGGTGTGAGGATAAATGTACATGTATGGGTACAAGCACATGCATACTGTGCTTGTGGAATTGAGAGGACAACCTTAGTGTGACTCTCAGGAATATTATCTACCTCTTTTGAGACGAGGTCTCTCATTGGTCTGGGACTCATTAATTAGGCTAGAAGGGCTGGCACATGTACCCCAGGGATTCCCCCCTCTCTCTGCCTCCCCAGGGCTGATATTATAAGCTCATGCTTCCATGCCATCATTTTCATACAGCTTCTTAATTTACAACTAAGCTATCTTCCCAGCCTGGTTTGTATGTTGTTAATTAATTGTTTTGTTTAATTCACTTTACATCCTGATCATAGTCCCCCCTCTTCCCCCAGTCCCCTCGCATCCATCTCCTCCCTATCCCCCTTTCTCTTCTCCTCTGACAAGGGGATGGTCCGACCTTCCCTAGCATATCAAGTCACTGCAGAACTAGGTACATCCTCTCCCACTGAGGCCAGACAAGGTGGTCCAGCTAGGGGAACAGGATCCACAGGCAGCCAACAGAGTACGAGATACCCCCAGCTCTAGATGTTTGGGTCCCACATGAAGATCCAAGCTGTACATTTGCTACATACATGCATGGGTGTGGGGAATGGGAGGAGCTCATGCTAGCTCATATATGCTCTTTGGTTGGTGGTTGTGGTGGTTTAGTCTCTGAGTGCCGCAAAAGTCCAGGTTAGTTGACTCTGTTGGTCTTCTTGTGGAGTTCTATCTCCTCCCCTCCTGTCCCTCAATCCTTCTCCCAACTCTTCCACAAGACTCCCCAAGCTGTCTAATGTTTAGCTGTGGATCTTAGTATGCAGAAGTTCTAAGTATTCTAGCACTCTGCCCAGCCCAGTGAAAACTCTTCCTAGTTCTCCTTCCATGGATGTGTATACCCCATGAGACTTTAAGCCACCTGAAGGCAAGGAATCTTGCCACATCTGCATGTCACTCACTCCCAGCACCAAGAGTCATACATGTTGCACAAAAGATATAAATATTTACTAGACAAGTGAAAAATCAGAATATAGATCTGTTCCTTTTATTACTCACTGCACTTCCTAGTTCTGTTGAATGTAAAGGGCTAAAATCAGTTATGTCATGCGCAGTGGCTGAAGGAATAGCAATGTGAAGAAGCAGGTGCACCTGTGCACCTCAGCTGAACTTGACATCACCAATTTGAGTTAACACAGAGTCTGCTTGTAGTTCCTCAAGACATTCCTGCTCTTTCCTCTAAGGAGTTCAGAAATGGTTTTGATTCAAGTTAGTTTCTACATTGCTCATCTTAGTCTGCCTCTGACGCTTTATTGGCATTTACTATAAGTTTAAATTCTGTATTCTTAGTGCAATTACTGGGTTGCCTACACACAAAACCTGAGATTCCTGAATCCGTAGTCTTTTAGAACAGTGATATTAATACATTTTAGAGGCTTTCCCAACTTTAACCTCCCACCCTCAATTTTGCATCATGTATGTTGTAGCTGGTTATCTCAAACAGAAATATACATTTACTTTTCAAAATGAGATATGGGTGTTGTTACACTGTATCTGATAAATATTACCATTGAATGCATACTGTATTCATTTGGCAACTTTCTGTTAAATGGGCATTGGAAATGTTCAACATGCTTTTCATCTTAAATTGTGATGAAGAGGCTCATTTTGTGTGTTCTTGGTATATGGAAAAGTTTACTGTATGTGTATACAGAGGTGATTGCTCAGCCACAGGTTATGCAACTAAGAATCTCCTTCAGGTTTAAAAACTTAAAACTTTAAAAAGTATTTTCAAAACTAGATTCAGCTTCACACATGTGCAAAATGAACTCATTTATATTTCCAGATTTCTTTTAAAAAATTAAAAAATTTAAAATTTCCAATAATTTATAGATGATATACATAGTATTAATACCATTTACACAATACATAATGCAATACATACAGTACAAGGATTGATCAGTAAAATTGAGTTACTGGCCAAATGTATTTCTTTTGAGTAAAATTATTTTTCTTATATTCTATTGTTTTATTATGCATGATTTATGATTTGTACATGTATCTATTTATATATATATATTTATATACATATATCTCTTTCATACTGATTCCTTTAGTAACTATGTTACAAATGTTTATTGCTTTGTGGTTGGCTTTGCTATTTTCTTTCTCTTTAGAGGAAAGCATGTTTACTATTTTAAATTTCTTTCTGACATTAAGTCATGAAGTCACAGGGAACCAGGCTCCAGGAGTTCCCAATCTTTCCTTCAGTCTTCACTAACTGGGCTTCCTTGGGTGCAGCAGGCTGGAGCTTTATCTCAACCCACATACCTCTTTCTTTGGCTTTTGTTTTTTGTGATTGTTTTCCTTCATCCACTTCAGGAAGCTGTCTCTGCTCTTAGATGTCTAATAGGCACAGTGCATACATTAAGTCTCTTGATAATGATCTTACCCATAACCTGCTTGTTTACACTGACGCTCATGGCATACTGAGCGATGTCGTGGACTCTATCAATTTTGCCATTGTAACAGTACTCATTTGCTTGATGTCTACCATAACTCACTTCTTGTACATTGCATGTATGTGGCCAGAGAAACAACCTCAACTTCTCTAAAGTCTCAGAGAACATACACCAGGCACCTCTCCTCTCCCTTTGTGTTTGTCATTTTGGAAAATGGCTGCTGAGCTGAAAGAGCTTTTTTTGTTTTCTTTATAATGTGGCTTAATTTTAATGTGGTCAGTTTATCACTATCTTCCCTTTTTCTTTGTGGTGTGTCATGTGTGCACGCACATGTAGGCTCATGTACTTGGAGGTCGGAGGTATAACCAGATGGCTTTCCCGATCACTGAGCACCCTGACTTTTTAGACAAGGTCTCTCATAGAACATGAAGGCTATCTATGTGACAAAACCTAGTCACTGAGCTTCTGGGATTCCCTTGTCTCTCCATCCCCTACTCTAGGATTATATGTGTCCCATCATGCCTGGCTTTTTAGATAGATTCTGGGGATCTGAACATGGATCATGTTTATACAGCAAGTACTTTGCTGTATAAAGCCATCTCCCTAGCTCCATCAGTGTCTTTTGTGAATTAAAGTACCTTATATACAAAGATATGAAAAGATTATTAACACATATCTGTATTTTTGTGCATATATATATATATATAGTTTTCAAACAGTATTTTCATTTTAATTTAATCCTAATCAAAAACAATAAAATTAAAAGTGATCAAAGCATAATATTATTAACTACAAGAAATATGCAAGGTTGTATATATTTTAAACTATGTGTAAAGTAGTTACTATTGATATGTTTAAATGTCAGTATAAGTGCGTCCAAGCAAATCCCCAACTTGAAATATGAATAGTGTGACCAACAAAATATATCAAAATAGATATGCCTTCAGAATATACAATCTCTTAATATGCAACTCTCCAGATTAAAAAATTTCTTAAGAAAACAGTTTTTTTGACTAATCATATACACTTTTTTATTAATTCAACAAAATAATTTATAAAAAAACAAGCTTCAGTTGAAATGTACCAGGCAAACGATTATTCTCCTAAAAATTTGTAATTTTATTTATTAGTTTTAAACATTGATATATGCATATGTTTAGTAAATGGTTCAGGGCGGGGTAAATCCCAGTTGTGTTTAGAGCACTGACTGCTCTTCCAGAGGACTCTTGTTAGATTCCCAGCATCTATGTATGACTAACAACTGTCTGTAACTCCATGTCCATGCAATCTGTTGTTCTCTTCTGGCCTTCATGAGCAACAGACATGTAAGTAGTACATAGACATGATGTATGTGGAACACTCATGCATAAAAAACTAAAAAAAAAAAAAAAAAACAATAGCTCTTTCTTATCCCAAGCTGTTGCACAGTACTGGATCCTGGTGGAAATCCTCACGGACATTTCTGCATACAGCTCTAGCAGCAGTCCTGTGAAGCCACACACAAACTGTCGGGGCACATGAAAATAAAACGGGCTGCTTTTTAAAACTTGAGGCCAAGCCCAAGGTGTATGGCTGCCTGGCTCTGCATTGTGTAGCAAGCAAAATCTCTCAAGGATTTTATTTTTGAACTAGTGGGCATGCTGTTTTAAAAGGGTTTTTGTTTATTTTTAGATTTGCGGTGACATACAGGCACTGTCTTGTCCATGTTTCTCAAGTGGTCTCAGAAGCATTGCAGTCCCAGGACAGAGCAATGCCTGGCACCTGTTGTTTTTAGCAGGGTCTTACTATGTAGTCTAGGTGGATGTGGAATTCACAGTCCTCATGCCTCTTTCTTTCACGCCTGTACAATCACAACCTTCAAATGAGGACCTCTTAAACCCAGCCGCAGTAATGAATCATTGGAGGGATCAGCCTGTGGCACACAACAGGTGCTTACTAAATGCTGGCTTGTTGAGGAGAACAATAATCATTGGCTATTTCTGGCTGGCATTATTAATCTTTTATTACAACATTTTTCTAAATATTGGCATACATGAAACTTAAAGGGAAATAAACAGGCTTCTCTATTGTAAAACGACTGTGTATGGTTCAGGTTATCTTTAAATTGTTGTGTTTTACATAATGATTGAGTTTTAGTATATACATAGTATATTTATTTATATACTGGTTTAGTTTTATAAACTAGTAAAATTAGTAAACAGTAAATTAGTAAAACTAGTTTAGTTTATATAACTGTAAAATTATTATTTCTAGTTAACTATATAAATAATATATTTTAAATCTACTATTGGCATATTAAAATAATTTTGGGGTAATACACTTACATGTGTAAGGTGTGTGTGTATGTGTGTGTGTGTGTGTGTGTGTGTGAGAGAGAGAGAGAGAGAGAGAAGAGAGAGAGAGAGAGAGAAGGAAAGAAAGGGAGAGAATGGAGTCTTATCGACTCAAACTATCATTCTGAAATATAATGTATTTTTGTAAATTATAAGTTTTTTGAAAATTCACATGAGTCTTTCAAAAACTATTTAAAGACTCCTTACACAAACACAACACACACACACACACACACACACAACACACACATTTATTTATTTATTTATTTATTTATTTATTTATTTATTTGTATAATTTGAAAAACATCTGCTTAATAAGTCATGGTAAGATCTCAACAGCTTTACAAGCCAGATAAAAAAGCCACTATTATTAGTCTCAGAAGGACACTATAAAACTATGTTCTGACTATACACAGAAGAGCAAAAAACTCCTTATCGTTTATGTCAACCTCCAATAATGGCAATATATTGTTCTACACTATGTTGTTTCACTACGAGGAGGTTTTAGTTAAGATTGTCAAAATAGTGAATAACCCCTAAAGGGCCCCCATGTTCATTTCAGGTTTCTTTTCAAGAATCTGTGTGAACGCCACTCACTGCACAGGTGCCCGGTGGGCCTGGGGAGAGCAGTGGTGTGCCACTCTAGACAGTCTTTATATATTCTAGGCTACTTGTAGCATTTCTTCCAGCCAGACTGTGAGCAGCCCACCCTCAGCTCTGCTCAGGCCTTGCAAAGCTCCTTGCCAGTCTAATTGCTTCTCCTCATTGCTATTTAAAAGCTCAGGGTTCTTTGTTGACAGAAAATAAAAGGACATGTAAAAGACCTCATTTCAATTAAAGCAGCCTGAGTTCTGAATCCAATATCCCCTCCCCTACTCAGCAACCATTGTTTCTGCATACTAACTATAACTATCACATGGTTGTAGGAATACAAAGTCATTTGGAGGAGAAATTTATTGCTTCAATGGCAGGAAAATGTAATCTCACTCTTGAAAGACAGATTCAAATGGAGGTCTGGGCACAAGTTTCAGACATGATCTTATTTTGTCAGCTTGTAATGGTAGCAGTTATCCTGAGACTTTGTTTTCAAACAGAGAGCAATGAACACACATAAGGAAGCAATGGCAGGTTTACTGTAAAGCATTCGCTTGGCAAGAACCATGGGGTCATCATGTCCTTTATCTGGGAAAAACAAAGAATTATTGAAAAATAACAAAATACTTGTACTATACTTGAAATTAAATAGAATTAATTTAAAAATGTAAACAAAACACCATTCTGTAATAAGATTGCGATCATATGCCTTACCCAATCTTGTTAGACCAGTCTTACTGCTTGGATGTCAGAAGAAAATAATGTATTGGTGTTTGTATGTTACTCTTCCTTGTGTTAGGAGATTGGACAAAGAAAAGATTTTCCAGGAAAATTGATGATGATCATTGCACCTTCAGCCTTCTGTAGAAATTCATTTGAGTATCCATGAGTTTGTGTACTTGCCCTTATAGATGATAAGAAAATGTCTAAGTATTATCAAGAGCAAAGGAAGTAATTGTACATATGTATAAAAACCAATGGGTACCATTGCTGGAAGGCTGAGCAGTCGGTGCTAGAACAAAAGGATACTAATGGCTACTCCTGTTGCATTTGAATTTAGTGTCTGTAAAAATATCCCTAAATCTTCAAAATCAATTAAGGTGTGTTTTCATAGAAGCTTAAAGCTCAAGACTCTGAGGAACATTAGTGGAACTCCATTTACTCAAAACTAATGGGCCCTGATGTGATTGGGATTTCAAGAAGTGGAGTCCATGGTGTAATGCTCGGTCTTTAATTACATGGTCATTTTGTTTTAATGTCCTCTTTACACTTCTCAGAGTACAATCATGCCCCAATAGCTATTTCTTTCTTTCTCTTAGTATTTTATCTTTCCTCATAATTTTTATGTCTTCATCAAGAACTGAGGTCATTCTTAATTTCTTAAGAAGCTTTTCTAGGGATTTTCGTGAGATTCTAGCATCCCTGCCAGGCAGCTCAGAAATACCTGCAATCCTGGTTCCAAAGGATGTGATATCTTTGTCTGGCTCCCCCATGTACCTGCACACATGCTCTCTCTCTGTCTCTCTCTCTCTCTCTCTCTCTCTCTCTCTCATACACACACACACACCTTTCAAAAACCCTTTAAAACAAGTAACAGTTTTGTTTCTTCTTACAAATATCAACAATCAGTCCCTTAAATCTTAATAATATTTGAAATGTAATAATTGTTCTTTACAATGCCTCCTCTAAGTTGGAAACAGGTAGCAAGAAAAATTTTTCCTGACCTATTAATCTATTTCTGCAGCATGGTGACTTATTTTAATACATCCTAGAGAGATGCAAAGAAAGACAGGAAAGTAAGCATTTAAATTCTGATATAGAATGCATATTGACAAATAGATTTTCAATATAAAGCTTACTGACCATACATAGCATTATAAATCCCCTCTATGATATTCTTCAGGCATAAGTTAATCAGTAAGCCTTTTTTGGTGTGATCACCTCTCACTAAATATTGAAAGAAAAAAAGAGAAAGCAAAAACACAGAATTGAAATAGAAAAATAGAACACTCAATGCAGACTGATGGCAAGTATAACGGTTTATTATTTTCCATACATGATGCTATTCATTGTGTTTTGTTTGCAGCTGTAATAATATTATAGCAAATTCAATGACCGTTCTGCTTCTGAGATGCTCACTACTACGCTCTAGAATCAGACAGGCAGCTAGGCTCCTTTCAAATATGTAGATATGATTTAAATCAGTGAATTTGGTTATTATAGTGATGCCCTCTGGAAAAATGAAAACAATTTCATGAGACGAAGATAAGAAAAATAAGCAGGAATTTCAAGAGTCCAAGGATGTTAGAATACTATTTATTGGTGAAAATAGCTATAGGCATAGTGAAACAGAAAATAAAACAATCTTAATATAGATCTTAAACCATTCACAAAAATCGGTCCAAAATGGATTGTTGGTGTGAGTGTAAACCATAAAACTAGGAAGGTTCTAAAAAATAGGTTAGGAGATTATCTATTTTTTTTTATGAAAACAAATATTAAATTACTGTTTATTTGAAAAGCACATTTTATGACAATATATTGCTATTATATGCGTATGTATATGTGTGTACACAAACATGTATTTCTCTTGGTGTGTACAAGTCTCTAGAGCTCAGACAACAAACTTTAGAATTCTCAATTCTCTCCTTTTTCTTTATTTTGAGGGACCCTACTACCCTGAAGCATACAGTGTAGAAGAAACTGTAGGAGATCATCTAAAAGATCTTGATGGTGAGGAAGAACTTTTGGATACAAGGACACAGGCACCATTCATGAAAGAAGGAACTAGTAGACTAGATGAAAATGAAGAACATCTCTATGATAGAAGGAGTAAGAAGACAAAGGCAGGCTGGGAGAAAACTTCCAACCAGCCACAGCCAGATAATGGTATGCAATATATAAAGAACTTATAAAATCTAAAGATAGAAAAAAAGAATAAGCTAGTTAAAAATGTGGAAGAGACCTGAACAGTCCTTCCCAAATAATATACAGAGATAGCAAAAAAGCATATAGAAAGATTGCCATTGTCATCACCATGCCCATAGGTGGGTAAAAGGTGCAGAGGAGAATAAACCAATCTGGATATGATTTCATGGAGCAGCATCTGCTTTACTGCATGTGCATAGCCATTTATTTAGTAGGAGTCTATCTACAGTGGTTGATAGGCACATTAACCTGGACTGGACAGTGAGCACTCATACCACCAGAGTCTCTACATAGAAGAGGCCCATTAAAGGAGGCATGAAGAATGCAGCAAGCCGGCTAGAGGATATTCATGCTACTTGAAAATTCAGTGTTCTGACTTCAGGAACATGGTGTGCCATACTTCTTATTTAAAAGGACAATATGACAGATAGACTGGCCTCCAGGTCATACCTGGCTTTCTCCTATAAAATATGTTGGGTATCACATCATTAAGTGACTGGAAATTAAAACAATGAGGTAGTAGTGGCACTCCTGTTAGAATAGTCAACAACCAAAACACTGACTGTAAATCCTGGGGGGAAGCAATAAAAGTGGGCCAGCATTTTGGGAAAGAGTATGACAGTTTAAAAGTACAAACAAACAAAAACAAAAAAACGGTGCTCTTGTTATATAACCCAGTAATTATGTTACTTGGTATTTATTCAAATTATTTATGTCCACACACAAAAAAATTCATGTGAAAATTGATTCTTTCTTCATCCATTACTGACCCAATTTGGAAGCGGTCAAGATACTTAGCAAATAAGAAGATAAATAAACTGGGATCCATTAGAAGATGCCAGTGTGCTGAGCTAAGCAGTGTCTGGTCTGTGATTTTGCTTTCTCTGGACTGTGTAACAACACAGTTGATATAGAACAATCTGGAAAAAGCTAAATCATGGACAATGAAAAAACCAGTGTTTAATGGTTATAGGACAAGTAAGAGAAAGACAATGGTGAGCATAGAGGAATTTGAGAGCAGGGATTGACACTGTGCAATACAGCAGAAGAGGGCAGGGGAACTGCACTGTGTAACACTAAAGGAGTAGAGCCATGCTGTGTCTATTCATAAAAGCTCAGAATGAGGACAACTCACACAAAACGTGAGGACTGGGTGGAAGTGCTGAGTCATTGGTTGGATCACTTGCCACTTTCAGGCAGGAGGACGATTATGGAGAAAGTCGTGTGTATATGGAGTCATGGAGCTATGCGAAGTCTCTAAACCTGGTCTAATAAAATAATCCATGTGAAAAGTGGCTGAGGACCTTTAGAGAACAAAAGTAATAACAGAAAATACACGCTGGCTTTTGAGTTCATATGGACTCCTCTCCAGTGACTTGGGCCTTTGATAAAGTTCTCTCTTCTGTGTGTCTTCCAGCCAGTGGTAATTATGGAAGAACAAAGAGCTTGGAAATGTATGTAGAATGGTAAGGGAGATCAGGAACATTTGGGAGATAGCGAGGACAACTGTCAGCGAAGCAGCTGCCAAGTGGATGGCCTCATCTTGCCTTAGAAAGATGCTACAGAATTTAGCCTATGAGGACTGCACTTGATCACAGGTGGATGGTTGTTACTGAACTTGTGACATCTGTTCTGTACTTGCACAAAGGTTCTATCTAGTTTGCATTTTGTAGTCTCTCTATCTGAATAGATGGACCACAGTGTACTGAAGGGTTAGCCAGATGATAGGTACTGTATAACTTAACAAATGAACCGACAGAAAGGAGAGAGTATTAAGAGGTAAAGTTGACACCAGGTGGATGAAGATAAAAGTAGTAACTACCACCACGATGTCAAAACATTTCTTGATGTTTTTGAAAGTGCCAAAGTAATTTTAAAAGGATACAAAAGCAAGCTTATTTTAAACTAATGTCTGTGTGCACAGGACTAGTTTCAGAGAAATAGAAAGTTTTGTTTGTTTGTTTGTTTGTTTAATTCTAAAGTCCTGCATAAGGAGATCTCATAGTTCAACCAACTAGATGGGAGATGAAGGTGCCCACTCATTTCTTAATTGGAAATTTCCTTCTTTTGGCCACAAAAGAAAATTTCCTTCTGTCTTAGCATCTGTTTTCTGTGGTTCAAGAGTTTCTCCAATTTAACAAGCATATGTGCTGATTGTGACATCTGGGAAGGTTTAGTAGGCTACACACAGAAAGGGAGAGGTGGATGGTGACTAGTGACATAAGCTTCCAGCGTATTCTTTATATACACATAGATTAAAGCAATGGGCCACAGAACACTTCTCATCATGTTCTTAAAGAAGAAGCCAGTCTTCCAGTCTATGTAAAATATTGGAATTGTACCCTCCCTCTACCCACTTATCATGACAAGGATAGAAATGGTCTACCTAGATGTGGCAATAGAGTTTAGGAGCTATGATTTCTAGGTGTGTTTCTGCAGACCAGCTTATGGGGACTGCCTGTATCTCTTTAGTTTCATTTGCCTGCTAGACAAAGGTACATTTTAACAACCTCTATGTAAGTACATTGCAAGGCCAAGGAAGAAAATATGCTAGAATTTATGTTTGTAAGCATAAGCCATTATATTTGAAATTTCTGACGTCTCTTATGCTTATTTTGGAAGCATTTAAAGGAAAAACCCTTGAGGGTTTTTCATTTGAGGGAAAAGATCTTATAATCTTTAAGTAAGTTGGAGATTTTTGTAAACTTTTCACCTTTCAAAATATTTTAAAACACTTGTTACATTTGATATTGCTTTCATTTGCTGTCAACAGCATCGTAAGTCTCCATGTCCTCTCATTGTTTGCAAGGAGGGCCAGTATAACATTTTCTGGTTGTTTTATTTTCTATTTTTTTTTTTTTACAGAACAAAGAGCACACAGTAACTGCTCAGAATGTAGTAGTGCAAAAAAAAAAATCCAGTTTAATTTTAACTCTTAAAAAAAGTCTATTTTGGAAAGAAGTTATGGTCAAAAGCAGAGAGCCTTTCACCCATTGCTATATGAATGCTAATGAATAAATCAAAGGAAATCTTAAATCCATAAACTGCTAAGGTGCAGCAACTGCCTTGTATGTAGGGACAGAAAATACAAGCAAATTCTTCATGTGGTAATGGAACCTTTAGCACAGAAGGTGATAGAAAAACCATTGTGTATCAAATATTCATCCAATTAAAACATGCTAAACAATGTGCTATGCTCATTATCTTGCTGAGTAAAGTGGAACCCAGAAGGCTGTTGATATTTCAGCTTGAAGAGGTTATTTTTGTTGTTGTTGTTTAATCAAGTACTAATCAGGAGAGATGCACTTTATAACAAGAGAGCCAATTTATCTGACATCAAAACCACTCATGCAGTTAGCCTTAGATGATTATTCTTAGAGCCATGTCACCTATTTCCAATTAAACTCTACTTCCTGTTATTAGGGTGGTGACAGTAGGCATGGGTTTAAAACCAAACGTTCTTCCCTTCTCCACATTGCCATACTGATTAAACCTTCTAGTAAACAACCCGTTAGCCTGAGCCACAAAAACCTTTTGATGCAATGTAACAAAAATCACCCTCCAAAATAACTCAGCCCAAAGGGAAGTCCAGTATTTTGTGGAGAACTCTGTGTCTCATAGGCCCAGGATTTATTGCTAGTTTCACTTCCTCTCTGTTGACTCCACTTCAGAGCAGGCTGTGTAGTGGTTACGCAGCTCATCTAACAGGAAAGAAACATTTTGCCCTTTAAGGTTAGAGCAAAACCTTAGTTTTCATAACTGACATTGAGTTATGAGCCCATCTGGAATCAACCACTATGTGCACAGAAATGGGTTGGGATAAGGACTGAGATAAATGACTCTCGATGCCTGAGTTCCTTCCATATACACAGGCTGTGTCTAAGAAGCACTGCTGCTTGGACCAGTTTGGTGGCTGTTCAATCAGCTACACTGCTCTTCTAGTTAGATGAATCCTGCCTGGACCAGATTTTCACAATTGAGAGAGAGAGAGAGGGAGAAATTGTAGGCCAAATATATCTGCATATGGAGGAGGGACCTCCTACTGATACACATATAGTAAATGTCACAATATTTTATGATTTGATTGTTTTCCCCATAAAAATTTTGTTATACAAGTAAATGTGCTTTAACAGGGGTTTCTAGAAGAGAACAGAATCTCTTCACTACTACATTTTCCCCCCAAATCTATCAGAGCACCAAACTGGTTAAAATGGTTTCAAATGATTTTATCTATAGGAACCTATGCACTGAGAAAAAGCAGGTATTGACTCCTGAATTACAGGACACTGTGAAGGAGGAGTCCTTGCACTGTAATACCTGAAGGCCTCCCTGGCACGCACATGTTTAATGGGACAGTGGCCTAATAGAAAACAGTATAGGATTGGTAGCTGTGACATGCTACTCTCTGTTGTGTGTCCTAGATGTAGCAGGACAAAGGACTCAAGAGATGCTCTGTGGAGGGTCAGTTAGGTGTGGTGGATGTGGATGGCAGTGACAGTAGGTTGGCCATTGAATGTTGAAGCTGTGCCTAGTCAGAGGTTCTAGAGCCTTCTTCCCATTCTGTACTAGTCCCTCCAGATTTAATTTTGCTAAATTCAAGGAGACATCAGGGCAACTCCCTTGTCCTATGTAAATTTCCATTAATTTTCTTTGGTTAAGGAAGTGTGAGGTTCAAGAGGTACCTCTGAATTTCTTTTGTGCTTGTCTTGGGGATTAAGTGATGAACTGGAATAGTACAAAGATTTGTGAACTTCATGATATCTAAGTTCATGATACAAGTCTTGTTTCAATTTTTAAAGTACTTCAATTTTATAAACCCAAACGTTAGAATCTTTTTTTTTAAATCATCTATTTCCTTTCTCTTGCTTCTTTAAATCTCCAAACCTGATCAGTGATAAATTATCTTTCAAACGAGATGTTGTCAGATCTTTATGTGTGGGTTTGGAAAGTGATATCATATCGGAAAAGCAAATGGGGCAGTGGGTGGAGGCGAGGTAGTTGGCCATGCTTTGTTAGAGAGGGAAGGCTGGCTTGAGGACCCCTTACTCAGTTTTCAGGCAGGTCCTCTTCACCAGATGGCCCTGAATAATCAAAGCAAACAATAACTCCCTTTTCAACGGGATGCTTAGGAAGCAAACTTCTCATTATATTTTGGCTTTCCCAAAGGGAAAGAAGTCACTGGAAAGAGAATATATTTAGCTGACATCCATTGTGTCAAAGGGTCACAACAAAAACTATCATCTTTGAAAAAAAAATTAAAATTCACAGTAAAAATACAGTGGGGAGTATAAAACATGGAAATTAAAGACATATATTCTGTTCTGAATAAGGTCGGCTCTCTTAAAAAGATATGAAAAACTGCAAGGAAGATATGCTTCACTTTTATTGACTCTTGAGAAGAACTACTATGTGAGGTCCTGGGAATTTAAGAGACGACCAAGACTCTCTTGGTGTCTGTACTTCTGTTATTGTTGGAAACAAAATTCTACTGAAGGGAAATTGACTATGTAACAATAGTTAGATAAGGAAATGTGGTTCATATTTTATTAACAGACGTGAGAACAGGAAACAACTGAAACATGGAGTGTGATGTCTGATCTAGACTGAGGGCTCAGAGAAGGCTTTCCACAAGACCTATCCAGGTTCCCGGGACAGGAAGTTTAAGATAAGAGGGGAAATTAATTGTAACAGAGGAAAGATGGGAAAAGTTAATGATTGTATCACTTAAGGCTCTTGGTTTCGAACAACAGAAGCTAAGGGACTAGCCAGAAAATAAAAAGCAAACTAGTGAAAAAATAAGGGGCATTGCCCCAGAACCGAGAGATTGAGAAGGGAAACTGGGTGTAGCAGGAACAGCAGGGCCCACTCTATGTAAACGCGGGGGATGGGCGGGTCAGGCAGCTGAAAAAGCATCACCTTCAGGAGGACCTAATTGAGGACTTCCTAAGAGACCAAGGATTGCTGGTGCAGACAATGGCAGCCAATCAGAAACTGCTGTTTAGAAGCGATGCTTTCTTGGGACCAATGGGGACGTGGGTGGAGGGTATTAAAGGAGTTTGCAGCAGTGTTCAGATGAACTTGCTGCAGCGTTTCTCACCTGCTCTTTGACATTGAATGCACCAACTCACCCCCAACCCCTAAGGGCAGGTAGGGTCGGGTGGAGAGCTGTCCAGGGCACAGGCAACCAACAAGTGGGAAATGAAAAGAATTTGAAAAATTGTCAAGCGTTTGGTAAGAGTAGCATATAACATAGCGCGGGGGTGGGTGGGTGGGGGGGGAGTGGTGCTGCTTTGTCTGTCTGAGATGTGGTCCCTGGGCTGTCCCAACTATTAGGCCCGAGCTGTAAGCAGTATTTCATTGCTACCAGGTTGTTCTATAGCCCACAGGTTTCACAGCCCTTGCAGGAGTATCTGATTGATCAGATATGGTAGCTGCTCAGTTGCTGGCTCCTGTGGAGGTTTTGCTGTATGACAGCCTCCTTTTGTAGAACCCTCCTACACAGCATCAGCGGTGATCTGCTCCACCGATAGAGTACAGCCTCAGTTATAAGTGATATCTTCTGAGTCCAGCTTATAACAGACATTGTCATTTCTTCTTTGATTTCTCTTAGATCACTTCTCAGGGAAGTCACCATCCAGATTCGAAGGGCGTTTAAGCAGCACTTTGAGGAAGCCCACATAGTGAAGAACTGAGGCTGCCTCCAAATACTGACAACTTGTCCACCTTGGAAGTGTGTGATCAGCCCAGTCAGGCCTTCCGACGATGTCTTGTAGTCTCATGAGGGACTAGGTAGAATATTTCAACCAGGTTGTGCCTTTAATCGGTCTATCCAAAGTGTACTAAACAATAGAGCTTATTTTTTTAAGAGCGAGGTATGCTTGTTGGACTTCACTGCTATGGTCTGAGAGAACAACAGAACTGGGGAAGATCTATCTCAGCTTCTGGTTTCATAGGTTCCTATCCATCAGCTGAGGATGGTGTGGTCTGGCAGAGACATTGGCTTATAGCATCCAGGAAGCAGAGTGAAGGTAGGAGGAGCCAGGCGAAGGTATGCCTTTCTAACACACGTACTCCCAGTGACTACCTCCTTTCGCCAGCCCCCCTTGCAGTTCCCACACTTGCCAATAGATTTTCAATCTATCAATTGCACATGTCATTGATTAGACCAGAGTCCTGATCTAATGCTCTCTGGAAACACCCAGTAGTATGCTTTCCTCATCCAGGCATCTCTCAATCCATCTAAGTTGACAGGAGTAAATCTGCACTACATTTTAAGATAGATTATTGTGCAGAAATAATAAACGGTCAAGCCTTATTCCTGCTTGTCAAGAAGAGGAAGGCCTTTAATTTTATCACGAATAAATTAAGTAAGGTTAAAATAAAAATTTTAAGCATGAATAACTTCTTCCACCCTTCTACTGGTAGAGGCAGGAAGATTGATGGTTAAATGACAGCCAGGGTTATATAGTGAGATCCTATCTAATTTTTCCAAAATATTGTATTTATTATTTTGTATACTTGAATGTGGTGTGTGTGTGTGTGTGTGTGTGTGTGTGTGTGTGTATGTGTGTGTGTGTATACTACAGCATGCAAGTAGTAATTTGAGGACAACTTTTACAGACTCATTTCTTTCCTTTCACTGTTACATGAGTTCTGGGTAAAACTCAAGTCATAGCCTTTACACACAGAAATATCTCCCTAGCCCTCAAAGATTTTGAAAAATTAATTTTCAAAACCCATTAACAAATACTTGCATAGTGGTGCTTCATGTTGTCCACTGTTCTAAATACTTTACAAGTACTAGCTCATTGAGTCCTCATACCAGCCCTTATGAGTTAGGTACAAATCATGTCTATTATTCATTTATGATATCACAAAATGCATATGTTGAAGGCCCAAGCTCGGTATGACTACATTTGAAGATAGGTCCTTTAAGGTACACTTAAGGTTATTTATCATCAATTCGGGTCTAATTCCAATATGATCAATTTCCCTCTAAAGAGAGAGAAGCCTGAGATGTGTGTATGTAGGAAAAAAGACCAGAACATGACACAGCAAGAAGACAGCCATCTGCTAACCATGGAGAGAGGCCTCAAGAGAAGCCAGATGTGCCAAGAACTTGATCTTTGGCTTCTAGTCTCTAGAATTATGGAAAAATAAATTTCTGTTATTATGTCACTCAGTCTGTGGCACTCTGTTATGACAGCCTTGGGTGACTGACTCCAGCCAAAATCATAGGTAGGCAGGAGTCATGCTGCTCTGGTTATTGGATTGCCCCTGCTTGTCCTTATGCCAATCACCTCCACCTGTTCCTTGATACCTGAACATGCACATAAAGAAATCGAGGCTGAAAAATGTCAATTTTGTACAGCTCTAGAGAAGAAACTTGGGATTCAAATTCTCCAAATGTGCCTGCTAGGTTACAGTGCACTGGATCCTGGTAGGGAGATTTTTAAAGCTGCTCTTGCCTGGAGAAGGTTCTATTTGGTGTAAATTAAAGTTGTGGACATAGTTTCTAAATAAGTGCCCAGTGAAGTTTCAAAAGTTATTTTGATCCTCATGGGAACAGATTGACTAAATTATCTACTCTGAATTTCCTGGAATGTAGACAATTTTCACTTTAGAACTGCTGCAATGTTTGTCCGGGACAGGCGAAGCTGTAAAATTTCTCCATGTCACTCTACCTTTCTCTTTTACTCTCTTGAGTCTAAATGGGCATGAGATTGAGCCCTGTTCTTGCTGCCACTGAAGTGCAAGTCAGCTGTGTGGGACACAACTCCCAGTGAACACCTTAAACACAGTGAAAACGATCTTCAGTATGCTGGTTTCTTCCCTTGTGCTGGTGCCATCCAAATGTGGGTCCAGGATGGTCCTGTCTCAACTGAGACACCCAATACTGCCTCAGTTCTTTGAACACAGTAACTTTGTAGGGCATTTGTCCCAGCAATATCTTGTGCAGAGGATGGGATGCCCATCATACACAGCCCAGCAGAAGCTTAGAGGAACTTCCCATTAAGGAGCTTCTTGTGAAGCTGAAGGTTTTCTCCTTTGTTAACTCGAAAATCTATCTTTAAAAATCTCTCCTTATATAGACCTTAGAAAACCACTTGATTGCTTTGATAAGTTCGTTTTCATACAAATTTCACTCAGCAAAACATAGGTTCCATCTTTAGAAGAGAAGTGCTACTCTGTGATACTCTCTGCCGTCTGCAAAGAATGTGATGAAACTCCATTGTCTACAGGGAATATTGGTATAGCTTTGGACCTTGTGTGATTAAGTCTGGAACAGAAGAATCTGTTGATCAACTAGGGGTAGCTATCTTTGGTTTAAAGACACAAAGGGCAACATCAATGAAAGCTCAGCAGCCCATTTCTGCAAGTTGGAATTCAATGGCTTGATTTTCAATGTTCATCAATGTGCCCAAAGAGACTTTTCAACACATTTTTGATGGTTAAATCTTGATTGTTTAATTGATGAGATTTAGAATCATCATGGAAATAAACTTTGGAGCATCTCTGGGAGAAGCTTTTAGATTAGAGTAATTAAGGTGGGAAGACTCTTCCAAAATAGAAGTGAAGCAATTCCATGAAGCAAATTCCTGGGCTGAATAAAAACAGGAAAGTGAGTTGGCCATAGACATTTATTGCTGTATGTGTCCTGCCTATGGATGTAAGTGGGACATTCTGTTTCCTGCTTCTGTGGCCATGCATCCCTTACCATCATGGGCTATCCTTAAACTGTGGGCCACAATTAACCTTTACTTCTTTCTCGTCTGAGAAATGAATAGACACCTAGTATAGAAAATCCATCCAAGAAGCACAACGAATTGCTTGGGATTCTTCCAAGAGGAAACTTTGGCACGTGAAAAGAGCAGCATGCAATGACATACAGACATGGTGAAACAAGAGTTGGTTACATACTTCTCCCATGATCTTAGAACCTGTAGGTACACACATTGCACATTAGCTTAATTTCAGCTCAAACTTCAAATGCTGACTCTGAAACTCAGTTATAAGAATAGCCTGCATTCTTATCCTGCACTTATTTCCTCATGTGTTTAGCGACAACTTGCTTTTCTGTTCTAGGAGTACAGATGGGGTTTTGATACAGTCCCAGATGAAGGAGAGATGCACAAGCAGACTAATTAGTAGGACCTGCATTGTGGTAATTATATTTTGTTAATTGTAGTATAGTCCTTTAGTTGAGTCACTCGGAGCCAAACATATGTACTTCAAATGCATGTGCATCAAAGTTGTATACTCTTAGTGGAAAAGGGTAAAATTTATGTTAGTCTATTTAAACTCAAGTATTAGATTTTGAGTCAGAGATTTTATGTTTCCCTGTGTGTGGTATTTTCACAGTGTTATAACTAAATGGAGTATTAATTTGCTTAAAGCTAAATATTGGTGGGATACATAGAACAATCTGCTAAATGTTAATACAATTTATCCATTTATAACTTTATAAACCTGACATATTGCATACAGTTAGTGCTAATCTGTTTTAGACACTCATTTAAGCTGACCTATGACCATAATACATTATGTTCCTTGAGATATTTATCTTGTCATTTAGAAACAAGATTACAATTAATGTGACACACATGACTCTAAATTGGTACTTCAACTGGAGCTGTGAGGGTAATGAATTAGCTACAGCTCTGAACCCCTCTGCTCATAATTTAAATTACAAGCCTTTAGTTGATGTCTGATTGTGGTCTATTAAGTAAGTCACAGAATCAAGGAACCGCATTTTGTTTTGATGCTAGAACTATGGGGGATATTTTTGATTTAATTTACTTAACCTTAGGCTAATGTATCCAAATTCAGGTAAGAAAAATAAACACAAGAGAGAGCATTTCTATATTTACATTAAGAACAAAAGAAAAATGATAGGCAGAGATGATCTAAGTTAGATATACTCAAAAATCTCTTCGGTTTCCTCCCAAAGAAAAGAAATAGATGAAATGACCTTTCTTCAGGACTTAGTCCTCCTGGAATTTTTCAGAAGAGCTCACCTAAAATAAAAAAAGAATAAAAAGAAATCCTTAGGATATGGCTCAGTAGGTGATGTGCTTCCTGAATTCTATAAGGACCTGAGTTCAGATCTCCAGCAGCCACATAAATCCAGACAACATAATTCCTACAAATAGACATGAGTCAGAGACAGATGAATCCTCAGAAGCTCCTGGGACAGTATCCAGGCATAGGCAGCATTAGATAAGACAGTCTATCTTGGATAAGACTCAAGGTGAGAACTGACACCCAGGTTGTCCTTTGTGTTGCACACACACATGATGATATGGACAAGGACATAAGTGTACGTAAACTCAGAGAGATAAAAAGGTAAAGAAAGATAAAGTATCTTATGATTTCTATGGTTCTT
Organism: Mastomys natalensis; assembly: GCA_021653895.1. Taxonomy (NCBI): domain Eukaryota; kingdom Metazoa; phylum Chordata; class Mammalia; order Rodentia; family Muridae; genus Mastomys; species Mastomys natalensis. The sequence goes on from JAJTUV010000446.1 coordinate 1,640,415, forward strand.
TCTCAACATGGGTTTTGCTAGTCTGCAAGTTCCAGAGTGTGCTGGATAGATACACAATGATCCTTTGTTGAAGATGCTTTCAATAGTAGATTGAAACCATAGTAATAGGTCATTGTAAGTTTTCAGTCTGACAGTTCAGTGCTGAGAAGCCATGACTGACTGCATGGACTATTTTTGTTTGTGTTGTACACTGTGATTTTATGTACATATTCACAGTAGAATGACCCTTGCACTCAAGTCAATTAGAATATCTCTCTTGTCACATTAGTATTAGCTTGAAACTATATCAGCAAGAATAGGTGGGTTTTACTTTTAGGAAATTTCTAGAATGCCATACAATATTACTATTATCATCATACTCTAGTTAGATCTTTGAATAGATTACTTTTATTTGTTATGTTCATAATACATGATAAATGTTACACAGACTATATATTATGGACAAACTTGTTTTGTGCATATCTATGTGACATATGCTTAGTGTTATATGTGATTTGATATATCTGAAATGTTTCTGCCCAAGCTAATCACAGTTTGTAAAAGGAGGGATTATGTTTAGACTTCTTTAATGTTTTTCATTTGAATATTCTTATAGCAGAGACCTAATGAGTGAAAATTAAAATGCTTCTTGAGAACTCTTTTACAGTGCACCAAAGGAAAAATAGCTCTATAGGGTTCATAGAACTATGAATGCCCTCAGTTGGTAATAAACAGGAACTCAAGAATCTTAACTTCCTTCTGTTTAGTAAACTCTTGTTGACCAATAAATTAAATGTTGATACCAGACAGGGGCCAAGATCAATAAAGGCCTACATAGTTCTAGTCCAATGGGAGAGTTTAGACTAGTATAATAATCACAAGAACACATGAATAAGTTATATGGCACAATTAGATTAGAATGAATCCAGTGCATAGAGGTTAGAGAAGAATGCACAACGTAATACGAGAAAGGATAAGTACAGACTTTCAATTCACACAGAGGGGTTAGAATCTAGACTGCTATTTTTAAGCTTTCTGAGACTTTTTCTTTTTACCGCTCTAGGCATTTTCAGCGTTATAGCCTGTTCCTGATATTGTAAAAACAAAGCACGGTCATATGTGCTAATATGTGTTAAACATTGCACCACACAAAATAACTAATCCATTGGTTTTGTCAGCAAAAGGCTTCAAGGGTGGAAGAGGAGGCCGTATTTGCATGCTTAGCATTCATGAATGCTTTGGGTTTGATCCCTAGCAGCCCATGAACTGAGTGTGGTGGTACCCATCTATAATCTGAGCACTTAGGGAGTAAAGTCAGGAGTATCAGTATTTAAGATCACTTTTGCCTATGTATTGTGTTCTGGGAACATCCTGGGTTATATGAGATCCTATTTCAGATTTTTTTTAAAAAAGAAAATAAACTTTTCTCTGAGAGGCAAGTTGTCCTCTGAAAAACTCCACCTAGCAGCTGACTCAGACAGATACAGACACCCACAGCCAAACAGTGGATGGAGCTTGGGGACTCCTGTGGAAGAACAAGAGGAAGGATTGGGGGCCCTGAAGGGGATAAGAACTCGACAGCAAAACCAACAGAGTTGACCAACCTGGACCCTTGGGGTTCTCAAAGTCTGAACTACCAACCAAAGAGTATACGTAGGCTGGACCTAGGACTCAGTGCCACATATGTAGCAGATGTGCAGCTTGGTGTTCATGTAGATATGAAACAACTAGAGCAGTCTCAAAAGCTGTTGTCTGTCTGTAGAATATGTTCTTCTAGCTGGGTTGCTTTGTCTGGCTTCAATGGGAGAGGAAGCACCTAGCCTAGCAGAGAGTTGAAGTGCTAGGGTGTGTGTGTGGGATACAGGGCAGTGGAACCTACCTGCTCAGAGGAGAAGAGGAAGCAAGATGGGGGAAGGACTGTGGTCAGGCATGACAGGGAGTGGGGCAGTGAGTGGGGTATAAAGTGATTAAGTTAAAAAATAAAATTGAATCAAAAAATAAAACATAATAACCATAGTTTCAAGGAGAGGTGATGTTTCAGTTGGGTGTTGAAAGATTAGACTTTGGATAAAAGAGAGATGAGAAGTTTTCCAGGCAGAAAATGAGCATGAGTGAGCAAAGGTGGGGACGAAATGATACATGTGAACAAGAAAGAGGCTTCTCATTAAGCTGGGGGATGAAATTTGTACCATAAAATGGGGTCCAGATGGCCAGAAGCCTTGGGAGCCAAAGGTGTTTTGACAGTGGCAAATCCTCATTTGCTTTGCCCTCTGTATATGCACTCAAGCATAAGTTTTGACTGGTGTATTGTGAACGGAGTGCCCTTGTATGGTAGGATTTTACCTGAACTGTTGTCACAGCATCTTGGCTACTGTAAGCTATGGCCACATTGACCCTTATTTAATGATCTTACATCAATCCTCTCCTAGTAGTGTTGTACTTTATTTTCTGTTATACAGGTTTGTATTAATACCTGTGTATAGGCATTCCTCTATAAATTAAAAACATGTATATGCTGAAAAAGAAGGCCACTAAGTCCTCAGGAATTTTAAGACTAACATTCCATGGACGTGCAACAGAAAGTACACTTTAGAATTTTTAGGATTAAATCTTTTCTTCTTTTAGAATTAAAATATTATCTTTATTTCAAAAGCCTTGCAGCACCAGCAATAACAACACACACACACACACACACACACTAATCAGACCCAGGGTCCTCACACCTCAATGTACTTATCTACAGTTAGCCATTTGGAATGGAAGCTGTGTGGCTATACATTGAATTTTATGGCTGAATATATTTTATGCAGTTTTCCAAGACCCAAACTAAAAACCCAGGAGATTTAAAACTAGACAAACAACTAGTTTTATGTCCTTTTTCATAACTCATATCCATCACCAGCATCCAGTCCTTCCACAACCCCTAATATTTAAACTTTCTTGTCTTTTTCTGCATTGTACTGTACCTATATGTATATTTGTTTACACACACACACACACACACACACACACACACAATATATATATATATAATATATATATATATATATATATATCAGTTATTCAGTTATTGGCTAGATTTCACATATGTGAGAGAACATACAACTGTTCTTTTTGCTTTCTGATATTGTATTATATTGATTAACACTATATATTCAAGTCCATCCATTTTTATCTTTCATTATGGTATAAATGCTGACATTACTTTCAATATATTTTCTGAGAGAAATATTCTGAAATGCCAGATTTTAATGTCAGAATTAATTATCATACACATTGACTTGGAATATCTATATCAAAACTTTGGTTCAAGTTCATAAATAAGAAAGTTCCTGTTTTTGAGCAATTAAAATATCAGTTTTGGGAACTTACCATTAAGTTTAGTATATAAAAAATAAACAACTAGGAATCTGAACTGTAAAATAACCCAGTATAACATATCGTGAAAAAAAAGTAAATTGGATATTTTTAAAAATACCCTATTTAAGTGAAATTAATTTTTTTTAGCTAACTGCTTGGTAGGTTGGCTTTCTCACTTAAGAGTCAGGAGTGACCTGTATTTCTTAACTTGACTATTGTGCTCTAAGAAAAGTATATTTGAAAAAAAGGCTATTATGGCCCGTCCTTTAGAAATAGCTATTTGAGGAGTTTATAGGGTTTTCCAGATGTCTGATTGAAGCTGTCTGATTCTTATGTAGATTATCTCCAACACAACATTTGGTTTGCAGAATTGTGGTTCACAGGAAAATGGTTGCCTAACAGAGGCAGCAGAATAATTATGATATCATTAGAAATATTTAAATATAAATAACATTCTATATTCGTCCTTGTCTCCTGTCTAGGTTTTGACAGGAGGAGCCAGTTTTGATGGGATTCCTGTGGCCCCGTAGATTTTTATCCTGTTATCCAATTTTCCGCTGCACTGATCTCCTTCTGTCAAACTGACTGCCAGCCAGCCTCCCGTTCTCCTGAGAGGAGGAACAAGGCTTTGTATTCTAGTGGACAGAAGAAAGAGAACAAACACCCGATTTTCTCCCTCCAAGAGCTGTGCTCTCTCATTTAATAGAAAATTCCATTGTTTGAGAGGAAGGTGAATGGGGAGAGGCATATGAGAAGACTTGAGCTTTTCATGCAGCAGAACAAGATAATGTTGCAGGGCAGCTCAGACCCACAGCTGAACAGCATACAGATCCGGAGGCAATGGTCCAGGATGCCCAGGGACACATGAATTGCTGAGATGCTGTCCAAACTGGTTTGTGCTGAGTATTCCCTAGCACTGAGAAATGAGGCTCACTGTCCCATAAAGTGGAAAAGACATATAGAAGTAAAGGAAAGAGAAGGATCACTGTCATAGTGGATGCATGTGTGTGCACCCACACGTGTGTGTGTGTGTGTGTGTGTGTGTGTGTGTATGTGTGTGTTAGTTACACGGAGTGATGTTTACTTACTATGTACTATGTTCATCTCAGAGCAAAGAGTACATAGATAAGAGAAATGAGTACAGAAGCAGAGATGATAAAACTATGAATAAATAAGAAATGGGGTGTGTGGCAAGCATAGAATCCAACAAAACAACTGCAAAAATTCAAAGAAAAATAGAACATTTTTTTAGAATACCAAGATCTTTTAAACACTAGACAGCCAAAGCAAGACATAGTCTTCAGGGCATGCATATCTTTGAGTGTATCTGGACCCTTTGGCTGCAATCTTCTGGATTAGAGAAAGAGGAAACTGTCAAGGTGTGAGGCAATGGTAAAAGACTTGCAGCTGTGTGCACTAATCAGACCATTGAAGGTCGAGCACTGGACTTGCCATATTTATATATGATATATATATATCTCATAGACATATATAGTGAAGCCTTATAATTCTTTTAAAAATTAACTCATTTCATGCATTAAAAATGCACAAAATCCAGTAAACATTTTCCTTGTTACTTACCTAATAAGAAAATTTGTGAAACACTATTATTCTTGAGAATGCATTCACTATATGGCCAGAGCTCTGTATATACATGCAAATGTGTCAGGCAAAATTGGAAGTGTTGATCTGTACAGGCTATTTTTCTAAGCTGTTAAAATGTCCAGCTCCATTCTGAATGTCGCAAAGTACCTTAGTGACTAGGGTGTGGTTTCCCCACAAGGGTGTGAGTACTGAGAGTAAATGCAAAGGAAACATCTTCCTCCTGCTTGTCTGTGTTGTTGGCATTTGAAGGCACAGGTTGTATAACATTATGGATTAGAGATTTTTAGTTTTACCTTTGGCTCCAAAGAAAATAAAAGAGACTAATCTACCTTTCAACATCAAGACAAAACTGTGTTCCTTGTCTCACTGTTCTAGGCTTGTGATCTACTTAACTACTGTTTGAATGGAACAAAGTCTGATTCTGAGCAATTGTGATCTGTTTATTAACTCATCTATGTAATTTTGTAGCATATTGAAACTATTCACTTATACTTCTAACTTATAGCAACTTGTTGTGATATTTGCTGGGTGCAATGTATCTGAACTGGTATTTTAAAAAAGGATTAAATACCTACATCTCTGTGACTTACCTATTACCTTGTCTATATGTACAGTTGACAATATGCTGCTTTTAGTTATTTGTGCATTGTGAAGTGACTAAACCAAAGACCAATATATTGCCTCACATGTTTAACCTGTGTGGTCAATGAGGACATCTAAGATCCCCCTTAACAATTTTGATATATCTTTCATATCATGGTTAACATAATCACTATGACTATACAGATAAACTTCTAACATTGTTCTTTGTAACTGAGAACATCTGGCTGATATCTCTGCTCTACACCATTAGGCCCTGGTGAACGTAATTTCTTGTTTTTGCTCTTATAAGGTGAAGTTTGACCTTTGATGATTTTTATACAAGTACGTCTGCACTGGAAGTGGCTGAACACCCAGCTATTAGAAATCACTTACAATTTCTACTGCTGTCAGACCTGCATGTTAGCCTGGGTGCTAGATAAGCAAAGGGAATGTTAGCTTAGTACGGAAAACATCATTGATATTCTACTCTCTTTGCTCTACAAAATTATCTGCACATTATCTACAGTTCATGACAAAAGTAAGACAGTAACGAGGTGAATAAAATGAAATTATTTTGCTCTAAAAGCTTGTGGACAAAGGGAGGAGAAAAGAACCTAGACATTTCAATTTCTATTTACCTGAATCTTGCAACTAGCCAAAGAACCACATACAAGAGCATATTTTCTGACCGTATTCGTGGGGGTAAACTTAAGGTGGGTATTAGCATGCTCTGATGTATCAGGGGTGCACTGAATGACAACAAGAGCTTTAGAAATTTTTGATGAGCCTTTTCCTGGTTTGCACAATAGTTAATATAAAATTAGAACTTGAAAGCAGGCAAACATACTGCCATGTCTATCTGTGTACTTTTTAGTGTATTTGAGGCCTTAGAGGATCCCCTGAAGATTTGCTGGCTTCCTGCTCTGACCTGTTTGTTCCATTATGCTGTTCACCTGGCCCATTTTTCAATTCATGGCTTCTAATAACATTTTAACGGTGTCTGTGTAGCTGGCCCATATGGAGGATGTTGATTTCTGTTGTTCTAATAAGAGTATGAAATGTAGCTTTGTGGGTTTTTGTGGGAGACTAAAAGAAACTCATTACAATTTCCTCTTCCTTTATATGTTGCCAAAAACATCATTGCTGTCCAGGTCTGTGTTTTGAATCTATGACTACGTGTTTATGTTTTTATATCAGTGTGTTTTATAAATACAGTAAAGTTTGTCAGAAGAACTAAACTCCAGATAACTAAAACTATGCACTGCTACAAAAGCAGACAGGAAAGCAAGCAGACAGATGCCTCTGTGAGGGACCAATTCTTACAAATGTCTAAGGGATTCCATTTGAACTATCAAGGGGCATAAAGGGCTGGAAGCCTTCATTAGCCTGCGAGTGAGGAGTGTAAAGTAATTGCTCACACGTTAGAAAGAGAGTGGAAAGCATTTAACAGAAGATGCTTATTCTATAAAGCTTTACTACTTAAAGTGGGGCGATCTCACCGACAGTACCTTCAACGAGGGGCTTCTGAAACGCAGAATGCTAGACCCGATCCTAGACCCATCCAATCCAACCCTGTATGCACAGCTGAGAGCCTCAAGTACAGAGGTTCTTTACTTGTTTGATCAGCATGGAGAATCCAATTGTGTCAAGAGGGGATGTTTTATGAAGCACTGTTGTATTGAGAGGCAAACTGCTCTGTAGATACCTGAATTCTGAATTTATTCCAATCTGCTAGATAAATTGGACATCCCTTCTTGGTGGCTGGTAACAATCAAGTGTAGTGAACAAATTTTGGTGAACATGATCAAGTTCATTTTAATTGCTATTGTAAACCTGGAAATAGGTCAACTCAAATGAGAAGGCACAATGGTTAAGGGGCGCACCAGAGGCTCTATACTACAAATATGTAGAAACAGGTTATTGACTGTCCATGAGTGCTTACACAAGCTCTTCTTCAAAACCTTGATTTTTGTTTACTGGACAGTTACTTTTGACATGGATGAGTGGGAAAGTGTCACTGGGGAATGGAACATATGTTTTCCTGTTCTCAAAATTCAAAACTGGCTAGATGAATTAAACTCAAACTTTTGCAATAATTCACCTTCAGGCTTATATATATACATGTATGTATATATATTATATATATATATATATATACATACATGTATTATATATATGACTCACAGTGGCCACTAGAATCTTGTGAACACCTAGAGTGGATAGTATTTTTAATCAGGGACACTTCTCTCTTCAGTATTCACGGTTGATCGCATCTGAGAGTTAGTGATAAAGGCAGTCATTGACATTTCTCTGTCATGTCCCTGATGGTGGATCTGACAGGGAGGGAGCTTCATGTCTTTGTATCCCTTCCTCCCTGTTTTGCTGCCCTTCTTCCATTCTCTTTTTCTTCCTTCCTCATCCCTCTCAATTATTTTACTGTGTACCTTATTGTTAGCTTTGTTTCAGACTTTAAAAACTATTAACAAACACAGGATCTACATCTTACCTTCTATGTGGCAAAAGTCCCTCTTGATGTGTCCTGAAGGCTTTTGCCTGCTGTCATCATATTTTCAGAATAATCACTTCTAGTTTTTATTTTGTTTTCTCCTCCCTTAACATTCCTGTTTCTTTGTAAAATAGATCAGTTGCCATGGGAACATGCCACTGTTCTGGGTGGGGTGGCCACTGCAATTCATAGAGGGCTCTTCAGATATGAGTGTGTGAAACTAAGATTTTGTATGGTCCTTTTGGCACCCCTTGTGCTGTGATCTGATGTTGTCTGTTTTGACTAAGGTGTCTCCATCCCCTGGCAGAGCTCTTATGTAGGTTAGCGTTTTATCTTGGACTGTGATTATGAAAAAGAATGCTAACTATAGATTTTTTTTGTTAAAATAAAATCTATCTTAATAACCTAATAATTAGGAAGCTAGGTTAGGAAGAGATGCTGCTCTGGCTTTAAAATAGATGATGGTAGTATCAGATTCAGCAGTGAATTGTCAAACTCTTCAAATTTACAAAATGACATCATAGATGGATATATGTTATTAACATACTTTAAAACTCTGGGTTTGGATATAATACAGGTTGCCTGTGGAGTGAAAAGGGATGTCTTTTCTTCTTTCTCCCCCCTCACTTTATGTCATAGAAAGTAAGGAAAAAAAATCTTTATTTTTGTACCCATTTAAGTCTGAGTAGTAAGGCCAATAAATTGCTTGAGAGTGAATTTACTACTAAGTCTAGAAATTCCCAAAAGTAAGATTTTATATATTAAGTTTAACACAAAAGGGAGCCTCGGGCTAGAGTAGAGTATGTGGAAGGATCTACTGGAGTCTTCCATGCTCTGTGACCATGCTGGTCATCTTTATGATCAGAGCTTCCCCAGAGCAATGGAAATGGCTCCAGCATGGTCAGGAGGATTTAGGTGAGTTATATAAGGGACTTTTACATATGTTTTATTTCTGCTGACCTTTCCATCAACTTTCCCAAACTTTCTCTTTAATCTTGTGCTTGAAAGAGAACTTGTGTTTTGCATCTAGAGTATTTTTTAGTAAACGTGATTGCAGTCCATTAAACTTAGGAAATAGGTGTTGGTATACACTCAAAATTTAAATCTCTGTTTTAAATATTGAATCTGAGAAAAGAAATTTGAGCATTCACCTTATCAGATTTGATTCCTATAGGGATGGGGTTCAGGACATACCACTTTAAATATGAGGTTTGAGCATTTCAAAAAAGAACAGAGGCAGGAGGTCACATTCACTGACCCTTGGAGCTTCCACCTGTTCCTAGTCCCAGATGAAATCAAGTCCTTGTCTCTGAAGACATACTGACAGAGAAGCGTCTGAACACAGACTGTGCTAAGAGATGGCCCTCTCAGATCATCCCCATCATCCTCACATCACACTGTTTGTACAATCATGTTTCTCAATGACTGACTACTCTTCATCAGAACAAAGTATTAAAATACAAAGGTGTCCTTGGTTTGGGGGGTCTTTTTTATAAAGACGCCCACACCATGTAAAATTTAGATTAATAAGTTGATATGCTCTCCTCTTATTAATCTGTTATTTGTGATATGCATCTCACCTGCTAAACTACCTACATGTGAAGAACGAGATATCACACCTGCCCAATGACCAGCGTAGTCCCTTAATTAAAATGATGACATAATGGTGCATTATATTACCATTAAACCCATGTCTCACATATTTCCCTTCTTATTGATTCTTTATAGTGCACTTAAAGGAATGACCGAGTGTTTATACGGACATAAAAACAAACACATGAAATGGTAGAAAGCCTGGTCTGGCTCAACCCATCTACCCTGGGGTGCTCCTTGCTGCTCAATGTTGTTCTCTGATGGTTTTGAATTTTGAATTGTCTCCCTGGTCTGTTCTTTGCAACACACTAATATTTTCTCCATTAGACTATAGCTTCTCAAGAGAAAAGTAAACACCACTAAGCTTTCCTCTCTTTACCTAGGACATAGAACACTGCCAGCAGACCACATTCAGGATGAAATATTTAATGAAACAAATGTGAAATTTGGGGAGAGATGGTTACTCTAAATTCCAAATAAATGAAGTGCCTCCATTTTATGCTTACATCTATGACTTGAGATATGGCAAACTCACTTTTCCTTGCCTGTGCTATTCTCTCACACTTGACTTTTCACACTGGGAGATGAAGCTGGGTACCAATCTCTGTTTTTTTTTTTTTTATAGAAATCACTAGTGAGGCTGTGGTTATCATAGCATTATTATAGCTAGTTTCTCTGTGGGATAATTACAAATAATATATCTTTTAAATGGCTATTGCAACCACTATTACTAACTTCTATAAGTATATATATTCATCATTTATGAAACCACAGCCTCCACTTTGTTAACGTATATTCAGCTTTTTAGTTGTTTACAACTGCTCCTCCACCCTGGAAATTTATACTTGGAAAAAAATTGAAGTGCAGAAAAACTATTAATATATCATTTGATTGGCTCAAAGGAAAAATGTCCCAAAACCAGTGTCCATGGAAGGATGGGCTTTCCCATAGCTGAGAGTCATGAATGATTCTTGAGGTTGTTCTACCATGCCAAGAAAATAGTTTGGTTAAGCACATAGTCTGCGTGCAAACACTCTTGATGGGTTTTTCAGTTTGTGTACCCGAAGCCAACATACTGAGACCTATGAAACAGAGTAGAACACTCAATGCTTCATAAGCAGTATCACTCTCATTTAATCTTGAAATAAAGTAATTTTGCTTATGTTGAAGTCAATGGTTGGGAGATCAAGTAAAGCTAGATATAATTTTATGTTTTGTGAGGAGATCAGTTTCTCACTTAAAAATTGAAGTAAGACAGGTTTACAGGGAATGCAGACTATTAAAAGAATCAACCTAACTATAGTCTCCTAGCACATAGCAACCTAACTATAAGTCTCTGACCATGTGTAGTTCTGATGCATTCAAGACAGAAGTGTTGAATGGCTACAGGATCACAGAAAATAAATGGTTCTGCTAGCTATTGTCTTTTGGCTGCATTAAGTCTGTGTCTGTCAGTGTGCTTCTCTATTTAACAAACTAGGTTTGAGCAATGATGACACAAATACTCTGGCTGTAACTAACAGCTCTTTAATTGAACTTAAGACTCATTCAAGAAGATAAGCATACCTGGTACTAGAAACCTAGCCAACTAGCCAGAACTAAAGGAGTCATGGATCTTGGAGGAGAAACTACAACTGCCACTCCACTAAACCAGTGTAATCCTTAACTACATTATACATACTTCTGTCTTTATGCACACAGAGAAGTGTAGTCCTCACCCCTATTTTTGCAACAGAGACCATTACATTAAACCACAACCAATCAAAATGCAGAGTTTTGGAGCCCAGCCCCAGTGTATACCTCTAAAGGACAATTATAGCTAAGGCTCAAGCATCATTATGGAAGAAAGACCAAAAAGACTTAAGAACCAGAGGACCAGGGAGTTTCCTGTGAGACTGTGTCTAACAAGAATGATTGCCTAAATATGAGTTGAACAACAATAATAGACTTTTTAATGTGGATGTGTAGTCCAGTGAACATAGGAACCCTCGGCTCTATGCAACAACGCAAAGCACTACAGACAACCAGAGCAAGAAAGATAGTCTTCCCCCAGGAAAGAGCACACTAATTAGTTATCCAACACCAAATGATCACTCCTGAAAACAAACTTACAAACAACATTAGACAGACTGAACAGGTTGTGTTTATGTATTTAGGAATATGTATATACAATAATGAAAAAAGGCCATCAATTTGGTAAAATGAGAAAGGGCGTATTGGGGATTTGAAGGAGGAAAGGGAACTGTAATACAATCTTAAAATGAAAAAAAAAATAGAAGTTAAAATGATAATAAATAAAATATTCAAAAAAATTACAAAAGTAAGTTTGGGGCTGAAAATTTTCAGACTTGCGACATCATCTGCCCTTAAATAGAGGAAGTGAGAAACTGCAGCCTGTCTTATTTCTTCAACAATTATTCAAGCTGAAGTCTTGCTGGCCCCCTATGGTGAAAAAGGCAGGAAACTGACTGCCACCCTTCCTTGAGTTTGAGCAGAGGCATCAGGAAATGGGGAGGGAATGTGGCTCAAACACCGAAACCATGCCTGATTCTTAGGGAGTCCCACAGTGAGATGCAGACAGGCCCCATTTGGCTTTTCTTCACTGATAGGAGCACATAGATAATAAATGGGGTTTTGTCAGCATTCCTGTGAGCAGAAGTAACTGCTTTTAGTCGGGCAACATATAATGATTTTGTTACAGCACGCACCTTTAGAGGAGCCTGCTTTGTGTAGGAGTCATTTAAATTGTTGCTTTCCAAAATAACTTTAAGTTGGCAGTAGAAAGAAAATTAAGCTAAATGAAGCTCTGTGTCTGAAAGAGAATTGGCATGATTTAAAATCTGGGAAAGATTTGTGTTTAAAGGAAACAAATCATGCTGTTTGAAATAAGTATTTCTTCTCTTCTCATTGCTCAAGTGCATTCATATCTATGATTTGTAGCTATTTTTTAAAAAATTATTTGTATTATGTTTATTTACATGTATATGTGTACATATAGATTAATGTATGCCACACATTTTCATGCTCAGAGGCCAAAAGAGGACATCAAATCTACTGGAGCTGGCATTATATGTGTTTGTGAGATGCTAGATAGGGGTGCTAAGAACTGAACACAAGGTCCTCTGGAAGAGCAGCAAATGCTCTTAACTACTGAGCCATCTCTCCAGTCCCAACTGTGACTTGCTTTTAAAAACTATATACATGTACAATTTAAATAATAAGTGAGGGATCATAACATTGTTGCTGATATATCTCCCTTTTTGATAGCATCATTCATCAGCTTTAAAGCTTTCTTATGTATATGTGTATATGTATATGTTCATATGCATATATGTGTGTATATATACATATACATACACATACACATACATATACATATGTGTGCGTGTGTGTGTGTGTGTGGTTTGCCTGCATGTGTGCCGATTTGCACTGTGTGCTGTACATGGTATATGGATGGTGGTATGTATCCATCTGGATGCTGGAAACCAAACCAAAGACCTCTGCAACAGCAGTAAGTATTCTTATCTACTGAGCTATACTCCATCTCCCTTATCACTGATATTACCTACTCCTCATGTAAATGGAGCACTTACATTACCCATAGATTGTCAAAGTCTCCATAGTTCTACATAAACATAATTTTAAAGGCAACATTTTTTCTTTTTCCTCTCCTCTCTTTCTTCATGCCTTCTTTTTTCTTTTTCACATTCATAAGTCAGGATACCTTGATTATATTATAATTAAAATAGATTAAAACTCTAGTACAGAGTAAGGGATTTCTATTGATAAGAAATGAAGATGACTTTTGGTCCCTTTTGGTTGTGAGGTTTATCTTTAGCTGAGCCGTCTCGTCTCCTTATCCTAGGATCACTTCTGACAGATTATTCAGGAGTGATCAGACTCACAGATGTATGCCTCTTCCTTTCTGCTAGAACGATCCCAAGAGAGAAGATGACATTGCTGCCCTGTCAATTCCCAACAGTGGCTATTTGCTCTCTGTAGAATCCTAGTTATAGCACTAGGAAGTTTTAATGCCCCCGAATATGAACACACATCCGTCAATTCCAGTAGGATTGCTTTGTTCCTTGGGCTCTATAATATTTTTTTTTTTTTGGTTCCAAATATCCTATGGTATGGTTTAAGTTTTATTGCTTTTTAATAAGACAAAAATCACAGTCAGAAAGAGTCAAATTCAATTGAGGAGGAACACTAGACTTTGCAGACATGGTGGCTTTTATAGCCATTCATTGGTGAAATTTCAAAGATCTGTTGATTACTGTCCTGTCTTATGCTGAAAGCAAATGTTTTATTTTTCTGAATAACTTGATTATTTCAGTCCAAAGAAGATTTGGTAGGTAATTGTTTCCCTCCATGACTAGTATCAAAAGTGTATTATTTGGTTCGCCTATATGTGTGCATTCTCAACACTCAAAAACTTCCTAAGGTATCAGTACTGAGCAGCTTCTCTTTGAAAGAAGCATGGTGAACAGCTCAGCTGCCCTCAGTTCTCTGGATGTGGGGAAAGAAGTTGGAAGCAGAGGACAAACAGTAGCAGGCAGAGAAAGAGTAAAATTGAGAGAGAGAAAAAGCCTTGGCCCACCCAGTAAGAACATTGTTCAAGTCTAATTTGTGTTGCCCACACTTTCACTGTAGCATGCTCAAACTTCCAGTGGCCAGTCCCCAAAGACAACCAAGTTCCTCCTTTCCATCCCCCTGATAGAAGGTCATTAACTGTGAAGAGCTACACTTCAGCATTGTACTTGATGTAGTGTGTGTGTGTGTGGTGTGTGTGTGTGTGTGAGAGAGAGAGAGAGAGAGAGAGAGAGAGAGAGAGAGAGAGAGAGAGAGAGAGAGAGAGAGGAGTGTGGACCCAGGAGGAGTGAGAAGAAGGTGTGTTAGAATACCTGAGATTCCTAAATAAATCAATACAAATGTGTTATTTTGGAAAAAAAATAGAACACTGTCCATCAGACCACTGAGCTACATAGGGCTGACTTTTATGTCTACACATAGCCCAAACATAGGATGCAGACTTTCCAGGAAGGGTAAGACATGATCAAGGTGGGTGAGCCAGGAGGTGCAGGAAGTGTCCGAGCTTCCTATGGTCATGGAGGAAGAAGGCAGAGTTTACCACATCTACCTGATGTTTTACCATTCCTAATGCCTCTTCAACTACCTGATCCCTTTTCAAATGCCTAGGCATTCACTCTGTGGGTCTCTTTGTGTTTTATAAACTCTGCTTACTGAACTTGTAACTTCCACCACATGAACACTGCATAATGATGAACCATGGTGGCTTCTCTCAGGTTTTCAAAACCCTCAAAGTTAGTCTAGCCCAGGGTAGATTTCTTAATCCCTATAGTCATCAGCATCCTCCTTTGTGGCTTGTTAAATGACTAAATGGAGAAAGGATGTAAATTCATTGGCTCATTCTCTGGAGTATTTTACAGAGCCAGTATGTGTCTTATTAATGATGGATGTGTAGTCAGGGTACACTGTTATGCTGTACCTGCACTTGATAGAGAAGTTAGAGGCTGAAAACTTTCTAGACGCACTGGACAGTATTAGCATAAGAAACCAACTCTTCAATATATCTGCCTGTGAGGTATCAAGACAGCAGAACAAATGCTATGTTAAAATAATTAAATAAATGCAAGGCAAGGGGTGAGGGAAAACACCATCTGGCAGCACTCTGCAAGTCATTTAGGAGTGAGCTAGAAGATAATGAAGTCCATTGCATTCTGGTCATGGATGGGTCCTTCTGCTTGGCTGGTGTTTCTGCCTGAATTCGAATAAAAATAACCCACACATCCTTTACTGCAACTCAGTAAACACAGACCGTGTGAACAAAGATAGAAGGATGCACAAGAAAGTCTTGTGGGAGATTTGCCACAATTATTTTGTTTCTTAACACACCCATGAATTCTAGTATAATCAACCGTTTAATCTGCATAGACAAGCATTTGTTTTTGGCTGTGGGTTCTTGGTTTTATAGTAGTTTCCAGGCAGATCTGATCACATGAAATACCTAAGAGAGCCATGAAACAGTCTCAGATGGAAAGCAACACAGGACAGAAATACAACACTGTATAGCCATTCACAAAGGTGCCAAGGTAGGCTTGGTTGCCTCTTACCTTATGAGGGAATTGAGTATCCCCACAGGTTAGTCCCTCTCCAGCAAAATGGTGAGGCCAATACAGCTTGTAATACATTCAAGAGAGCAGATGCAAGATGCATATAACATTTTGTTTCCCTCAAATAACCATAGCCAGGTATGGTGGCACACACCTATGATCTCAGCATTCTGGAGCAGGGAAAGGAGGATTATCATGAATTCAAGGGCAGCCTGGCCACATAGCAAATAAGAGGACCGTGGGAAGAATATTGAGTGATAATCTATCTTCAAAAACAAACAAAAATATTGGTATTAGTTTATCGAGAGTAAATGTAATAAGCAACTCTTTAATGGAATTTTCATGTTATCAATTTAAAACTAAACAACATATAAGAATTAAAAGACCATCTGACTAACAGTTCCTAGCCAGGTAAAATTACTTTAATTTGGGAACTCAGCTTGAGAAAATTATTTAAATTTTAGCATAACAATTCTCCCCCATCCACTTCCTCTTTTTGTGTTTTTGAGACAAGGTTTTCATGTATTTCAAGCTGCCAGAGCTGGCCTCAAACTTGCTGTATGTCTTTGAGTGCAAGGGTTAGAAGGTGTCTGTACACATCCAGTCTCTGTTTCTCAGTTTCTTATCTTTGAAGTGGCAAAATTAGATACTGACCTCATAAGTAGTTATGAAGATGTAATGTAATAGTGTATTCCCCTGGGCCACAGTGCCTGAATCTTGCACTTACCTGGTTGCTGTAGTTTTTCTGTCACAAGTGCATATACGATTCCTTTGGCTGGGTGGGGTGGGGGAGATATATTGTTCACATTAAATCTATTTAGGCAATTCTAGAATACTTTGTTAATATTTCTATGTTAATTGTAGAGATTTTAGGTGACACTAACTCAGCTGGCATTTTGGAGAGATTGCAGTGACAGAAACTGGAAGGGATTCAGCCTTTGAGCAAGTGGATGGTAGTAGTTGTGTGTTCCAGGATTATTTCTTGAAAGGTGATTTAGTGATTATTTTACTTTTTGAAAAATAAGGACTAAAGAAGTCTATGGAAAATGTTGGGAGAAATGTGTGCAGATATGGTGGGTGTGAGCTTGAGGTTATAGTCTTCTTCTGCCACAGCCAACCATCTATGGACACTGAATGTCTAATGTCACTGCCCACCTCCCAAGGAGATAGATAGACATTAGTGGTCGCATATTAGAGTCATCCAGTCATTTAGAAAAAGAGTGCTGCTGGTTCTACCAGGTCCATCTCAGAGAAATTGAATGGCTAGATTGAGGTGGTTCCCTCAAGGGGACTCAGGAGGCACTGGGTTCTCATGAGTGTCAATACCTACCTGTCTAGTGGTCACCCACTAAACAGTGTCTACCAGCACTCAAGCGTGTGTGTCAGAACATCCTCCTTATTACAACCACATACATAAAGTTACTCATCCCAGTGAAAATATATGAACGTTGGTATTTAAAGGAGATAAGAGACTCTGACAAGCTATTAATTCTGGGTCAAAGCAACCTATTTTCCAGACTTTATAGTAAAGTGTGAACCATTCTTGCCCCCTGAGGGATGTGTCGTTAACACTGTAATTGTGTGCTGGGTTCAACTGTCCATCCATAAAGTCTCTTTCTTTTCTGGTGTGAACAGTTTATACCTCTGTAAAAGTTCAGACCCAATAAATATGCAGTACCTGGAAGGCTTCTCTGACGGGAGACTACAAGTAAAGGAAAGTGTGGGAGCTCTTTTCTGGAGACTATTCTTCTCTTGTATTGATCACAACATACAACATCAGCTTGGACAAGATAATTTTCCTTCATGATAAAATTTTCAGTGATTAAACCCCCATACTTTCCATTTGTATTATTAGCATGATAGAAGGAGCATATGGCCTGGATTAGGGAAGCGAATGTTAGCTCTGAGGCTGCATGTGCTAGAGACATTAATTAGGACTGTGAGTACCTCAAGTACTTGACTCGGAAAACAAATTTATTTAAGAAGCATCACGGCTCACAGGCACCTTCCTTTCTTCGTCATGTTTCTGAATTAAGCAGCTCTATGTGTACAGAGCTAAACACACCTGGGAGCCCTACAGTTCTCTGGCTTCACTCCATTCATGGTTAGAAATAAGTTGGCATGACCCCCACATGGGTAAGATGTCTCTGACTGCAGCAGAGAGCAGATGAAGTGAAGGTAAGCACCATTGTGTGAGGTCAGGATCCTCAACCAAGCCTGACTCAGGGCCTCATCTTTGCAAAAATGTCCCTTTGATGGAATATCTAAGCCAGTGCTGCTGTTCTGTGCCCATACCCAGAGATGATCTGGGCCAGGGTGTGCTTGACTGGAGGACTTCGCACATGCCCTGCCTCATGCTTGGATCAATTCCTGCTGCTTCCTTTGATCAGTGGCTGATGGAACCTCTCTTGGGCTTTGGGAAGCTGATAAAAGCCATGTGTTTGGGCTAACTCTTTGGAACTTGAGTATTGGCAGTATCCAACTGTTAATATCCAACTGTTAGTACGTTTTAAAACATGTGCACAGGGCCTTGGTTTCATGGAGTTATCTCACAAATGCTGGCTGGGGCAGCTGACATATGGATTTTGTCGAACTCTCGAAAGCCTGCACTGTATCACTTAAATGAGGAGAGATGTAACTACTCCCCGGGGACAAATAAACATTTCCTGTGAAGTCCCCACTTGCTTAATTGCCAGCCTCGAATGTTAAAGTCCTTGCTACCTTAGTGAACTCATTGTAATGAAGCTAGAAGTTTCCAGTTCTTTTTTTTTTTTTCTCCATATCAAATAGAAACTGAGGAGAGATTCAACCAGTTAAAACAATATCTGTAGGATGCTCCAGAAAGGTGGACAGGTGCGAAAATTGGCCAGTGTGAGAGTGGGTTCTGGAAATAGACATTCTGGCTTTGAGCTCTAGCTCTATAACTGTACTTCTTGGAAAACTCAGACAAGCTACTAAACCCTCTGTGCCCTAATTTCTATGTGAAAATGTGTACGATGACTGACCAAATGAGTTATTATTTGTAAAGAGATTGGCACTGTGCCTGTATATCAAAAGCACTCAATAAATGCTGTCACATCAAAGACAATAAAATGTTTTAGAATAAACCCAACCAAAGATGTGAACAAGTGGTACAATGAGAACTTCAAGTCTCTGACGAAAAAGACAACCACAAAATGAAAAGATATTTCATGTTCCTAGATTGCTAGAATTAACATTATGAAAATGAGTATCCTACAGTTTTACAGATTCAGTACAATTGCAATCAAACAATCCATAATATTCATCACAGAAAGAGGCAAAGCAAAACAAACAATCAACAACAGCAACCCCCCCCCCCCCAATGTTTATATGGAACCAGAAACATCTCCAGAGAGCTGAAGCAGTCCTGAGCAAAAGGAACACAGGAGGGAACACAATCAAGACTTCAAGATATATGGTACAGCTATAGTAATAAAACATATATGGCACTAGCACAAAAACAGACATGTAGACTGATGGGATAAAGTAGAATGCCTAATCAACCATGTATGAGTACAAACAACGACTCACCATTATAGATATGTGATATTTGACAAGGAGGCAAAACACATATGCTGGAGAAAAGGCAGCCTTTTCCTCTAATGTTGCTGGGGAAGCTGGGTCTCCACATGTAGAAGGAAAAAATTAGGCTTCGATATATCATCCTGCATACAAATTAGATTTAAATGAATCAAAGATCTCTATTTGGAAGCCAAAACACTAAAACTGGTAGAAAACACCCTAGGTAGTATTTTACACAATGTAAGGGTAGGAAAGGACTTCCTGAAATGGACTCTTATGTGCCCAGGAACTGAAGTCAGCATTTGACAATTGGGACCTCATGAAACTAAAATGTGTCCACTTGACTAAAGATACAATCAGTGGAGTACAGCTATCCACCCAAAAGAGGATTAGTACCCAGACTATAAGGGACTCAAGAAACCAAGGAGTCAAGGAAATAAATGACAGAATTAAAAAAATTAATGGGCTAGGAGTTCACAAGAGAAGAAATAAAAAATAGTTAAGAAAGCTAATAGGATCCATAACACCAGGAAGCCTTCTGGGAAACCATCTTTCCTAGTAATGGCTGCATAAACAAGACCAGAACAATGGCAGTATCAACACTCATGTTAATGTGGAAGAGGACATTTTCCCATGATCACATCTCTAAACAGAGAACAATGAGCAAGCACCTAATGGCTGCTGGGAGGAGAATTAGCCTCTCCCTTATTAGTTACCCAATGTAGAATGGTCATCCCTTAAGTCATATGTACAGAAACACCAAAAATGAACTCTGCAGGTTGTATTTACATCACAACACACACACACACACACACACACACACACACACACCAATATCTAAAGAAAAAGAGGCTATCAACTTGAGCATTGAGGGCAGACATTGAAGGAGTTGGAGGGAAAGTATTGGCAATGGTGAGGAGCTGGAAAGGCAGAGAGGGAAGTGATGGCACTTCTATTTAAATTAAAAAGTATTTTAAAAGACAAATGTTACTGTACGTTTAGCAGGGTGACAACCGAGTATACTTCTCTAGAACCAGGACAAAATTGTAGATCTAGACTAAGGTTTGTCTTTTAGTTATGTGGCAGGGTATGTTTCTGCGATACTGTCCTTGTTTATGGAATGTAGGTTATTTCAATGCTACTTATAGTGATATTGGTAAAATAAAATTACTAAGACCATTTCTATAAACACTTTTGACCTCACCTGGACAGCAGAACCACAAAGTGGTGTATATATTTACCCTATTTACCAGTACAAAATTAATACCCACAATTATTAACATCACTATAAAGGTTGATTATTCTTTTTAATATTCACAAACCACAAAAAGGATGTTATTAAAATATAATTAATTTTTAGACTGTGTTATTCAAGTTTTCCAGTTAGTCATTTATATAAAGCAGAAGAAAACCTTATTGACTTCATTGTTGATATTCTCCACTTAGGTCTGGGAAGTTTTTAAGCCTGCTGCAGAGCACTTCAAACAATGGGAGTTGGGAGCACATATTACCTTGTGACTCTCATTATTTTGTTATATCAAAGTTTCCTTTAAACATGCTTTTGATTGATACAACAATCTAGTAGAAACTCTTGTCAAAAAGTTAGCTGGTAGTGAGGTTACGATTAAATATTCATAAAAAAATTAAATATAAAATTTTTGTTGATTTGTTTGTTTGTTTGGTTGGTTTGATTTTGGTTTTGGTTTTTGAGACAGGGTTTTTCATGTGTAACAGCCCTGCTGTCCTGATCACTGGTCCTGTCTTGGTCACTTTGTAGACCAGACTAGCCTCAAACATGCAATGATCAACCTGCCTGTGTCCCAGGTGTGCTGGGATTAAAGGTGTGTGCCACCATACCCAGCTGTTAGTGATGTTTTGAGCTGTAAATTGGTAGCTAGATGGTTGGTTGTGTTATCATAATTCTTGACACCTTGTGAGAGGCTCTTGTGATCCCACCCAGTCTTCAGTTCCTCTAATGTGTTTGTGGTTATATTTTTCATTACTAAATTGGGTCCTGAGGTAAAACATGAGGATGTGGGTGCTAATGGATTTGTGTCCTTTCATATACATTAGTCTTCATTAAATGTTGCTGATCATCAATGTTTTCTTTACATATTTACAATAATATTTTTGGAGAAAATTAGACAACCAGCAATTGGCTGATGTGTTACCCTTCACTTACCCTGGTAATGTAGGCAAGATATCTGTCATTTCTGAATTAAAAAGGACATCCTAGCTTGGTACACACCTTGCTAACTTTTGTGAAGTGATCTTAGATTCTAAGTACCAGCATAATTTTGGAGATCATTGCTGCTCTACAGGATAATTCCTTAAATTCTTTAAACTCTGCAGAATCAACATAAATCTAAAACATAGAAGCTTTAAAGTATTTGGATACTTGATGATTGGGCTTTTCATTCTATTTTATGTAACTTGATTGTTAGACTCTTGCTGTGTATCACTTGGTAGGGACTTCTGTCTTATTTGCTTTTGGAAGTAGGTAACTGTACAAGATAGATACATGCAATTTATTGAAAAATATTTCAAAATAATTTAAAACAGGTACTTTCTTTGCATGTACATAGGAGTGTATATGATAGTGTTGATGTGGATATGAGAGGACAATCAGGGATGGATCTCAGGTCATTAGGCCTTGCCAACAAATGATTTTACCTGCTTCATCTTCTTGCTGGCACCTGAAAGGAATATGTTCTTGTCATGCAAGTCACTAACATTAATATACACTAACTCAATAAATAATGTATTTAATAATCTAGTAAGTAGCAATAAAGCAATGGATAGCAAACAGTGCTTGCCCCAAGAAGTTAATGGTCTAATGGGAGTTTAAAAAGTAAATAGATAATTATAATACTGTGTTATAGAGATGATAATTGGGGGAAGCAGAGTATAATCTTAACATAACTGGGGAGAATCACTGCAGGCTCCCAGAAGACTTGGCATCTAACCACTGGTGTAGAGTTCATAAGAACTGGACAAGGAAGGCAACCATGTATAATCCTGGGTGAGAAAAAGAATCACATGTGTTCAGGAACTGAAGTGGACTTTGTGTGTGTGTGTGTGTGTGTGTGTGTGTGTGTGTGTGTTTGTGTGTGTGCATAGGAGATAGAGGAAGAAAAGGGAGAGGGAGAAGGGAGGAGGAAGGAGAGAGAGAGAGGAAGAGGGAGAGAAGGAGAGATTTTGCAGCTAGGTGAGCGGCAGCAGTGCATGGGAAGAGATGGCAGTTTTTAGTTAAGATGGAGACACCTGTATCTCTGGTTATAAGAAGCAGAGTTTCAAGAAGGTTGTCAGAGTGCCCGGGTGAGTCACATGGTAGCGCTGTTTCTCGGATGATTCTTGGTACTGCTGAAGCACAGCACAGTTCTTAGTACACAGTCTTCAGTAATAACATGAACAGGTCTTATATACCCAGAACATGCACTTTTTTTCTTGGAGTTTCTCATTTAAATTGATGTAGTTATTTTTCCACTTAAAAGTGAAAAAGTTTGTGATGATGTTTCTTATTCATATTTTTGTAGCTTTAACTAAAGCAAAGTTTAATACATAACATAAAGAGACACCATTATCACTATTTCTGAGTTTGGAATTGAAAAAATAGTTTTAAGTTAATGCTTTTAAATGTTTTTTTTTTTTTTTATCTCAGCTGAAATTACCATTTTCTAATTAACTCATGTGTAGAAACAGCGTGCAGCTATTTCTTATGAAAGTGAAAACTGACACGACTGTGTCCTCATAGTCATAAGTGTCCTCACATACGTTGCTTTCTGAACAGAAGAATAGTTGAAAATGTTTATTATAATCTGCTTAACCATTAGCCCAAATCACGAAAATGAGTGTATTTAAAACTTTGAAAAGATTTTATTTTTTTTTGTGCAAGCAGAACTTTTTTTCTGTCAGTGGATCTATGACAATAATGTATTTTTTTTTTGTTTTGTTTTTTCTACTACAACATAATTCTGGAGACCCAGTAACTTATAGAGCAAAAATTTCTTTCTTACAGTCTGTAATTTGGGTAGAATGTATGTAACCAGGGCTTTCTTCATATTTCATGCTGTGGGACCAGGAGATAGAGAGACTAGAGAGAGCATGCGCAGGGGTGAACTCATCCTTTGTGGGGAGCATACATCTCACAATAAGTAACCCAGTCTTCTGCTCTTGAGCAGAAGCCTCAAAACATAGGCACCCCTCACAGACCGTACCTCTCAATACTGATGTCCTGGGATTTGATTTCTTGCACATAGCTTTAGGGGACCCTTTCAAATCATAGAATCAACCATCATCACAAATTCTAATTTAAAATCAGAAATGTTAATTTATCCAGAAATAATGCTAGATATTTTTTGAGAATTTTTGCCATATCAGCCCAAGACAAGTAGAAGGAATTTAAAGTTCCTATTCATGCCAATAAAATAAATTGTGACATTGTACCCATCTAATGTATTAGAATTGAGTCTGTGAGCCTGTTCTCGCAAAATAGGAAATAGACTAAACTAAATTATTTTTATCAACTATTTTGACTCTGATTCCGAAGTGTAAAGTAATCACATATTCAAAAGGTACACATCTCTTAACAAGAATCCTTTAATCATTTGAGACATTGAAACATTCAGACTTATTTTTTCCTCTGAGTCTTGGTTTCTTTCTTTTTTTTTTTTTTTAATGTTAGGGCTAGTTATCTTAAAGTGTCTATTCAGAAATGAACGGAAAAATATCGACAAGTCGATGATTTTCTCACATTGTTCTGAAGGAGTAATTATTCTTTTGTAAGACTGCTAATGCTCCATGTGATCACAAAAAATTTCACTGTCATGGTTCTGGCAAACTCAAACAATCACAGCATTGATTGGGGATGTTGAAAGACGGCTCTGCTGGGAGAGGCATTCATCACCAGGGCCTGATATGCCTCACAAAGTTGAGGAGAGGCCATGACACCAGATGCTGATCTATGCTTAATTAGGAGTTCCAAGAGTCTGGAATCATCTTGAAACAGATTACCTTTTAGTAGGTTATTTGTGTTAGTGAAGTTCATATTTTAGTGATTAGTAGAATTTGTGACTTAAGCGTTAAAGAGAGTGGGAGTTGGATTCTCATTGGCACCAGCTGGAACTAGTTTATAGGAGTAAGAGTTGCTTGTTTTGTACAGATAGCTCTGGAGAAACGGTAACTTGACCTGGTGTAATCGGGCTTGGGTGTGAGGCCAAAAGCCTGGGCTTTATGTAATTGGAGGAGAGGAATACATACTTTTTGGAACACACTATGCAGTGCTGTCCACCACCTAAGTGAAGCTGCTTCCTAGCCCCAGACAGAGTTTGGTAATGTCCATGTCTCCCTATAAAGACAAGCAAACCCAAGCTCTAAATGAGAGCTTTACCTTAGGTGGGTCATCTTCCCTTAATTTTTTTTCCTAATCAAAGTCTTTGAATAGTGCTGGATTCTTGTTTTTAAATTTCCAGGCACCTTGCAGGTCACTAAAGAGCCAAGTAACAGGCATCCTCAACAACCCATTGCCATACAAAGGTTTGCTCCAGTTTCAGAGGTCTGAGGAGTCCAGAAGCAGCTGATGATGCCATAGGACATGCTCTCTATTGAGGCCTGCTTGTTACACAAGTTTCCCTGCTGCTTAGAGTGGAAACCCAGGTGCTGTTGCTTCAAGTAGCAATTCCCATGGGTCTCCGCTTTATGTGGGGTCTGTGACTCAACATATTAACATTTACAGCTTTGTACACTTTTCTTGTGTAAAGAGAATGAGTACTCCTTTGAGATGTCAATAGGCTCACAAGGAAGAGCTGACCAAGTCACCCAGTCAGATGCTGCCAATCATTAAGGGTATAGAAACATGGTTTAGGACAAACCTGACTAACCTAAGACAGGTTGTGATCTCTTGGGTGCCCTTGCTCTTTAAGACCTTGCTTTGATCTTTAATCTTATGACACCTTGGCTGGAACAGACTTTTCAGTAATCTGAATGCTTTTGTGAAAGCATTTTGGGGGAGATTAACATTTAAATGGCAGGATTTAGAGTAGAGGAGACTGACCTCTATTATAAGTAGACCTTACTCATCAGTTGAAACTGATCCCTCTAAGCAAGAAGGATTGCTGCTGACAGGTTGCCTGTGACCTCAGACTGTAGCTCTGCCTACTCACCTTTACTCAAGATTAGATTTGATGAATATATGTGAATCATTAATAAAACCAACTCCTCCCTCAAACACACAGTTGCATGTACATCCTGCTGATAGTCCCTTTGTGGCGTATATTGTTATACTTTGCCTAAGCATATGATTAGGATGGTTCTTACTTCACAGGAAGAAATTAAAATGATCAAATGAATCAATCATTAAATATATGTAATGGCATTAAAACCTTGCTGTACAAGTCTGGATACCAGATTCTCTGCAAAAAGTCCAGCATGGCAGCACATGCCTATAACCCCAGTATGGGGAGTCAGAGATAGGAGAGTTCCCCGAGCTTGCTGTAGGTTTGCCAGTCTAGCCAAATCAGGGAGAGACAATGTCACAAAACCAAAAACAAAACCAAAAATAAACCAATATGGGACATCAAACTCAGGCCTCTATACACATGTGCACACACACAACTACATATATACCACACATTACACAAAATATGCTTGGAAATTTAAGTAGTGAAGTCTTAGGTAATGGAATAACTGATAATATTCGTCCATCCATACTAAGTTGAAACCATATTTACATCAGCCATGATACTCAACAGTTTAAGAGTGATTGTTTTCAGAGGAGAAGGCTTCCGACACACCTTTGGCATTAGTTCAATACCTCCTGACTTAACGGTTTCTTGCTCTGTAAAATGACAAATGTGAACCTTCAAGGATGCTTAACACACTCTGGTTATAAGATGTTTTAATGTCACACTTTTCTTTTGGTACCTTCCCAACAGTTCTTAGGGAGTCACTAATCTTGATGGGCTCGACTCCCAGCTGCTAGTGTAGGGTACAGCACTTCCCGTTGGTGCATGAGATGGGCGTGGAAGAGTTGAAAGAGTAAGATGTCTGTGTGTAGGAAGGCTGTTCTGTTTCCTGGGCACTATGAAGGGAAATTTAGAGAGGATTGACATTCTCCTTGCATTATATGAGAAGCCTACTCTGCTGCCCCTTGAGAAAGTAGGTAAGGGTTGGGGGTCTTCATCTCAACATGGCATCATGATCAAAAGCTTCTTATTTACCGTGGTGGTTTGTATATGCTCAGCCCAGAGAGTGGCACTATTAGAAGGTGTGGCCTTGTTGGAATAGGCATGGCATTGTGTGTGGGGGCTTAAGACCCTCATCCTAGCTGACTAGGAGTCAGTATTCTACTAGCAGCCTTCAGATGAAGAGTTAGAACTCTCAGCTCTGTCTGCACCATGCTTGCCTAGATGTTGCCATGTTCCCACCTTGATGATAATGGACTGAACCTCTGAACCTGTAAACCAGCCCCAATTAAATGCTGTCCTTATAAGAGTTGCCTTGATCGTAGTGTCTGTTCACAGCAGTAAAACCCTAAGTCACTTACATCCATGATTTTGCCTGAAAAGGAACTTGGTTGTTTGCCAACAGCTGTCTTGAGAAAGCAATGTGTCTTTTTGCAGCCCAACATTTAATAACACCATGGCTCAGTACTTGCTGGATGGGGCTTGTTACTTGCTTTCCAGATCCCAGTTATTTCCTCCAATGCGGCTTCCACTGGAGAAACACTGGTTTGTCACATCTTTATTATTTTATTTCCACATTAAAGGGAATTAATTAATTGGGAATCAAAAGAGAATTACCTTTTTAGAAATCCCCTAAAGTTCTCTGTGTCCTTGGGAGTGTAGACAACTCCCAGGGAGAGCTGGTGCCTATCAAGCACACCTAAGAGACAGGCCTTGCAGGACCAGATGACATACACAGGTACCACTCTCCCCTCTCAGTGTGGGTCCTGGCCTTGCAATAACATTTTGACATACAAACCTGTTGTTTTCTGGTTGATGATCTCATGAAATGTACTTAACTGCTCCGTGAGCAAGCTTCCTCATCAACAATGCAGGGCTGATAGTAAGCACACTGTTCTCATTCTAACTTAAGAGATGAAAGGCCTAAACACACATTTAGCATATGGCTCCACCCCAACTAATGTTAGTCATTACTAGGTACACCATTCTGATAATTAAGAGAATATTCTAGTAGTTGTTCATCCTAGAACAAAGGAGAAATGTCATCCTTAACAAGTATTTTTTTTTAATCCTAATAAAACTTGAATATTATTTTCCTATTCTATAAAAGTTTATTTGCCTACGGCTACTGTTTGGCTTTGTCTGAATCTGTTTAGCTATAATTGTTTACATTTTCTAAATTGCACATGAGCTTAGAGCTGGCTTTCTGCAGCAGTATCTTAAGAAACTCTTCCCCTTGTCTATATTGATAAGTTTAAGATATCTTCATGCTGATCATCCTTCTTAGAGGGAGCTGGATTTGACCGATTACTTCATAGAAGAGCTCTTTGGTGAGTTATCAATTGATTCTCAGATTGTTATCTTGAAAGGAACATTAAAAAAGTAATTGCAATACTTTCAAATATGTTACTAAATTCCCCCAAACTATTTACTAGATTATAACAATTGGTAACTATGTATTCTCACCAATATATAGCATTTAAGAAAGGGAATGTCTTCTTTTTAAAAAATAATTTATTTATTTTTACATATGAGTCTTTTGCCTGCAGGAATGTCTGTGTATCACATCAGTACAGTGACTTCAGAAGGCACACAAGATTGTTGGATCCCGCGGGACTGGAGTTACAGATAGTTGTGACTCCCATGTGGTTGTTGGGAATAGAACCCAGGTCCTCTGGAAGAGCAGCCAGTGCTCTTAACTGCTGAGCTCCATGTGTGTAATAGTGAATGCTTAATTGTTTGGTAGACACAGAAAGTTGTGTTAAGCTGGTGAGATGGCTCAGTACTTGCTAAGAAAACCTGACATTCTGAGTTTAATCCCTGGGACTCCTGTAAACTGGAAAAGAAAACAGTGACTCAACAGCCCTGTCTACTCACCATCCTAAATGTCACAGCAGCATGCTCCCCACCACTGCCAGCACACACACACATACACACACACACACACACACACACACACACACACTGAAATAAATGTGTGATGTTTTCATTCCATATATATCCCTTTACTAGTTATGAGAGAAACAAATTATTTTATTATGTAAGTTTTAAATTTGTCTTTTATGTTGTGTTCTTAGACTACTTTTTAAAAGAATGTATAAAGAAGCCTTATGGAAATCCTCTAGGTTGTAAGCTAATTAGGAAAATACAATATGTGTTTCAAAGAAGAAGTACTGTTCTTAGGTGGACAGTGCAGTTCAGAAGGAACATAGATTTTTAAATGAAAATCCCAGTGTCAGTCACGAAATATTTTCCTACAAATTATCGGTGGAGGAGGACCTAGAGAGACCCAAAATAGCACAGGCTATTACCATTGCTCTTGCCTGACTACTAAAAATAAATTGTAAGACTCTATTGCTGAAGACAGCACTCCCTTTGGATATAGGACACAGAGAAATCAACCTCTCTTTTCCTTTTGGTCAGCTCACATAGCACCAGAACTGCTACTCCAGCTGCTGTGAGAGAAAATACATCAGTGACCTCACCCAGCACTTGACCCTGGATGCTACAATAACAACCTGCCTGGCAGGATATGCCCACTGCTGTTCTCCTGGCCTGGTGAGGGTCTGGAAGCTGACTTGCCTTCTCTGGTTACATCTCAGCCAGAATCCTATTTCATTTCATTAAGCTGCTGCTGAACGGCTCTACTCCAGCCTTGGTCACACAATCTCCAAGAAGTCCAGGAAGCTCTTTTCTTCAGGGTCTCTTCTCTTACTAACTGAGATGCTCATTTGTACTCAATTCTTGTCTTCAGGTTTCCAGATTGGGAAAGGGGTATTGTCCTTTGACCTGTGGCTTTTCTCCCTACTCTTAAATCACCTTCTGTCTCCCAGGGCTTGTAAGGCAACTGCTCTACGACTACGTACCTCTACCTTGCTGCCTTCTTAATATTCCACTAGAATTTGGGTTTTTGTTCAAAGACACAGAGCTATAATACTTTACTTTCTTATTTATTTATTTATTTATTTTTTGTTTGTTTGTTTATTTATTTATTTATTTTTTTACTTTACCACATCTCCCCATGTCCACTCTGGCAGCATATCATCTTTTTCTTACCTCTGGCCTGACTTCACCTTTATGCTGTAACTTATGTTACACTATGTTTCCAGTGTGAGACACTCTCCCAGTTGAATGAATTCTTCCTGGCAGCCAAAATGAGCATCTCATGGCAACTTCGATCCAGAAATTATGCCGGACAAAACTACATTTTTGATGCTCCCAAAATGTTGTTCTATAAATACATAAAAATATTTAGATTGAGCTAGGAGATGAGACAGAACTGGTGCCTTTCAGGTATGTTGTAAATATCTATTTACCCCTTGTAAAAGTGAAAATTGATGTTGGGGCATCAGTATGTTGTCAAATTTGTGATTCAAAATTTGTGTACTTTCTTACTGTTAAAGCTAAAAATGTCCATCCTATTGTAAAGGAACAATTATATTTCAGTTCTATTTTTCCCAAATAGTTTATAGATTTTTAAGAACTTTACTTTGGAAACATTTGTGGCAATCTAATTATATAATGCATGTATGAATATACACATAGAATAGGTTTATTATTAGCTCTTTTTGTGAACATTTAACTCCATCCTTTTTCTTTACCGGTTTGTAGTTCTTCTAGATTGAGTTTAATTAACTATGTTTATTTCTCTGCCTCACTTTATCTATATCCTTGTTACTATTTATCCCTTTACTGGTGCAACAATGTATTTAGCTTTCCGAAGCCTTTGTTTCAGTTCAAGCTGCTTCCCTTCATGCTTTTATGGATTTTTCAGAGTCTCCTAATTAGATATATACAGATAATTTCTAGTTTCTCTCAAAATCCATTAGTATTTTCTCTTGTTAAATTAAGTCAAGGGACTTAGAAGAATAGCAATTAATTATTGTTGTCTATAGGGCTTGTTAGCTTTCATGAATTAGGGCATGAAAATAATTGTCTCTATCTGCCCCTTGCCTATTATTCTGTTTAGGCCAAATTACAATTTCACAATTACAGATCAGAATCAAGTGATATGGCTTATCTGTGGGGGAAAAAAGTTAGAGAAAGACATGACTTAAGTAGTTGGAAACCAAAACCGCATTTTTCTTTCTATTATTTAGATGAGTAATATAAATTTATAGTTTCACAGATAAGGCTGTCATTTCCTAATTTCAGAGTTACTAATGTTCTGTTCTTACAATGATGACGCTCTAAGTCTTCAATCTGATGTCTTTTCAACCATTTTAATAACTAATAAAACCCCAGGGATTGGCTTCCTGCTTCCTCTTGCTCTCCCTTCACTTCTGTTTCTCATGTTTGATTATGTCAGCATTTACCTAGCCTCTAAGCATCATGAATTTTTCCTGTCACTATTTACTTCATAGTGGGCCTAAGTTCATAAAAGCAATTCTATATTGCTATGTGGATTTATTTTCTCCTGTTTGTATAAGTGTATTATATATTATATACCTGGGAATATAATCTTAGGAAATGTCTATGTGTGTTATTTCATAGTGAAGTTTGCATGGTTTTGGTTATTGGAGGTGATGGGTTTGGGGGTGGGTTCTGGATCATGCAGTCTTGTGTAGTGTCTTTGTACACTCTGGGTTGGTACAATGGCTGCTTTTGTCATTCTCTGTCAAGCTATGCAATTGCACAGAATTAAGGGAGATAGGTCAGGGATTAATGACTGGGAGGCACATGGGAAGATCATTTATTAAACTGTAGGCATTTATAATCTTTAAGCTTTTAGCTCATGAGCAAAGCAAAGGATCAAGTTGTTTGAAACACTGAGTTTTCCACTGCAGTACAAACTTTTTCTGGCTTAGTATTTAGAGACCAGAAGAAGATCAACACAACCTGGAAGAAAGAAAAGATAAACACCACCATATAACTTCACCTAAAAAGAATAAATGTTAACTGTTCCAAGTGTTACTTACAGACCACTAATCCTACTGATAAGTTTTCACTTATTTGTATAAGTTTATAGGATGCTTGACATCTAAATTGTTTCCTAAACTAATTTTAGAACATTGCATTTTACTAGAAAACACAATAAAGGATAAAAT
The DNA here is from genome assembly GCA_021653895.1 of Mastomys natalensis. Lineage (NCBI taxonomy): Eukaryota > Metazoa > Chordata > Mammalia > Rodentia > Muridae > Mastomys > Mastomys natalensis. Next base: position 1,671,946 of record JAJTUV010000446.1, read on the forward strand.
ATATTTTTTCAAATCAAAAGCAATGCACTGATTTCAGCACCTTATCTTTAATAAATGAATTGCATTATATATTTTTAACTCATGCCAATAAATAACCAAAAGCAGTTTATTTGCTGCTATCAAGACCACCCATGCTTAGCACAGATGTTCAGCAAAAGATTTAGGAATTATTTTCAAGCTTTCATTAGCTTAGATAAATTAGTAGTATATTTATTGGCAATAGTAAACTATGCAAGTTCACATTTCCTTTTTTGCTCATTTATAGAAGCCTCCTAAATACCATCAGCCTATCCCTCAGGAAGTCCTTGCATATGCCAGTAAGCCTGAAGCCTGCCATTTTAAGGGTTCTGAGCACTGAAGTAGTGATCTGATCAGAGGATATCTGAGCTGGCTCAGCTAGACCCCAGCCTCCCCACAACCTTTATCTAATTTAAGTCTCTGCTTGTTTCTGAAGCACTGTGTGGGTTCTGTCTGTACCAAAATGGGTTTCTGCAAAGAATGTGATGTGTTATGGGCTATCTTTCCCCCACAGCCTCCAGGAATCTATTTTATACATGGAACTCAGAAGATATACACAGGAGGGAATTAGAAAGTATTACTTTATACACAATAGATTGTTTAAATGAATGCAAATCCAGTCTTCACATATGTATTCCTTCTTTTTCATTAAGTCTGACTCAGTCTTTCAGCAACCCAGTAGACTAGTACTAGACACGTCAAGACACCAATTGTCAGAGAGCTGCAGACCAATACAACTACATGTCGAACTTGTTAACACTTGATCAGTAGGTGAACAATAAGGAAAACAAAACAAAAACAAACAAACAAAAAATCCTTAGGTTGTTAATTATTGTATCTACCTTGGGGGTCAGTTTTGGAGAAGTAAATCATAGAGTCTAACTTTTATTCATCAGAATGAGGAGAGACTTGTATAAAGAGAGGCTTTACACAATAGATTGCTACTGGGCATGCATCTTGACATGGAGACCGTCAAAGCCTACTTAGATTTGGACAGTCCTATTAGTAATATCAGCAAAAGGAAGCCGTGATCGAGAAACTATGGGAAAGACATTAAGGTTGGTTAACTTTACATAAGACTGATGAGAATTGTAGGCACATGGAGGCAGACAAACAGGTTCAAGTGAGCTGTGGCCAGCCATGCAGGTGTAACTGAGATGGGACTGAGTTTAGCAGTGCCAATGAGGAGAGGAAGTGGTCACAGAAACCATTGTGCGCATTCACTATTGATGGGAGCTAATTGATAATCACAGTGAGGACGGTAGATTTGAATTGTGTGGTATTTGAGCAAATATAAATAAGAGAGCATAACTGCTACCAAACAGACAGGCTAAACTGGAAGAGTTCCAGGTAAGGAATATGCTATAACTTGAGCTTGTACCCTTCACATGCATGCTGCAATTTGATTGCTATTGTTACAGTATTCAGACGAAACCAAGAGAAAATGATTAGCACCTTTGGGCTCTAGTCTCATAGGTGGTGTTGGTAGTGTTATGAAAAGGTGAGTTCAGGTCTCTCTCTTTCCATTGCTTTCTATTTTCTGCCCAAATATGACATAGTCACAAGGACCTCCTTAGATTTCAGGCTCTTGACTGATACAGACCTACTTGGTCTTGGTCTTCCAGGACTGTAGTGCTAACTATTGACCAACAATTTTTTGCTCACTGTAAACACTCTATTCTCAGATGTTGTGTTATCTTAGTAAAAGCTAGGATGGAGCCAGGAAGCTCTTGCCATGCAATCATGAGATCCTGACTTTGTTCCCAAGAAGCCACTTAGAAAAAAACAGACATGGCAGTATGCTTATCCCAGAAATGGGGAGACTAGTTAGGACACTTGATGAATACTTCAGGCCAGTGAGAAAGCCTGTCTCAAACAAACAAACAAACCAAAGACATAAGATATATGGAACTTGAAGAACACACTCAAGGTTGTCCTATAGTCTTCTGTATGCATAAATACCTGTACCTATGAACATACACACATACAACTATGGTAGTACTTTAATAAAGTCTTCTTTTTGAAAGTTAAGATAATGTGTTAGTTTTCCAATCCCTTGAAGTTGGCACTTTGTGGATGTATAGCCTAGAAAGTAAATGAAGAGAGTAAGTCATTAGTGATTGCAAAATCACCATGCCTCTGGGACCCTGAGAAGCATTGAAATAGATATAGATGAAATTGAGAATAGTGAACACTTGAAAAATGGTATCTGCTTCACTCTGAGGTCAGGTCATTAAGGAAAGCCCCAATTAGCACACTTGAATTAGAAAGTTGACTGGAGCATCAAATCCAGGCGGGAAATATTCACTATGATCATTACGAAGGAACGTTCACACTGAGTTTACATAGTTTGTGGCCCAGGAGCAAACAGATGGTGAATACCCCGGAGGTTAACATTAGCAGGAAAAAGCACATGCCTAGGGCTGAAGGACCATGAGAGATGCAGTGTGGTCAGAGTCTAGCAGCTGAAACCATAGAGTGAGAGACCACCATCTGTAAATTGGGAGTCAGAAGTAATAAAGGTGCCCTAGGGGGCAGGGAGCTAAAAGGAGCAACACCTTGACCTTATTCCTCACCCTTCCTCCAATCTTCCATCACAGTCTCCCAAGGGCCAAGCCTATCTCCAAACTAGAGGGCCATGGGGCCTGAGAAATGTTCTTTTCTTCTGCCCAGAGCTGAAGAAAGGGAGGGTTAGAGCCCATTTACTCATTAAAAGAAAAGGGCCTATAAGGTCAGCCTGCCATGTGTTACCTAATATGGAGTACAGTATTTTAAGGGTTTGGAGGCTGTCTCCTGGGAACTTTTGGAAGATAAACAGATAAAATGTTGAATATTTTTCCTCCTCTGTAACTGTAGTCTGGGGATGTGGGGGATGCGACTTTTAAATGCTATTAAAAGCTGTGAGTTTAATGGTCATCTAAAAATAGCAGAACATGAGTTTTCAGCTGCTGAAGGGCCTTAATAATCTCCCATCCCTGTATCTTGTCAACATCACCATGTGCTGCTTTTCTAGACATCAGTAACAGTGTGTCTGTTTAAAGAGCATGGCTCAGCCATAGGGAGCAGAGCTCTGAAGGCTTCTGGGATGTGCAGGTAGCTTCTCAAAGATAAGGGCTAACAAGTAACTAGCCAAACTCCATTTTGTATTTTGAAAGTGATTTATGACCTCCTGGCTGGAAGACTCATAGTTTAGATGCTTTGCCTTTGGATTTCTGTGAGAATCTTAGAAAGTCACTGACTGGCAGGGTTCCTGTTTACTTATACAGACAGAGCTCAAAGACAGAGACAGGGAGATACAAAGAGGAGCCATGCAAGCACCTAAAAGAAAGGCAACAATGTATTCTGTTTCTTGCTTCTGCTATTACTAGCTCACTGAATTTAGTCTTTATATTTGATTGAAAATAGTAACAAAGTTAATATTGAACATGAGTACTCACTAATTCCCCAGGAAACTTTAAGTACACGCATCCCTAGTATTGCCTTACTTCTGGTTCAAATTTATGAAGGAAGTCCCCTTGTGTTTTACAATTAAATCAAGGTACCAAAGAGGTACTGGCTATAGAAACTACCTGGTGTATGATAGGGTCAGTGTTTGATCCCCATAACTAGTCCTCAGAGCCCATGATGTACTTACAGTGTGAGGTCAACTCTGGTAGGCGCAGCTATAGGGAAATGGAGCACTGTTAACGTATTCCACAGCATTCTCCAGAAACAGAGGTGATGGCTTCTGGAGAAACTGGGTTATGCTCAACCTGAGGCTCTTCTGAGGCTCATTTTGGAACAATGTGCCTGGGCAGCCACCAATAATAAAGGATAAAGAATTTTCTGGTGTCCCTATGTGAAGTAAGAGGTAAGAGTGGCTAACCTAGTTCAAACCAGTTTAACTGGGCTTTTCTGGGATAACTCATCCTGCACCACCTACCACTTAAGAGCAGTTTTGAGTTAAATAAATTAATATAATTAACACTTGCCACATCCTAAGAATAGCACTTAGTATATAGTTGTTTTTTTCATTGCACTATTGTTATTTTGGAAAATAGGGGAGTGTGGGTTAGCTCCAGTGTTGCTATTCTTTCTTAACTTCAACAAGTCCAACTGACCATTGGCTATGCTCCAAAGCTGAGTTGTTGTATGGGCATCTGGCATTAGTGAGCCCATCCAAGGAAGGAAGCTTTAAAATATGGTTTATTTCCAAACATTCTATCCTTATTAGATGAAAAATAATCAATTTTCTTCTGGAGACTTCTGGGCCAACAGAAAGAGTTAAATATTAAAAACCTTTCTGTAAAATGGACTTCAGTGGTATGCCGTTGGATCTCCTCTTTGCTATGTCCATAATCAATAAATCCATCCTATGTGCAGTCACCAAAGGAGAGGTTGATGGGATGTCAGATGTACATGCTGACAGGAGCCTGATACAGCTGTCTCCTTAGAAGTCTGCAAGAGTCTAACATACTCAGAGGCAGATGCTCACAGTAACCATAACTGATCATGGGGTTCCCAATGGAGAAGACAGAGTGAAGGCTGAAGGAGTTGAGAGGATTCGAGACACCATGAGGAAAGCAACAATCCCAACCAACCAGAGCCCCCAGGGTCTAAACCACCAGCCTGGGAGCGCTTAGGGAGGGACCCATGGCTCCAGCTATATATGCAAGGGAGCTATATATAAGTGGGAGAAGAGATCCTGGGTCCCATGAAGGCTGGACGTCGTGGGGGGGGATACTCGAGGGTGGGGAGGTGAGGTACAGGGGAGGGTGGGTAGGGGTACACCAACGTGGAGGCAGGAGGAGGGGGAAGGGATAGTGAGTTCCTGGGAGGGAGGGGGAAATGGGGTAAGGAGAGAACATCTGAAATGTAAAAAAAATTTTCCAATAAAAAATTTCCAATAAAAAAAAATAAAGCCAAGAACTGTCCCCATACTTTTCCCCACTCTTTGTGACTCATTCTTATTTTATATTTACCTAGAATATTCCCTTCCTTCAACCAAGCAAAAGTTTCCTTTCCTAGGTCTGGCTTTCATGGATCTGGTCTACAAAGCTTTCTATTGTATTTCTCGGTCAGTGGGATGAATTAACGAACTGCCCTGTAGTTATCAGTACCTCCTCGATTCGAGCTGCTTCTTCCCTTGCACTGCTCATGAGTGGCAGCCCTGTGAGAAGGTACAGATGTGGGAACTGTGTTGCAGCTGGACACTCCTTGCAACAGCTTTCCTTGTGCCCTGCACAGAGCAATTGTTTAAAAAGAAGGGGTTTGCAACTCCATAAGAAGAACAACAATATCAACCAACCAGACTCCCCAGAGCTCCCAGGGACTAAACCACCAACCAAAGAGTACACATGGAGGGACCTATGGCTCCAGCCGCAGATGTAGCAGAGGATGGCCTTATCTGGCATCAATGGGAGAAGAGGCTCTTGGTCCTGTGAAGGCTTGATGCCCCAGTGTACGGGAATGCTAGGGAGGTGAGGTGAGAGTGAGTGGGTGAGTGGAGGAACACCCTCATAGAAGCAAAGGGAAGGGGAATAGGATAGGGGATTTCTGGGGGGAAACTGGGAAAGGGGATAACATTTGAAATGTAAATAAAAAAAATCCAATAAAAACTTATGTGCAAAAGTAAATGGAATAGAGGGAATTTCTTGAGAAATATAACATCTTCAGTTCCTTCCATCTCTGACGCTATTCCTCAGTGCAGCTGTACTTTGCCTAAAGTCTCTGTTCCCGTGTTATGATTAAACAATGCCCATGTAAGCCTTGCATTGCAGAGGCCTTTCTTGGAAACAGATCATAAGTGGGAAATGTTTTCACCATTCATTGTGTTGTTAACTAAAAGCAAGAGAGTTTTAAAATAAAAGCCAACCTACTATAGCTGTTGGAATAACTCTTTAATTGGCCATTAAGCATGTGCATGGGAATAAAATCTCTCCAAAGTGCACTGAGAATTATGTCACCTGACATTGCTTCCCCCCCACCCCCAACCACCAAGGGACTTGACTGAGTCAAAAAGAATCAGTCACCTTTCTAGCATCCTTTCCCCACACAGAATGCCCTGCTACATCAGAAGTGTGACACCCAAAACTTCATGGCACATACACATATAAGCAAAATCTTACCTTTTCTTTCCCATTCATAGATACTATGGATGCTGGCAATGTGAATCCCGGGGTGAATATTGTGACTTACTCGTTTTTATTTACATGTTATAATAAAGATGATAGAAAATGATCACATATAATGTTTTCATTCAATAGGCCACAAACACTCTCCTATATTTATCATTTGGCATTGGGTTTGCTGGGAGTGTTTTGAGTATATACTAAATAATGTAGTGAGAACCATCCCATGGGGAGGAATAGAGTGAAACGCAGAACCCCGACCTTTTAGATTTGAATTCCCATGACAATGTGCTTATGCTATAGGCTTTAAGCATTTGACCAACTCGTTCAGATTTTTTTTTTAAAAGATTCTAAGTTGTAAATTCTCACTTCAGTTACAGCTAGTAAAAAGGAAACTAGCCTAAGCGTTATTAATGTGAAATCTGGTAATATAGAAAGTAGAATGATCTCAGGTTAGAGTTCTGACTTTGTATAATCTAATTTAAAATGGCATAACATATCAGCAGCTCTGTGTAAAACCAATAGCAATTTTTTTTTTAAACTGGTATGGAGAAAGAATGCACATGAAGAGGCAAGAAGTTATCATACCAATGACCTACGTAGTCTAACCTCTCACTCCCCAGTGGCTAATGTGATTTGCTATGGGAATACAAACTCCAACAATAAAAGAGTTCATGTCTACAAATAGAGCTGCATGGTTCATTTAATAATGTTCTTTACCTTTGTTAAAACAAGAACGTTTTATCTCAATGCTGCTATAAGCATAACCAGTTTGTAAAAATCTTTGCTAGTAGTCCTGTCCTTTCTAAAGGTAGGGCTGATAGGAAAAAGGTTTCTTGGAATTGCTCTACCACCAGGTCCCAGAAAGACACAGCTGGACTCCATTATGAAATGGGATACCTAGCTAATCAGCTTACAATATGGACTTGAGACTTGACTGCTATAATTCTGCTTGCAATCACTTGCAAGAATCTCAAGTAACCTGAAATAATCGATTTGTTTTGAAAACCAGTCACGTGGTTCCTTCCCCCAACTAAAATAGTAGTTGACATAGTGAGCAGGCTGCATCAGTCGTGTATTATCCCATGGAACCAGAAACACTGTGGAGACATTCTTCATTATTTTTTCATGCTGAAACATAGTTCAGTAAAATACTAGTTCTGGCCCTGATCCACTGAGCTTTATGATTTGACAGCACTGTGAAGAGGAGACTTCTGTGGATACACATGCCTTTCTCAAACCTCGTTTCCATCTTTCTTTGCTTTACCTGATCCATCTGTTGTAAATATGCTACATAAAGAAATGTAGTTATATTTAAAGGCTGTTAAAGTTAAGTTTCTATGTGAAGTCATTTGTGACATTTTAAAACAAATCATAAGTCTCACAGAATAGTCTCTTACTTCCAATATGCAAGCACTTAGTGAGCAACCTCATGTGGGTCACTGTAGTTGGAGGAGTTAGTTCTGTCCTGAAACCTGAGAGGAAGAAGTCTTGGCTTTAACTCTTGGGTTCCTTCTCAGTAAGTTAGTTGAATATGACAAAGTCCCATTTTTCTCTGAAAGTTAAAGCATGCATACCTGCTATATAGACAGACAACCTTTCACTTCTACAGACTCAGCAAATACCCACTCATTAGGCATTTTATTTACTAGATCCTAGTGATACACAGGTTGAATAATTATCCATTCATTTTTTACAGCCCAGGATCTTATTTATATAGTGTGGGTATGGAAGGACAACAAGCAAGCATAGTAACCCAGGCACCGATATGAAGATTGCCATAACTTCAGTAGAGTCAACATGCCCAGAAATTGAAAAAGAAAGCAAATTTATTTTTCTCCTTTCATGGGTTTCAAAAAAGAAGTGATTTTAATTTGAGGCAAAGACCAAGAAGAGAATGAACAGGTGTGGAATTCTGAGAGGGGCAAAGTAAGAACACTGCGTGACTATTGTAGGATGTGGGGGTGGAGTGGGAAGGGGAGCAGGTGGTCCTTTGCCATCAGGATATAATAGCCATACCTCTGGATTCTATGTCACAGTCATGCTTATCTACCCTACCAAAGAATGTTCCACATGATTCAGTCATATTTCCTTTGGAAAATAGGGCTATATGTATGCACATGTGTGTTTTCTAAAAGCTCACCAGTACTTAGTTTATTATAGGTTGATCCAGGCTTCCAAGTGTGGTAAGAGGTCTCATCTGTCTTTATTGTCAATGTCTTTTTGGAAAGTGTCTTAGGCTACAGACTGGTGCTGGCCATTGAACAATCATTTTGAAGATGATAGTCGGAACTGAAAAAATAGTATGTTGTCCAGAGGTATATGATTTCAATGTGTAATCCTTATAATATTATTAGATGGATCCTGTGACCCTATCTTGGTGTTCATAGTTTGGAAATAAGAAGTTCTATGGAGGATTTGACTTAGGTCTTAAAAGGACAAAAAGAAAGTGGTGGCTACCCAGGCCCCAGAAACTTCACAAATTAGGTACTCAAGCAAGAAACTTCAGGGCAGGAAGCACAGAGCAAGAACAAAAGCGTTGAGTCACTGGGTACAAAATCATGGTATCTATGTGCACATTTTGGCCTTAGTCCATGGATACATTTAGAGTATATTTAGAATTTTGAGAACATAGGACTATAGTGGTTTAAACAGTTCTGTAGGAAAAAAAGGCTGTAAACCACACTCCAGAGAGGACTGAGAATAAGGAAAACCACTGGATAATATTTAGAGAGCATACAAATGGTGAGAAGAAAAGACTTGAATTGTGGCGTGGTATTGAACACAAAGAGAGAGGGGAAAGGTAGAGATGTGTTCTGAAGCATGAGCAGTCAGCAAGTAGCTGAAAGGGGGAAGGGCTGTGTTCATGATGGGCTGAGACTTTGGACTAACCGAAGCGGTTTCCAGGAATAGAAAGTGGAAGCACCAAAGAACGAGGACACTAATGTTTCAGGGAGAATATGACGAGTTAATTAGCTACACATATGTAATGTAAGTAGAGATAATAGACTGCTTATAAAATTAGATGTGTGGGTCAGAGGAAATTAAGCCTCTGCCAATGATCTGACATCTGTGTTCATTTCTCTTTTGGTGCTGACTGTAGTAGATTAGGATGAAAGGTGAATTGCAATTACTGAGTTTGTTTAGATTAAGCACAACATCGTCCTCATCTGAATATCTAACTCCCTACTGCTTAGCCTCTGTTCATACTAATAGGCTTTCTTACCTCCATCTAACTCAGCTGTCTCTGTGAAATCCCTAGCAAATAGAGAGTATCTGTCTCCCTTTTTACTGCTGTATGACAGCTGGAAAAGGTTACTGGTTCTGAACCCAGATAGCTTCTGTCTCATTCTCCCGCTGAACTCCCATAATTAATCTTTTCCAGACTGACAATAATTCCACTGTCTTCATTTCAGAGAAACTCTTGGTTTTCTAACACTTCAGATAACTCATTACTGGGTTAGAAAGGAATGGCGATACTCCACCAGGCTTCTCCAGTTTCTCTGTGTGCTGTCGGGTCAATGCTCTCAGCATAGCTAAGCAGGGACAGATGGTGCCCATTCCCTCAGTGACAGAACCATCCAGCAATGTCAAAGGCATTTACATCCTTGAGAGAGAAATACTTTATGACTAAAAGTTTCCCACCATGTCTACTTCAGGATACAGAAATGAAACTCTAGGAACAATTCATGTCCAATTACGTTAAACTTTAATTAAATGAATCATTTAAAAATAAACTCAGTTGCTGTCTTCTGTTAGCAATTCTCCAAGGACCCTTTCTAAAAGGGCATTAGTACACTTGACTTGAAGGTTTCTAGAGTAATGATCATGTAAAACTCAAGATTGGACACATGTTCTACCGTGAAGACACATACTTACACCACTAAAGAGAAAGTAAAGGGGGAGAGGGAGAGATGCTTAGGAAAAGGGTCGTCAATCCTAATTGTATGGACAAAGCTTTCTGTTTCTTTAACTACCATTCTTAACCTTTAAGGATGACAAAAGTTTTTGTTTGTTTAATTGATTTTATAAATAAAAATCACAGCCTCTGCTTAAATAACAGAATTCTGAAAGCTGAATGTTAAGGAATAGGCCTGCAATCCCATCCGTAGGGAAGCCAAGGCTGGAGGATTTAGAGTTTGCTGCTATCCTAGAGACACCTACCTAGTCTGGGCTACCTAGAGGGATACTCTACAACAAAGCTCAGTGAGAGCAGTAGGGGGAGAAATCAATTTAAAGAGTGTGCGGATCCGCATTTTAGTCCCACATGATCTTTGCTAACTGACTTATTTCTGAATCTCAGATTTCTCATAAAGAACAAAGATTTATAGCTAAGATCTCCCATGTTTCGAAATGTCAACAGTATGATTTGCCCAGATAAAAACAGTGAACTGATTGTGATATGAAATAGTTTGTAGAAATACATTTTTATGAGGTTCAGCAGATAAAAGTACTTGATAGTGAGACGTGAGGACCTGAACTGAAATCACCCTTTTACTCTTAAAAAACGCTAGGCATGACAGTGTGCTTGTAATCCCAGAGATGGGAGACAGAAACAGGAGGATCCCTAGTGCTTGCTAATGAGCCAGTATGGGCTTGACTTGAAGTTGACAAACTCTAGGCCCAGTGACAGTACCCTTTTCCAAAATTATTTGAGGAAAATGACCAAAAACCATGACTGATGTAAACCTCTGCCATCCATGGAACATATACCTGCATGTGAATGTATGTTCTATAGACATAAACACATAGTTAATCCTATAACTAAGTGCATGTTATAGAGTCAGAAATAATTAAAAACCCTGTAGTATTTTTGTTTTTGCCTTATTGGAGAGGTCAGCAATTCTAATATTCTTGATATATCAGAGCTAGGAGCACAATCCATGTTTACTATGTCAATCTCACTTGTGAGTGCTTCTACCACTAAAGTTGTAATAAGAGTTAAGCTATAGTTGTGTTAAAGAAAACACATGCATTGTATAGATTTTCAGTTTTTCCTTATTGTTTTACCATTATATTTAATGTATCATGGATGAAGAGGACCCAATAAGAGAGTCTGTAAGCCTCAATCACCCACAAATGTAGTTGAAGTAAGCATCTTAGTTAATGGCAGGTTTATGACTCACCAAGGTGATCCATCCCATTCTTTCCAAATCCATTTACTCCATGTTGTGGTCTGATGTCTGTAAATCTCACCATTGCCCACAAATTACATTGGAGTGATCTCATAAAGAGTCCAAATTTAACAATGAAAGAAGGTTGGAAATTAATGTTAATTGGTTATTTCAACCCCTTTCTGTTGTGTTGAGAGGAAGATGCTACATATGGAGTGAGGAGGCAAATGAAGTCTAATCTTTATTTTCTTGTTGTAATAAAGGGACGTCGCTGGAGTGAAAGTTGGTTCTTGTTAACAGGAGGTAAGTGTGAGGAAGATCCTGTGCTGTAATCTTGGTCAGGTCCAGTCCCTTGACATCACCTTCCTCTCCTTGTACCTTGAGTACAAGGGTGTCATAAAAAACTTTCATTTTAAATTCTTTGTTATGAAAATTTCCCTAACTATAGAAAAATTGAAGAATGTTATAATTTACTTTCCAGGGCCACACCATCTGGATTCACATCTGGTGAGGGACATCTTGTGGCATTAAACCACAGTGGAGCACATGGCATGAGACAGAGCAATCATGGGATGTATATCTGTGCTTCTTCTGACAAAGCCACTGAGACCATCATGGAGGCCCCATTCTTTATCCTTTTCTGACCCTCGTTGCCTCCAGAGATCCATATTCTCTACCATGAGCATAAATTTAGGGTTTTGTTTTCAGCACATGAACTTTTAGGGAGCACATTCAGTCAGGCCAGACCATTATCCCTTCCTACTTTTCCAGCTATACTTCAACCTGTCATGCAACACCCATTGGAACAGCATTGCAATGCTGTGAGCATCTGGTGGCTTCTGTTCAAGAGCAGATCAGAAGAGTCAATTGCTGTGCATTGTTAGGTTATGACAGTTGGCTCCTGTCAGAAAAACACTAGCTAATGTGCCATGTGCAGTCAATTCCACAAAGAGTACACACTGTATTTTAGTACATATGGAATTTCAGAAACCGAATTTATCATTATTATAAAACAACCCATGCTGTACACGTCTAAGCATACAATATATTTTAGAAAATCTCATTCATCTTTGCTAACCAAGTTTGGTAGAGTCAGAGAGAACCTTGTGCAAACTTGTCAAGGGTGCCATGAAGGACAAATGCAGACATGAAAGAAATATGACAGAAGTATTCTCTCTTTCTTGGAGACTAATAGCAGATGATGTACATACTGCTGTTTCATATTTGAAAGTTTTCATAATGAATAGTTTAGAACATAATCCAGTAAAAATCCATCTACTTTTCAGGAGAGGTAATTTACCCAGATATATCAATACACGATATATGCTATAGAAGAAGAATTTGATCATGTAGCTTACTGCATCATTTCATGAACTGGATGTTATTTTAAGTTAATTTTAAAAATACATAAAACAACTACACTACACATACTTAAGTGGCAGTATGTAATATTTTATGATAGATATTCATTGTTTAATGCTTAAATTGACCCAAAATAACCATTTAGCAAACTCTCATCATTTCTCCATGTGTGTACCTGCACACATTCACACACATGTACCTGCATGCAGAAGTTCATGGTCAACATTATTGTGTCTTCCATGGTCTTTCTTACCTCAGGTTTTAAGACATGGTCTCTCACGGACACTGGAGTTCACTGATTCAGCAAGAATTGCTGTCCTGTGAGTCTCTAAACCTAGGGATCCACTTCCTTCATGGGTACTGAGCATCTAAACTTCAATGCCCTTCATTTCATAGCAAGCATTGACGAGCTGAGTCATTTTCCCAATGCCTAATCATTTCTTTGTATGAAAAGCATTCAGAATCCTTTCTTCTAGAATTTTGTGGTGGTAAATTCTATTTCTAAACCTACATAATGGAAGGAAGGATAAATTTTTGATATTGCTCTCCATATGTGTTCTGTGGTGCACACGCACATATCCATGTGCACACATAAATAAATGTAATGAAATGAATTTTTCATGTAAAATTTAAACACATGGATTTTAACATTCTTCATCATTGTCAATGAGATCATCATGCAAACAAGATTGATTAAGGTATGTTGGTGAGAGCTGAGAGAAAGAAGGAAAGACAGCCAGACAGAAAAGAAAGACTGACAGAATCTTTAAAATGTTAAAAATAGACTCACTCAGCATATCTCATTGGAATTTAGAAGCTCTGATGTGAAAATCAATAGAAAAGTTTTCAGCTACCAATTAAACTAACACTTCTCTTGTACAGAATCCCTGACTAGCCCATCTTTCAATGCTCTGATATAGCTACTTCACTTTATGAATAAGTAATCAATGCTCACAATGCCAAGCACGTATGAAAGTGGTGTTGTGTCAATATGAGACACTAATTAATAAAATATATTCTAAATATCTTTATTTGTCAAGATTGACTTTATAGTTTCCTGAATTTTTTTCATTTATTATAATGTTCACAGCTGGACTTAGTGGCATACGGGTGTCATCTTCAACATTTAGAAGGTATAGCCAGGACAAGCAAGATCTCCAAGCCAGCCTTAGCTAAATAGCAAGATCCTGTTTAATTTATTCTATCTAGAAAAGTTTAACCAAGAAAAGAAGACCTACCCCCAATGTGGATGCAACCATCACATGCCCATAACCAAGGGATCCTAGACTAAATAAAAAGAAAAAATGAGCTGAGTATCAGTATTCATTTCACTCTCTTCCCTGACTATGTACACGATGTAGTCGCCTGCCTCATATCCTGTTGCCACGCATAAAGTTGCTCTCATGGCTATACATGTGCCACCTTGATTAATTGTACACTGGAACATAAGCCAAACTAAGCCCTTAGGTTGAATTGTCAGGCCCTTTGTCACAGTAACAAGAAATCTAAAGCAATGATAGATGAATGGATAAGTAACATATAGGTAAAGCAATAAAGAGTGATGGATAAATAGAAACATATAGATAGGTGGTAGATAGAAGATAGTTGATAGATACTGATTTATTAAAATTAACTCAAGGCATTGTGAAGCCTAAGAAGTTCCAGAATCAATAGTCTGCAGACCTAGAAACCAAGGGCCTAGTAATATCAGTTAAAATCAAAGGCTAATAATAGGAAAAAGACTAAACCATACCTCATCTCAAATACCATCATGAGGAGAGATCAGCCCACCTTCTTGTTCCACTCAGGTCTGCAGATACTATGTTTCCCTGGGTCTACCAATTCAAATGCTAATATTCCAGAAGCTTCTTCAAAACTGCATCCAGAAATGATGTTTAGACAAACATCTAGGCACTGGTGGCCCATTCAGATTGACACATAAAAGTTATCAATTTATTTGTCTTCCTTCTCTAAACTTTTCTCTATTATTGTTATATGTTACAGCTCCCTAAAATCAAGTGTTTAGTGTAAGTTTGTGGAAAATCAGTTTACTGAGGAATTCCACCATGGAAAATAATTAGGAGGATCTAGACAATGGTAATGGGAAAAAAAAGGAGGCCAAGTCAGTGCAAGGCTGAGTCAAACCCTAGGATGACAAAGACTTTCTCCAAGTATGTGGGTACATTGCAAAGATTTCCCTATGCAGTGCCTGAGAAGCTGGGGTATTAATACCTACCAGGTCAGCAAGAGTTAAGGATGCAAATCTTCATAAACTACAGAACTTTAATGTGGCGGCTCATTATAGGCCTTCTCCACAGTATCCCATGGAGGGCCCCAAAGACAAGAGAAAGTCCATGGTTCCAAAGGGTTTATTTTCATGTCAGATGTAGATGAATCTTGTAGTACCCCCGTATAACTCAGGGCAAACCTGGTTAAATAAGGAGGGAGAAGGGGGGAAGGTCTAGGGAAGAGTGCTTAATTGTCTATGCCCTCTGGCCTTCAGGTATCTCATTAGTATGTAAATCTCTCTAGGGCCTGAGGGCTGTAGTCACACCCTCTCCCCCTGCTCTTTGGGGGGGGGGGGCTGCATTGCCCTACGGGATTGAACAGTGCAGGTCAATGGAGTCCCATGACATGTGTTAGGAGCCTGGATTTTGGGAGCATGGTGGAATAAATGCCTGTCCCTTGCAGGGTCTCTGGGCTACTTCCAGCCAGTGCTTCTACCAAAAACCAAGACCCCTTTCACAGCCCTACAGTAAGTGGCTTCTGAGAATATATCATTGGTAAAACTTTAGGAAGTTGTTTGTGTCTGAAATGTTCCCAATAGGCTCATTCATGTGTTTGAATCCCAGATCCACAGCTGAGATGTTGCTTTCAGAAGTTATAAGTAAGACTGAGTGGACCTGGAGGAATATGTGTGCTCTGGGTGAGTTGTGTTCCTTGGTAAAACATGGGATGATACAGCCCTCTGTATTCCTAGATGCTACCTCATCCTTGTGTTATATCCTTCCCCATGATCCCACATTATCAGGTGAAAATGCCAATCTTTGCTCTATAAGATAATTGGATTGAATGCCAGTATTTCCTCTAGTGGTACTGACGACATCTCACTACTTAAAATTATGCTCTTGAATCCTTTGCTGTTGCTTCATGCCATAATTGCCTCAAACTAAAACCCTTAGATAATGATGAAGAATTATCCACTTCTGAGCTCACTATAACAATGTTAGAAGGTGTAATAGTTGGTGGGTGAGTCCTGCTTTTTAAAAGCATTTAGCTTTGTCCTCTGGGTTTTAAAGGCTTGCCAGATACAAGAGAAGTCTTGAATGTGTGGTAGAAAAGACACCATCTCTAAACTTAGCCATGCACCCCTAAATGTAAAGAGCACGTGCTGGAAAAATTTCATGTGCAAGCTGTAAATTCTGGGATCATCCCACGTGGGTGAGTCATGTAATTTCACCTCCTAAAGGCTCTCTAAAGAACAGCTGCATGCTTTTTAAAACAAGATATGTTTGTATACACTATTACACCAGTATCAGCAATTATTTTGAGCTCTCTCATAAACGTGTATAGAATTGAAGACATAATTAGAAAGATTTAGGAAGCTTTGTGTTTTCTGAAGTTTTTTCGAAAGAAATATTATCAAAAATTGGCCCATTCTAAAGGACAATTTTTAAAAGGCTTAACAAAGGATTGATTGGTTAACCAAGCATAGATAGGTGCCTTTTGTGTTATACATTACAGCTTTAAAGTCATACAACTAATATTTTTCAATTCCTGGGATTTGTCAAGACTTCAACAACTTGAAAATTGTTTAGACAACTCCAAATTGGATCTTTCTGTTTATATGTGCAGCGAGTGTGAAATTAAAGTTTGATAAATGTGCACAGTTGCACAATATTGAGCATGTTAAAAGGTTACACTGAGAGTCTCTTATTAATTTTCACCTTGTAGTTTAGCACATTTGCTTTTTATTGTGAGGTCTGGCATGACTTTACATAGAAGATTATCCTTCAAGGATGTTTTTGCATGTGTGGATATATTTTAAGTTACCACATAATGGTGTAGAGATGCATTCAGGCAGTAATTATGAGAAAGACAGCTTGAGGAGCCTAAAGTATGTGTTTCCAACTGGCCCTCTTCTAATCGCCCTTTTTTTGTAGTGGTGGGCAATCTAAAATGGTTTGTTATCTTTGTTTATGGTTTCTCTCTTTCTTTCTTTTTTTTCTTTCTTTCTTTCTTCTTTCTTTCTTTCTTTCTTTCTTTCTTTCTTTCTTTCTTTCTTTCTCTTTCTTTCTTTCTCAAATTAAAAACCAGCCAGACCCTCCCATTTCAACACTGCAAACTAGCAGAAGAAAGGCAAGTCCCTTAGTTCCATTTATTTCAAAATGCCAGTGAGTAGTGATGGTCATACGATGGTATCTAATAGTCTCGGTGAATCTCAGAGGAATCCTCTCATACCCATGCACACATTATGCACTCATGCACTCCTGAGACTTAGTCAATCTCCAGAAATCTGTCATACCTTGTCAGGATACCACCCTCTCTCATCTCTGTTCAAGCATCCAACAGAATCCTCTAGAGGAGCAGGGAGAGGTTCAAAAATCTCTGAGACAAGGGATTTTAAAAGTTACTTAGCAGCTGGAAATGTGAGAGCAGGAGAGAGTGAGGATGACTGGGAGGAAAGGACTTTAGAGGACTGTCAGAATGTGTTGCCTCCACTGCCCGTTACAGGGCTAAACCTTATGATCTTCAGCTTTTGGGTATGGGGGAGGGGTAGAGGGACACTGAGTCTCCCCAGCCCCTTCTCCCTGAGGATACTAGACTCCAGACATCAGGAATTGAATAGGATGAGTTGTGTGTTCTGGCTGACCTCTGTGGTCCATGAGCAAACCCTCTGGGAGAGGATGTGGCAATGTATTATAGTCTTCTGCTGCCTCACTAAAATAAGACACATTAAAGGTATATGTTTATGCATTCTTTTCCATACCAGTAAATATTTCTTTTCTGATAAAACATTTTAATGGGGTCTTTAAAAACTGATTTAAAGTATTTTCCCTGTCTTTAAGAATAAGGACTACAATTTCAATAACATTTTCAGTTGAAGATATTTGGTAGACAAACTATACTAATGAGGAAAGGGATAAAAATGTAAAACATGTGCAAAACATATGCTGCGTTCAGTTTCATGCCAGAATAGATTACAAATCAAGACGGCATGGCAACGTAGATGGTATGCAGTCTCTACAGATGTGGGCAAGCTGAAAAACATCTCCATGAAGGAGAGGCAGCTTTTAAGCTGTGGACATGTAACTATACAAATGCAAGTGTGTTCAGTTGCCACAACAGAAAGTTCCTCCTTGATAGGGCTTTTCCTACATCTAAACCTTCACAGTACATCAGCAGCAAAAGGGGAGGAGAGTAATCGGAGGTCTTTGCCTCAAGGGAGAAAATAGGCTCAGAGAACTTAAGACCATTTTAATAAAGATGAATAAATCTTCATATCACCCAGGATGATTTAAAAACATACTAAAAAAATCATGACATCATTTAAATGCAACGTCCTATGCCAATGCACCAGCAGGATGCTCAAACTGCTAATGCAAATATTTTTATATGGAAGAAGGGCAACTTTAACCCAAAACACTGTCAGAGAGAGTCCCCGCCTCATGTAGATGCTCATGATTTTTAAAAAGAAAGGAAAAAAAGGTGATAAAAAAATTTCCAACACAAAAGAGGGGTTTTCATGAGATATTGTACATCTGAATTTGTGTCATAGGAACTTAACCGTTCTTCTTGACAGCAGTCATTAAAGAAGGACGTCTTAGCTGGGGGGCTATTAGGCATCCACAGGCTCTATAGATGGGTTAAAGAGGTTCCAGCTCCTTGAAAACTGTGTACAATTTATGTTTATATCCTGAGTGCTTTCCAAATATTCTCATGAGAGTCGACTTCTCAACATTAAGAAATGATATTGGAGAAAGCGGGGTTCAATTAATGGAGACAAGTCTACATATCTCATATGAAAAATGGCTTGTGCAACAGAGAAAAACTTTACAGTTAACTTAAGTATGTAGCAAAGCAAGTGCTGTGTTTATGCCTTTGAACAAGTGTGTAGGAGGAGCTAAGGTTGGAGTTAGAAGAGGAAAAGGAAGAGGAGGAGTTAGGAGAGGAAGAGATAAAAGGAAGAGGAGGAGCTAGGAGACAAGAGAGGAGAACGAGAGAGAGGAGATGGAGGTGGATGTTCACGTGTCTGTAGCAGTCAAAGGTAGTTGGTATACCTAGGCTGGGTTTTGGGTTACACTTCTGATTGTATGGGTATCTTGTTACTGATCATTGCCAAATATTGCTTTGATTAATCTGTAAGAATTAGAGTCTCATTCTCTTACAGGGCCCGCATGGATAGCAGAATGGTCTGGGCAATGCCCTGCCTTGTGGAGACAGTGTGGAAGATTGGCAGAGCCATCTCTCACGCTGGCATCTAGTGGGTGGCGGGGCTGGTGTTTCTAGTGGCCTATTGTAGCTGCAGCACGTGTGGCGTGTGGCCTTCAGCCGAGAAACTGAAGAAACTGCTGGGCTAGGCAGAGCGGCTGCAGCTTAGATAGTCAGCCTGAGCCAGAGACTTTTTAAATAATTACTACAGCACAAGTGTAATAGAACAACTCCAGTAAAATGGTTTCCTTCTGGATGAATGTTTAGACTTACAAACTATTTGTCACCAGACACTTTCTTTACAATTTGAACATTTAAAGAGTCATGGGAGCCAAACATGAATATATGTATGTCTATTGCAGATAAATACTCATGAAAAGGCTGGCAATATATGACTCAGCTTAATGACTAAAGGACATTAGGATAGATAAAAGGGAGGGATCTGGTTACATACCTGGCTATGGGCTGTGGCACACATAGTGGAGTTTTTAAATGCAGCAGTAAAAGGCTACTCAAAGCACTATGCTCTGGTGAAGAAAAAAAAAAAAAAAAGAAAGAAAACTTGAAGTTTGATTGTGTTAAAATTTCTTGTTAAAATTCTAATAATAATTTGTCAAATGAAGGAAATTAAGACTCAGGTATTGGTTTCTCATCCATAAAAGGATGTCAGAAAAACAATATGATACATTTCCATGATACTGAGTTAGCTAAACTGGGAATACAGTGCTACAAATTTCTACTTCTAGATTAATGAAGGATGGTAGAGACACACCATGTGAATGTTAGTAACCTATAAACTAAAGGCCTTGCTTCTTTTTGCTTCAAGGGATCAGTTTACATGGATGAAGGGCAACTTTAACCCAAAATGCTGTCAGAGATGAGATGTCACTCAAAGAGCCTGCTGCCACTCTTATCCATGGGTGATCATTATGACCACCTGTGTCTTGGAGCAGCAGTTGGCCTTCAGCTCCTCTGGCTTCTGCCAACATCCTGACTCCCCAGTGAGATGCACGCTGAACTCTGTGTAGGGCAGTGCCTTTCTCCATCTCAATTAGTAAAACATACAAAGCAAAAAAAAAAAAAAAAGAGAGCCTTTTAAGAAAGTTTTGCTCTCCTGGGCTTCAGAAATAATCAGAACGAAGAGAAGCCTATGAATCCATTGTACACTACATTATTTATAAAGTGAGTTTTTGTTGTTGTTTTTTCTAATAATAACAATAATTGAAGAACCCACTTTCCAAAAAGAAAGCAGAGAAGTGGGGGTATCCAGGTCAAGACCTCACATGTGTCTGTGGAGGTCAAAGATGTTGACATTTAAAAGCAAAAAATGTAGTTGGTGCAAAGATATCATTTGCAGAAAGAGATACCTGGATCAAGCTTATACCGAAGGACCTGTATTAGCTCTTTCTGTAAATACTGGTGAGAATTCTTCCACACCACATTGATCCAGCCAAAGATGTCAGAGGCAGAGAATCATGGACCAGGTTAAGAACTGATAAAGCCCACAGGGTTAAAGAGATGGCTCAAGGCTAAGAACACTGGCTGCTCTTTCACAGGACCAAGGTTCAGTTCCTAACACCCACATGGTAGTTCACATCCATTTGTAATTCCAGGTCCACAGAATCCAATGCCCTTTTCTGACATTTTTTAGAACCGAGCACACAAAAAAATGCATTCTTATACATGCAAGCAAAACACTCAAACATATATAATAAATAAATATGAATTTTAAAAGTTGATTAAGTCCTAGAAGAGGATATGCCACAGGAATAAAAATGATCTTGGTATTGTAGCTGGGTAGGACTGTTGTGGGTTGCTTTCCTCTTTCTGGAGTTTGCATTGTGCCTTCTGGTTCTGTGAAAGCTTATTCTCAGGAAGGTGGCTTTCTGATCAGTCCCAGCTCAAGGGCTTCCGAGTTCTGCATTTGGAGTGTGTGGTGTCTTCAGCAATGGAGACTTACTTTTCACCTCTGGGAACAACCAAGGATAATAGCTATAATGCTTCAGGAGACTCATGGACAACTCTGACCAAAACTCAAAAGAGGCTTTCTCATGCCTGATTGTTGGTCAGGCAGGGTGAGGAGGTGATGGTTGTTAAATGGTCTTTGGCTCTTAGAGGGAAGATTGTCAGCCCAGATAGTAAAGTTTTGTTTAGACTACATATGGATACTTATACAGAGACTTATTTGTATCATAGTTGGTTTTTTTAAGAGAGATGTTAATAGTTTAATTTTGTATGACTTACAGACACCCTTACTGTTGTTTTGCCATCCTTCTTCGGACATCTGTATTTATCTTTCTTCCACATCCCTGACTAGCAACCCCTCTTATTTACCATCCCACACCCTATAAGAACAGATTTGCTCCTCCAGGCAGACTGGTTGAATGCTTGCCACCAAGCCTGAGTTCGACACTTGAAATCAACATAGTAGAAGCAGGGAACCAATTCCTGCAAGTTGTCCTCTGATTTCTACACAGGTACTACGGCAAATGTGTGCACAGCATGCATGTGTATGCACATGCACTCATACACACAAAATATAAAATTTTTAAAAATGATCTCAAATTAAGTTGAATTAAAGGAAAACTGGAAAAAACAGTTTTTCAGTTCTTATATGCAGCTTCCCTGATGATTCTAGAAGACATTGTTTTCTTTGATTCAGCTTCTGCCTCTTACTCTTCCGCTCTTTCTGTCTCCTCTTTCTCAATGGTCCTTGAGCCTTGAAGTGTATGGTATATATTGTTATTTTAAAGGCTAAGAATCCTACCATCTTGTACCTTGATCAGTTTGAGCCAGTGTGACTTCATTAGAGTCAGGAATGCCAGATGCTTTCTGTTCTCAGGCAGGGCATCTGGGGACTCTTAATGCGATGGTCCTATCAGGTCCATGATTCTTAATGTGTTGGTCCCATCAGGTCCGTATGTGTCAGGAGCTCATTCCTTGTCCAGATGTGAAGGTTACTCACAGCACATGGTAGTTACTTTTTGATATGGGGAGCCATGCTGAACTCGAGGCTCTGAAACTTACTATGTAGTCCAGGCTGGCTTTCAACTGATAGCAATCCTCATGCCTCAGCCTGCTGGGTGCTGAGATTAAAGACATGAGCCACTGTGCCTGACTAAAGATTATACTTTTGGAAAGCACTGAATCTTTTAGTTACAAGTGCTAGAAAATATTAGATAGGACCATTATGAGTAAGTACATTTTCATGACTTTAAAAGCCCAGATAATTCTTTTTCTCTAGATAATAGTCTTCTTACTGACCGGAAAGAAAAGGTTCAGATCTGCATTCTCAAGGTATGGTTGTTAACAAATGTGCAGACAACTACAGGAGACTTTGTGATATGCCTGGCCACCCTGGGGCTGTCCTCTTGCTTCTGTATGAGAGGGAGAAAGTGTGCAAAGAAAAATGCTAATTTTCTTTGGCTGGCACAGGAATCACCCCAGGGGGATGAAGGAATTCCTTGGTGTACAAAAACCATAACTAAATCCAAAAATGATTCAAATTAGGGGCGTTTAGAGATGAAAAAGTCTAACCCAACAGAACACAACACAACATAACACAACCCAGCCCAAGAAAATCCAAACCTCCCAGTGACAAGGTTCTCAAATGAGTTAGTTGCTATTAGCCAGCTTTCTAAAGATAAGTTTACATTTGAGCCCTGTAGGCAGCCGTGTTTACAGTTGCAAAGTCGTATGGCTAGCACCTGACAATGTAAGCAGCTGGCTTCCAGCGTGGCCAGCTCAGCTAAACTGGTAAACAAGTCCTTTGTGCATGCGGCAGCCTCCTGCCCCTCCCGAGCGGGCTTATGCTAATGAGGTATTGGCAGCTGAACCTATCCTGAGAGAACACATCACCCAGCCCGCCTTGGGCAGTATTATAAGCAGCTCATTTCTGCTGCTTGAGAGCCCATCCCCTTCCTGGTCCAGGTCCCCGTCCAGTTCCCGTCCCTAAGTCAAGAGTCGTTCCTGGAATAAAGCTGACTGAGAAGGATCCGACCTGTTGTGTCTTACTTGCTGGCCAAGGTGGACGCGACAGAGCCCGTACTGGATCTTTCCATTGGAAGACAAAAGCAGCAGGAGAACATCAACTTAGAAAGCCTCTCTCTCTCTCTCTCTCTCTCTCTCTCTCTCTCTCTCTCTCTCTCTCTCTCTCTCTTCCTCCCTCCCTCCATTTCTTTCTTAAAGATATAAGAACATAATTAGTGATCTGTATGATTAGAAAGATAATTCTAGCTTTTTTGACAATTACTTTATCTTCTTTTCTTTTACCAAAGAGTGTTGAAGAATATATTTTAATAATATTAAGAGTCCTGTTTAGAACACTCATATCACTATTGAGAAAATTGGTGATGTCTTTCCTACCCATGAAGTGCTGGAGGATTGAAGGGTAGAGGGAAGTTGTAAGGACAATACACGCTGAATTCCCATCACATATCAGCTGGGAAGCTGAGGACAGGGATCACATTTAATATATTAGGAGGCATAAAGTATTGGAGATGCCAGAAAGAACAGAAAAGCAATAAAACCTCCACAGCTCTGAGAGAGAACGAGTCATATTTCCATATTTTAAACTTTCAGAAACTTGAAATATTATTGGTCTATAAGGAACCTGTCCAAAATGTGAAATGAAAAAGCTCTACTAGTCAGAGATAATGAAAGCTAGAGTAACTGGTTGTATCTCGGGAGACAAGGCAAATGGGAGCCACTTTAACCTTGACCCTTAGGCAATTGTTTGTAGGTCACATTTTTCCCCCTTGAGATGCAGTGACTGCCTTCCCACCAAGGCTCTTGGCTCATTTATTCACTCAAATTCCATCCAGAGAAAGCCTTTCATGTCTATTTATATCATATTTGACTTCATTTTGTTTATTTAATGATTTATTAAATGCATTAAGCAGTGTGACTCCCTAGGAGAATAAGAACCTAGGAATAAAATTATTTAAAAATTATGTTTATGTTGTGATTTATAGAATTGCAAATTGTCAAAGACATAAGGGATCATAGTAAAGCAATACATTGTTGCTTGGAGCCCACGTCTTAACTCCTGGCAATTTCCCCAAAATAGCTCCATAGGGAAGGCATATGCAAGTTGAGTCAAAGCATATACATTGAATGAATGTGCCCAGCAGCAAAAAGGCTGGTGAGGGGGCAGCATCAACAGAGAATACAAATACAGGAGCAACTTTGTAAGCCAATCCAAGCCTGACCCCATTCTCATCATGGTTTACAGTTTCTCTTATGGAAAAGAGAAAGACATTTTGCTAAGAAACAAAACAAAAATAACAGCTAGCCAAATAATAACAAGAAGAACAGCAAAAACATACAAATTCCTGACCTGTGAGCTCATGGTGTAGTATGTAAAAAGCAATACATTCATGTGCCTCTCTTCTGGTGCTGTAGATTTAGAAAACAGAACATATTGTCCAGGAGCTACAGCACCTGCTATTGACAGTCACTTAACACATTGCTGAACCCTTCTGTGTGTCAGCCTTTAATAACTCACTCACCACTACAACAAATGCTTATTTACTACTGAACATATTCACTAGTTCTCGGGATGGAGGAATGAAGGTGGGTGCAAGGAGAGGCGCCTGGAGTGGTACAGAGATGCCAGATGTACAAGCATCCTGTAACAATTAGGAAAAGAGAGGCAGCGCAGTGGGAGGAGGGTAAGGAGAGTGTGTGTGAGAGTTTCAAGGGAGGAAAGCAAAGGAATAAATGTAATTAGAATCTCAAAAGTACAATAAAATAATCAAATAAAACAGGGCATTCTGTCAAAAATCTAAGCAGTTGGGATTTTTGTTTCTTTTTCATCTTTTAAGTGTCACTAAGGGATTTTAAGAAGAGTAGTAATATTGTTAGGTTTGGATCTTAAAAATAACACTCAAGCTGTTGGAAGTCTTGATCAAAGATAAACCTGGTCTCATTTAGTAGACAATTGTGGTTAATTAGACAAAAGATGGGGTTTGAACAAAGGCCATGCATGTGGTGCAAGATATATAGAATTTGTTTTTTTAAAGACTTAAAAGTTCAATTAAAAATAGATTATATGGGCTCTAAGAAAGCAACTGCCTTGATGCTGATTGAGAGAATGCTTGTGATTTGGGTTTGTCCTGTTCAGACCTTCCAGATTTACTTTTCTAGCAATAAACATACCTGCTAGGTGTGCCCACCAAGCTATTCTCAGAATGGCACAGCACATTTTCAAACTGGGAATGGAATGACAGCAGGGTTAGAAGCTGGCTTATATTGTTTCATTTCTGTTAATAATGAGGCTGAGGAAAGTAGTCCCATTTGGTAGCCTTTACAGTTTATATTTGAAGAACTGCCCTTCTCTGTAACAGTGGGAACCAGGTCATATAGAGAAAACTCCATCTGCAGCTTTGAGGTCTAACAGTGTCGTAGCTTGATGGATGGGAACACCTGAGTATCTAGTTCCTAACTCCAGAGAGCATATGTGAGACCATAGAATTAATGAATCCTTGACTCAGCTAATTTCTTCTATATATGGCCATGGATTTTATGTTATGTATCCTTCAGGTTTCTCAGCACATAGAAAGAACTGAATAGAAATGTAGAAAAACACCAGTCTGCAGGGCAGTGTTCCAAGAATGTACAGTCAACTTTACACTGACTGCTGGTAGGAAGTAATGGAGCCATCTTTTCCTGCTTGTTTTCAGATCCATTTTTAAGATGGGGATGGGAGGGGAGAGTGGATTGGAAATAAGACAGCTGACTCCTGGTTAAGGCTCATGCTATAGAGGGCACTTCACCTTCATGCCAGCTTAGAGTTAAGTGTCAGGATCTGATGATGGACATCAAGTGAGCTGGCTCACAATGTATAATTTCTCTTTTCTGAATTTATTATCATTATCTGTGTGTGCATGTGTGTGTGTGCTTGTGCAAGCATGCAGTGCATACTTTATTTTGTATAAAGATATGGTTGCCCATGTATGCATGTGTGGAGACGAGACGTTGTATTCAGGAGACTTTTTCTAGTACTTCTTACCTTACTTTTTGAAGCAGAGTATGCCTTTATACCTTGCTGCTCAATGAGGTGTCAGAATCTGCATGACTCTAGCCCCAGTGCTAGGATTACAGAAGTGTGGCTCAGTGCCTGACCTTGACCTTTTTACATGGATGATGGGGCTCTCCTAACTCATGCCTGCATGCCTTCATAGCAGGCACTTTTATTTTTTTACTGCTAATCTATTGCCTTGATATACAATGTATAATTTCAAATTGTCTTCATCTATTTAGTTTTGGATCTAGTGCAGAGTAGCTTTGGTGCAATGGGGAAAGCCACTCCTGTGGTAGAGTGAGGTTATTGTTTCAGTTTGGATAAGTAATGTAAGAATGGTTTGCTGCTGTTTTCTCCATTCAGTACTGATTGCTTTGTTATCAAGCTGCAAAATGCAACAGTGGAAGATAAAATGGTGTAGGATCTCCCTCATCATGAGGTTCTCATGGCCATCCTAGAACGGCACATCATAGCTTTATTTCAACCACTGAAACAAAATAAGAGTAGGCAGAGCTTTGCTGGAAATCTGGAACAGGTAGGTACTTATAATCACATAAATCTTAAAGAACTAAAGTGATTGTCAGAGACGTGTGGAGACCTTTTGCATTTTGAACATCACTCTCCTCTTCCCCCATTCAAACCACAGAATAACCTACACATGTCCATCAATAAACCACTGCTAGCATTTGGGCTGCTTTCTCCTGCCCTCACATCTTTGCTGCCCTGGATTAACATCTGACACATTCGAGCTGCCTAGCTCTGCAGTTTCCAGGGGCACTTGGTCACTGCCAATAGGTTTTTACTGACAGTCCCTGAGGGCTTGAGTTCATCTTGCCTAGTTCTGTGCTGATAGTCAATAAAACATGACTGATTTTGATAGCATATACTTGAAACATCAGGATTAAGGTACAATTACAATTTTTCCATAAACAAATGAACATAGAACATAAAATATTACAATAACTAACCAAGCAAGTTTTGTGTGTGTGCATGTTTGTGTGTGTGGCACACATGTAGGCCAAAGAACAATTTTGGAAAGCTGGCTCTTTAGTTGTACTGTGGGATCTAGACCCTGAATTCAGGTTGTCTGGATTATGCAAGAAACACTTTTCCCTACTGATACATATCACCGACCCCAAAATTATCTCTTTAAAATCAAATACTGGGAGCTAAAGGTTTCATTTAATTTCTAATTCACTAAGAGACTTTTGCATATTAACAAGGATTCCTTCTATAAGGTGTGGCAATGTTTTGATGTGACATTTGAAAATGTACTCACAGACATGTTATTTAGGTGAAGTATTGACCCAACACTATATTTTCTGTCCAGAAAGTTAGCAAGCATTACTTTTTGTCTTGTTTTGTTTTCAGTGATGATGATCAAACCCAGGGTCTTATTCACACTGAGCCAACAACCTGTTGCTGAGCCATGTCTTCAGCCCTTTGGCTGGGTTTATCTAGTATTAAGAAGGAAGGAGTGCCTGATCAGGCTAGCCTTTCTTGTCCTGGGGATACTTTTATAGGAATAAAATTAGTGTTAAAACTTGTCTCTAACTACATCAACAGGCTGGCAGCCGAAGTACATGACTTGAAACTGATAATGGACCTCAAACAGTTATTAATTTAACAGGCTGGTAAGCCAAAGGTGGGTAAGATTTTGCACAGAGCCTTACCAACCTAAGACAAAAGTGCATTGCTTATGATAATGCATATCCACAACGGGTAAGGAAGGCTTTCTTGTCAGAATGACCTAAGACAGGCTCAGTCTGGTTTATGCAATAAGAAGGGGAAGATATGGAGAGCTTTTGGGGCTGCCTGGCAGGAATCTGTCATTGGCCAAGGACAAGGAAATGGGCTGCTTAGAAGGAATCTGACATAGGCCAAGGACAAGGACATGGACTGCAGGCAGGAATCTGACATTGGACTCGAAGAAAGAAGTAATTTCAAGTAGAAATCTAAATCCTAGGCTAGAACAAAGAAGAAATTTCAGGCAGGAATCTAAATCTTAGGCTAGAACAAAGAAGTAATTATAGGCAGAAATCTATATCTTAAGCTAGAACAAAGAAGTAGGCTTCAGGCATGAAAATGGCTTTGGACTAGGACAGGAAAGTATGCTCAGATATTTTGATCATCCTGATAAGCCCTTAGAAATAGTGATTACAGGAGTGATCACAGGACTCTGTTTATTGTTGCGCATGTTCTTTGATTATCTGGGTTTATTGTCTTGCTTGTTCTTGGACTATTTACATCTATTGCATTGCTAGTTCCTCAATCTAGAACTGACCTTAATACTTGCATGTAATTTAAACAGTATAAAGGCAAAAAAAGGAGGAGGAAGGATGGGATAGGGGATTAATGGGTGGGGGAATGGGGAAGAGGGATGGCATCTGAAATGTAAATAAATAAAATATCAAATGAAAAAAAAGAGAAAAAAAGAGAACAAAGGAAAAAAAAAGAAGGAATGAGTAGGTCTGGAGAGATGGCTCAGCGGTTAACGTCTAGGCTCACAACCAAAAATATAAGAAGGAAGGAGTGTAGCCAATTATTTCTTGCAAATCTTCTCATTTTATAATCAGCAGTGTTTAGCATGAAAGGCCTTATTTGACCTAATTTTCATGATTTGTTTACTAAATACATGGATTTTGATTCAAATGGTAGCTTTTCAGAAATAAGCATGAAAAACTGATAAACATCTTGTA
The DNA here is from genome assembly GCA_021653895.1 of Mastomys natalensis. Taxonomy (NCBI): domain Eukaryota; kingdom Metazoa; phylum Chordata; class Mammalia; order Rodentia; family Muridae; genus Mastomys; species Mastomys natalensis. The sequence continues at coordinate 1,700,705 of JAJTUV010000446.1, forward strand.
GCAAATAAATAAAAAGTCCTCTTGTGAAAATAGCCCTTTTCAAAGTTGGATTTCAATCTCATTGGAGTTTATTGCCCATTACTTGTAGGGGCACAGAGAAAACATTTCTCTTTATAGTTTAACACAAACTTCCTCAGCAGGGATACCTTTCCAGGAGGGTGAATTCAGGTCAAATATTGACTCTCAATCCTCCATGTTTGTGAGTTTTCAAATCTTCATATTTCTGTGACTTTAGTGCTATTTCTCTGCAAAAGACCTTGAAGGATTTATTAGGGAAGGCCCTTGAAACATGAGGCTCTGACACTTGGAAAATTCTATCAACTTCATACTTAAGAGAACTTATTGTGTTATTTGATTTTATGTGATTGAATGCCACAATTTTTCTATTTAGTGTTGATAGCAACACAGAACAGAAGAAGAGACAATCTTAGCCTAATAAATATTTCTTGTACAGTGATTCTTGGCATATCTTAAAATTAAATTTAATACCTAATTTTGTCCTTTTCTAGGGATTTCTAGTGGTTCTTTACACACTTCTAAATTTTTAAACACGGAAAAAAAATTGAGTCCTGTTGTCGTTAGTGGAAACTGTTGAAGTTTAAGCCATCTTGAAGCCCAACCCCCAAGTTCTTCACCCAGTTTTGGGGTGAAGAACTTTGTCATTCTGTGTAGCCAGCATTTAATAGTCATTGGTCATGTGAAGAACCATAGGGGACATGAAGAAGGAACCACTCTTATTTGATAAAATAGCTCACATCAAGCAATGAGTAATGTTTTCCAGGACTGAGAAGGCATAATATATTTCCATTTCCTTTAAAAAATAGAGACATCTTAGTTAAATTTTCCTGAAGATGATGATACTGATATTTTTGCTGTCTTTTTTTTAATCAAGCAATGTTTATGTCAATTGATAAGTACCTTCCTCCCTTCTTGAATTCCTCTGTTACACCTCTACTTCCTCCTGCTGCTCCTGAAGTAGTCTTGTCCCACAAAAACAGAAGCTTTGTGCATCTACAGGCATGTGTATGACAGGGTGAGCTTGCTCATGTATATGTATACATTGGAAGCGCACACATGATAAGCACCAAATTATAACTGACATGGAACTCAATTGTATATGTTTCTCTGTAATTTATGCCTCCCATAGAAGGAGTTTTTCATATGAAATTATTAAGTTCTCACTTGATGAGTACTTAGTATTCATTTTGTTAGTATAATTTTGTTTATTATTTCCTTCTCTCTGGGAATTTCAATAGTTTACAAGAGTTTTTGCAATTTGCATTTAAGAATATCTTATTCTCCAAAACCCTTGAGTTAACATACACTACTACTGACTACATGGTAGAAAACTCTTTCCATGACCTCAGTAGAAGTTCAGAGTTCTTACACAATCCATGCACTCTGCAAGGAAGAGGGAATCTTGAACCTAGTCTGAGATGCATGTTGAGTTAGAGGCCAACTGTGTCAAGACAATGAGGCCTTCTTTCTAAAAAGTAGAAACAGAAATCCTCTGTCTTTATACTTTTTTTTTTAAACCAATAACTGGCAATGCTAGTGAATTTTAAGATAATTTTTAAGAAATAGAATATAAATATTTCCCCATGTTCCTTCTCTAAATTTCACCCCCATTCCAATTCCCCTTGCTCTTAAATCAGTGGACTCTTTTTCTTTCTTCTTACACATATATGCATAAATATATAAATTTGGTATAAAGCAAATGGACTTACTGAGTCCTTTTACTGTGTCTCTGTGTATACATGATTTTAGGGCTGAGTACTTTGTGTTGAGTACACTATGATGCTCATCCCTAGGAGAGGTCATTATCCTTCTCAGCAGTCATCAGTTACCTGTAGCTTTGTCTAGGGGTGTAACCCATGAAATTTCCCCTTTCTACATTAGCACATCTGTTGGTGTTCTATTGTTTAAGTCTTATTAAGGTAGCAATGTTGTTGAGGTATCATGAATGGAGCTTATTTATCATATCTGTGGAATTTTCTGTCATTGTATGGAAGACATAGTCTTCCAACAGACTTCTGGGTCCTCTGGCTATTAATAATCTTTCTGTCCTCTTTTCATGTTCCTTGAACTTTAGGAGCAAAAGTTACATTGTAGATGTATCTGTTGGGGCTAGATCAACCACAATTGGTTGATCTCTGTATTATGACTGTTATGGTTTTCTGTAATGGTCTCTGTTCAAGATAAGGTTAAGCTTTTTGATAAGGGACGAGATCTCCACTTATCTGTGGATATATGAACACAGTTGATAGTTCTCAGCTATTGAAACCAAGGACATTATGAAACTTGCAGGCAAATGGATGGAACTAGAAAATATCATCCTGAGTGTGAAAACCAAGATCCAAAGGACATGTATGATATGTACTCACTTAGAAGTGGATATTGGCCATAAAGTATAGGATATCTACCTACAAACCACAGACCTAAAGAAGCTAAATAACAGGAAGGACCCAATGCTTGAATTGAGGATGCTTGACTCTACTTCAGAAGGGGAAGTAAAATAGTCATCAGAGGTAGATGGAGGGAGGGAACTGGATGGGAGAGGGAATGGCAAGGGCAGGGGGGAATCAAGTATAAGGAGAGCCAGGGAAAGAGGGTCTGGAGAGAGAATGGAAGTCAGCAGTGGGTGGGGAGTATCTCTAGGAAGTGCCAGAAACCCCGATGGAGAAGCTCTAAGGAGTCTATGAAGGTGACTCTAGCTGAGACTCCTAGCAGCAGGGTGATACAGAGCCTGAAGTGGCCACCTTCTGTAGTCAGGCAGTACTCTCAGTGGAGGAATAAGGACCACAACCCACCAAACCATCCACCCAAAATTTGTCCTGGCTACAAGAAGTGCAGGGACAAAGATGGAGCAGAGACTAAGGGAATGGCCAACCAATGAATGGCCCAAGAGATCCATGCCATGGGCAAGAACCAGTCCCTGAAACATTAATGATACTCTGTTATGCTTGCAGATAGGATCCTAGCATAACTGTCCTCTGAGAGGCTCCACCTAGCAACTAATGGAAAATGCTGAGACCCAAAGCCAAATATTAGATGGAGCTAGGGGAGTCTTGTGGAAGAGTTTCAGGGAAGGATTGAGGGACCCTGAGGGGATAAGAACTCCACAAGAAGGTCAACAGAATCCACTACCCTGGACCTTTGGGGGCCCCCAGAGACTGAAACAGCAACCAGAGAACATTCATGGGCTGGACCTAGGGCCCTCCTCCCCACTGCACACATATGTAGCATATGTGCAGCTTGGTCTTCATATGGATCCCTCAACATGTGGACTGGGCACTATCCCTAAATTGGTTGCCTGCCTGTGGATCAGATTTCCCTAACTGGGTTGTCTTGTCTGGCCTCAGTGGGAAAGGATGCACCTAGTCCTGCAGTGACTTGATGTGCCAAGGTGGGTTGGTACAGGGGAAGGGGAAGTGGTTAGTGGAGGGACTATATGGGAGAGGGCTGGAAGGAGAGAGGAGGACTGTGATTGAGATGTAAAGTGAATAGATAGATAAATAGATAGATAGATAAATAAATAAATAAATAAATAAATAAATGGAAAAATAATTTTAGAAAACCTCTAAAAAATAGAATGGAGTTAAGAATTCCGTTGCTCTGGGAAAATGGAGGTAGCTTCTCTTCCACAATCTGTGACTCTACTAGATCCATGAAGTCACCTAGATTTTTAGTACAGACATAATTCTACCCCTATTCAGTGGACCAATTAGACAGTTGTTAGCTACTATCAAGACATAAGTGCTTTTGTTGAACCTTCACGGATATCCTGTCATGCTGATCATTGTTGTTCATTAATATTACAGATAGATAGAACTATTGATTGCTTCTCTCACTTAGCAGGTTGCATAGTATTTTCTAAGAATATTAAAGCTGGCCTGCGGGAAGAAAGCTTCTAGGTCAAATCTACTTCAAATATTCCAAGATCTGTGTCCTATATGTACAATGTCTTCAGCATAAGAACCTACCTTCAACCTTGGAGAGGTAACCAAAGGAAACAACAATAGCATATTATTTTGGGAGTTACTTAGACTCCCCTGATGGACAATTCAATGGAGGTTTCTCAAGTCTGGTTCTAGGTTTGTTAAATAGTATAAGACTCCTGTGGGGAGCATTGTCAGCCCAAGCAATAGAGTTGCATTAAGATGTATGTGTGTGTGCACACCTGTGTATTTGTGTGTGTGTATATGTATGTATGTATGTATGTATGTATGTATGTATGTATGTATATATGTATACATATATGTACTATGTATATACTTTTGGGTAAATAAAAAATAATATGATTTTGTGTTTATATTAAATATGTTTTGTGTTATTTGTCTCTCCTCCCTGTTTGTCCTCCTGTTGATGACCTCTTTTCCTGGCTCCCTTTTTTTTATTTCCCCTTTATATTACCTCTGTCCTGCTGTTTGCCTCTCATCACACAGTTGAATTCACTTTCATCTTTGCTGACCATCTTTGACATGATTATTGATTGTTGGCCATCTTTTGGCATGTCTTTCCATGTCATATAACCATTTCCTCCAACAGATTTGCTTTTGTGTTTCTTATAGGTGAATGTGTGTGTGTGTGTGTGTGTGTGTGTGTGTGTGTGTATGTCCATTTTGAATTTAAGTCCATTTTTCAAAGTAGAGTGTGTTGGGTTCAGGGTGAAAGCTGTGAAAATTCACTATAGAGACAGAAGCTTAAAGATGAAAGCTTTATTTTCTGAGGCCTCAGAGAGGTGGCCAGTTCAGGATCTAAACTGTGTCCCAAAACAAAGGTTGCACAACATTTTTATAGGATGGGAACACAAAGCAAGAGGGAGTGGGTTGAGCTGTTGCATTGTCCAATCATATTTTGACAAAAGGGGTTAAGCAAGGAAGTTAACATTGGTGACTGGACCTTATCTGGGTCACCTGGTTTCAGGGTCCTCGAGTCAGCTTTTGCAGTCAGGTCCCCTCCTGGTCTCTGACCTAGAATCTAGAGTGATAAAAGAACAAAGGAGTGGGCAAGGTATACATATTCAATTAAGTCAAGACTAGTAACACATTTATTTATGACTTGTGTGCCTTAGTTTAGATAACGAGATAAAGCATCTTCCCTCTTTGCATCCTTTACTGGTTAATGAACAAATATGAAACATCTGATGAAACAGAATAGGAGTTGGGTTCAGGGACCTGGGCATATGAACTCAGTTTTGATCCTGCCAGCAAGGTGGAACTAGTTTCTGAGATGGATGAACTGAGGAAAATACCTCCTAACAGGTTGCAAATATTTTTCTTCCATTCATCATTTTTAAAATTTTGTATTGATGTATTATTATTATTTCATGTAGGCAATGTAGTCAAATTTGCTTATTGCTATCATGCATTATAGCACTTTGGAGCCAAACTAGATAATATTTCATATCAACAATTACCTGATGCTTATTCATGTAGATGGTCTATTATATTATAGCTTTATTTTATCACTTTAATCAATCCATCTGCTTCATCTTAACTACCCTTATATATGTAATTTTTCAAATAAACTGAACATTTCAGATTTGGATGAGGGCTACTCAAAATGAATGATATGCACAGATTAATGTTGAGCAATGAGAATACTAGCAATCTGGCATGTTTTAGCCTCAGCAGAAATATGGTATATTTCTCTACATGTTTAAGTTTTCCTTTATAATGAGCTATTTTACAAATCTTTGCAATTTTATGTGGTTTCTTAGTGTTTCTGAAATTATAGAATTTCTTCGATGACATCTTTTTCAAAAACTTTTGAAAAGAATTTATTTTGGTTCCATTCCTTATTTCAAACAAGTCATTATGGCCAAGGAAAGAAGAAATTCTCTTCTGCTGAGACTATGAGATGAGAGCTAACAGTGGACAGACTAGGAAGAGGCTCCATGAAAACTATGGGCCTAAGCGTGGATCATGTGGATGGCATGTCACCATGCACACAGGTGGAGCTGGGAAGGGTCTTAGAGACCCAGAAAATAGGACTACAGTTTCTGATTTGTTCAAGAAAGTACTGTTATTGTCCATTTAGTGTATTTATTTAGTGTGAAGAATTATTCTTGTTTATTGTGGACTCAGTCCCTTTCTAGACATTTAAGAAAGTGTATGCAACTCAACCTCTCCATACAGCTTTATTCTTACAGAGGAACATAGAATAGTATACTGAAAAATCATAACATGGCAAATGTACTGCCATTGGTCCTCTGAGAACCAAGAGTTTGAATCTTCATGACAGATTAGCTCATCTATAGAATGTGTATATACAAATTTAATTCCAAAATTATTCTACACATAAGGAATTAATGGTATTTCCTTTCATTTGAACAGAATTGAACTTAGGCAGTTTCCAAAGCACTAGACCTAGTTGAGAATCTTAGAGCTTCAGGTCCCACGACAGTTGCCACCATTGTTCACCAAGCTACCTTCAATTCAATAACAGAAGATCCATGCCCACTGAAATAAGTGGAAACATTTCGAATATGGGGAGAGTGAGGGTTCTCTCTTGTTTATTGTGGGAAAAAGATTCTCTTGAACATAATAAGCAATTTGACCCTTTTTACCTATACCCATTTAGGTATTCGTTTTCCTAGAATTTTAAAAAATCTGCATATTTAGGACAATTTCTGAAATTTCATCTACCTCCATGTTACTATTAGATACACATTCGGTGAGATACTACAAGCATATTTAATTTGGATTTCTGAACATTCCAAGAGTTTAAGACGTTGAGACTCAGTTCTTGCCTTAAATAGTCTGAAAGTGTATGCCATTTTGGTTTCCTTTTGGACCCGTGGGTATTTATAAAACATCATATATTTTGGATATGGATCCTAAGTACATCGGCATAGTGAGGATAGTTTCTTCCCTTGCAAACAATTGTGGTGATTTCACAATAGGCACATATTAAGTCACAGAATTTTAGGTGTTGTAGCTGAGGAAGAAGACTTGTGAGTTTCTAACAGAGACTGTCATAACACCTGAGAACACAGATGGAGATTACTTCTCTATATGTGAAGTTTGCACTGAATTAGAAACATTTACAAAGCCTTCAAGTTTGAAAAAGTACTTAGGTTTCAAAATTGTAGCCCTACCCTCAACTACTAGGAATAGGAATGGTTGACAGATTAGATTCTGAGACAAGTTATATCTCTTAAACTTTATGTTTTACCCAAAGCAAACAGTCCAAACTTATAACAGTATTTAGCAGCTATTATAATGCTTCTGACCTCAGAAGGCAGTTTAAAATTACATATAATAATACTCTGCCTGGTAAAGATGGTTTTGTTTGTGGGTCAATGGTTTGGTTTAACCTGATCATCATGAGACATGCATGGAATGTTCCTACTTTAGTAAAGTTCAAGATAGAATTTGAAGTCAGCAAAACACTTTGTGTAACTGATAGAGACCAGATAAAGAACAGAGGAGTATTAAGCTCTTTAACTCAGAGTTCGTGATCATCAAATATTAGAAACAAAGACAGGAAGCTGAGAAGGTGGCTCAGTGGGTAGGAGTGCTTGCTGCTCAAAAGTAAGGACCTGAATTTGGATCACAAACACTATGTAAAAACTGGGTGTGGCCATGTAGGCCCGTAATGCCAGGAACATAGGGGTGGATACTAGGGAGTTGCTGGGGATTGCTGACTGCCAGCCTGGCTCCAGACTCCATGAGAGATCTTGCCAACAGGTAGTAAGATGAGAATAATAAAGTCCTCTCCTATGCCCTCATACATTACACTACACACACACACACACACACACACACACACACACACACACACCTCACAGATAAAAGAAAACAAGGCCAAATCTCAAATCAGTTATTTTTTGATAATTGTTCTAGAAAAACTGTAGAGAAAGCAGATCAATGAAAAATATTGAAGCAGATATCTGCAATTTTCTGATTTTTATCTACAACAGATTAGTTAAATCCCATAATTATAATTGAATTACTTGAATACACAGGTCTATATTGTTGCTAAATCATAAATATACAATGGGCCATGTGGTTAAGAAGACTGAACTTCATGCCACATGCTTGTTTTGTGTGGTATAAAGTGAAACCAACCAGCCCTATCTACTTAAGCTAGCGTGTGGTAACTTAAGGAAACCACACTGTAACAAAAAAAGAACATTTGAGGGGTTTAGAAAGCAAAATCAATTACAACCATGCTAGCTTCATGCTGTTGTTAAAATGCCACCACCCAGTGCAATCAAGCCACACATTTGATGTCTTGTGTTTCAACAAGATAATGCCTCTTAAGAACGAGCTGAGTATGCAAAGAACCATTTTCTCTCTGTTTTTCCGTCTTACTTTACATTGTCTTTTAGAGTGATCTTCTACTTAGTCAGGGCTTGATTGGCTTCCTATATGGTAATATTTCAGATATACTACGTCATTTGCATTTCCCTATTGGATTAATGATTTGCTGTTTAATGTCTGTCCCTACTTAGATGGCTACACACACCTCAGAGATATCTCAAATGACACTCGCTTCCCAATCTTCTTCCTTCTTGGCTCCACAGACCTTTCTCTTCTCACACTCCTGCTGTCAGGTAATGGCACCAGTATTCATCTATGAAGTAAAGCACTGGACCTATCATCTTTATTTTCTCCTTTCCTTCCTGTAAAGGACTACCTTCTAAAACCTGTCGATTTAATCATCTAACTGTGTCTCAAAACTTTCCATGCTATTCCTGTCTTGTTGCCATTTAAGCCTGATTTAATTTCTACTGATTCGACTTTTATAATTTCTTCATTGTTAAAAATAATATTTGTACAGTTTTAAAGGTGTCTGTAAATGAGGTGATTATATTACTATACTCAGAGGGATTGTATCCTATGTCTTGCTATAAACATAAGTTTGGTATCAACCTTTAGCTTTGATTGTCTAAGTTGAGCTCAGAGAGACCGCATCCTTGCAGATTATAGCTAAATCTCTACATGCACAAGATACACACAAGGCCATCAGTGACCAACATCTGAATTTGGGGTTGAATTTGGTGAGTTCCCCAAAATATGCTATCTTCACAGGTTGATCTTTGGCGTTCTAATCCAATGTTAGGTAGCTACAATACCTAGAGAGTCATTTTTGTTTAGGAAATAAAAGACAGAACAAGAAAAAAGTAGGTTGTATACCCACTGTGTGTGTGTGTTGTGCATTTAGAGTCTCAATTTGTCTCATTTGAGTTACTGCATTTTCATCTAGTGCTCAGTGTATGATAAATATCCTGGATAGATACAAGGATGAATCAGACAGACATGACTCCTACTCCAGAGAAACTAAACTATAAAGTGACTCAAAGTAAGAATAAGATAGACTGAGCGTGCCCTCTTTTGGGCTGATTGATCTCATGCAACACCCAAAGGAGAAGACAGTTAATCAGTCCTCTCAGCTCCTTGACTCCACTGCTGTCCAAACGAAGGCTTGCTGCTGTGTAATCCACAAGCATATGGCCTTATGGGTTTTAACAAGTAATCACTTCAACTGGTTATTTGGAATATCTCTTTTTACTTCTTAACTTTTAAAGACATTTTTAAAAAGTTTTGAGATTATAACAACATTTCTCGATTTTCTTTCCTCCCTGGAAACCCTCCCATTTATCTCTCCCCGATCTCTGTCAAATTCATGGTCATCCTAAATATAACCTCTTTGGTCTAAATAAGGTTACTTCCATGTATGTTTTCAGAACTGACCATTTGGCACTAGACCACCAATTTCTCTGTTCTTCCCTGAGTATTACTTCTCTAGTTCCCAGCTTTCTTTGGTTGCTTGTACTTCTTTGTGTAGGGTTGGGGCTTCATGGGCTTTTCTCCATTTTGCAGGACATCCATTGATGTCCTCCTCGTTCAGCACATGTTTGGCCAGTCATGTTGGTGAGACTTTATGGCTATAGCGCTAGCATTTCTGGAGGAAACAATCTCACAGTAAACACCCTGATTCTCCTGATTTTACACTCTTTCAGACCCATCTTCCACATTGTTCCCTGAGCCTTAGGTACAGGAGTATTTGTACATAGATCCACTGGGACTGTATTCTGCATTTTGATTGGTTGTGGTTTTCTATAGTCTGCTAAACTAGTCATTTATTTATTATTTTGTTTGTTCCATTGATTCTTAAATCTTGATTGTATTTTTTTTTTCTCTTTCTAGGTACAGTCTAATTTCAAATATATATTAACATAGAACAAATATCAAAAATACCTTACAGTACAATAAATATAGATGCTCGAATCTCCCCTAGGAGATCTGCCAACAGGAGCAGGAAGCTGCTTTTCAGAGAAATCTGCATCAGCTGGCCAGCTCCAAAGAACTCCTGACTGCAAACAGGAATAGAGAATGCTGAGGTTTACATGTGTGAGACAATGAAACGCTAGTTTCCATTGTGAAGGAAATATCTCTCATTACTAAAAATTTAAAAGAAAAAAATCTGAAGATCAAAAATGAAGTTATTCCAGGCTGAGCCCACATTGTAATTTTAGTTCTTTGTATGTAAACTGCTAAGTAGAGTGACCACTTCCTATAGACTGTGTTTTGAAATCCTGGTTTTATCACTTGAGAATAATGTAATTTAGTTGATGTGCTGATAACTCAATCATAATTTTAATTACTTACTGTAGATCAGAAATGGTATAGGTTGTTTAAAACTATGTTCATGTAGGTGAAAGACTAAATTTAGACATCTGAATTTTCATGTGTATGTTTATATTTATACAGAGTGGAAACAGACATGTCTTCAATTAGATCTTACAAATTTCAACATGGAAGAGTGGCACATTAATAGGTTAAATAAGATACCTAATAAATAATGTATAGTAAATGTGATTTACATATATATGTACTTAATGGCATACTATTCACATAGACATCTAGATATTTAATAACAAGGCAATATTATTTCTTTAAAAGCTAGGTTGTTGTCTAGCTGAAGGTTTAGATTTTGGCATTAGTTATATATATAACTATATGTATAAACATAATTTTTTCTGAATAACTTGGTGCTATTTTGGAGGTGTGCTCTTTTTATTTAAGACATGGAAGTGCCTCCTGGAGAGAGGCAGTTTTTCAAGTGGCTTACAAAATTATTAACTCAGATCACCGTGGCGGAAATCCTTCATTGGCAGGTTCTAGCATGACACCCAATTGGCTTACTCCATGTCAATCAGCTAAAGGGCAGGGCTGAGATTCAGAAGAAGGCAGAGCTCACAGAATTGCAAAGTGCTTGAGTGAGTACTTAGCTTTTCATGAGTGTCTGGAGAGATGCAAATATGCATCAGACCTTCAGTAGAACTAACAAAAGTATGTCACATCTGAGTAGTTTTATCTATTAATTAGAAGTCAAGAGTACAAGGAGGATTGCTTCTCTGTTTTCCCCCAGGAAGTCACACCTTATCTGCTCATCTCCTTGGGCCATGGCTGCAGAGGATCACACAGTCACCAACAAAGGGAAAGTTAGTCCCAAACAGCAATCCTTCTCTGTGTTGCTTAGAATAAATACTCTCTTGCTTTTTTTTGACTGACATCATTGCTGTCATAAGAGCTAGGTGGCAGGCTTCTTTCCCTGGTGATATTGTTAAGTTTTGAACCCTGTACTGCAGACCTCCTGCCTCTGTTAGCCTTATAAATTTGTGAGTGTACCTAACTGCAGATCTTCAGATTGTACTAATATATAGGACTACAGAATCTTTTCTACCGTCTTCTAGAATCTTTTTGTTTTTGTTGGTTTGTTCATTGTTTGTCTGTTCACATTTTTTTTTTTTAATTTTTATTTTTGCAGTGCTGAGGTTCAAAACCAGGGCCTTGCAGATCACAGGCAATTGCTGCACCACTGAGCTACACCTCCAGTCTTAGGGAACAGTTGAAAAGGACAAAACAAATTATTCTGTAGTCTTTCTATTAACTAAACATTGAACAATAAAATACAAATTGTTGTTTAACTTAAGTTTTTACTTTTTATATTTATTTACTTTGTGAATATGTGTACGAAAGAGCAAACACGTGTGCATGTATGTGAGTGCAAGTGCCATGGTATGGGTACAGAAGTCAGAAGACAACTGGCAGATGTTGTTCTCTCTCCACCCTGTGGGTTCCAAGGATTGAACTCAGATTGCCAGTGTTGGTGGCAAGTGCCTTTACATATCAAGACATCTCATTGGCCCACTGTGGCCCTTGAACTACATATTAAACTAATTGAGATCACCTTCTGTGTTATTTCAGAAAGTGAAGAGCCTTAAAAGTTTCCTAGAAATAATACTTTAAGTTAAATTCAGAACTCTTTCTCAAGAACAATTTAAAAAGTTGTTCTAAAATAAAGCTTAATGATAATATATATTATTGTACCTATAATAATATATAATATTTATGTATTTAAATATATATTTATAATTATATATTATGTTTATATATTTATAATTATTTACTTTTTATATATTTTTATATATCATATATAATAAATAAATGAACTTACTGTTTCGTTAGCAATACTGAAGGAACAAGCTCCTATCCAGTGCATCTACAGTGTAGACCTGCCACCTCCTTTTCACCCCACATACAGAATATGTAGTGGATGTTCTTTCTTTTATTTTACTGGAGCAAAAAAACATTAGAGACGTTAGCTAAACCATCCAGGGTCAAACAGATGATAAGTGACATCTAGGGTGGGTTACTCTGGCCTCAAAAATTATATTCTTTTCATCCGAATCCTATCAGCTTTCAAAACAAATCCTGGTTGCTTTTACCTTTAAAATGAAACCAGAGCAGCAGAGAAACACTTTAAAAGAGGAAGGACAGCTTTAGAGAGAGGGTCCTTTGCTCCTTTCCCCCAAGTGATCTTCATCATGCTGATTATCCAGGGTGAGTTAGAGGGGTTTAAACTAGGAAGCACCAGTATCTTAATTAAATACCTGCCTCTAAACAATTAAAATGCTGATTAGGGTCCCAGTGTGAAGTAGGAGCCTCTGTTCTCTGTGCCCTGGGGTCACTATACTTTGCAGATTCAATGCTTACAGTACTGTAGTTTCACCTCAGACCTCCTTGAATAGCTGAGAGGAAAGACAGGGAGAACAACAAGTGAGGAGCATAAAAGATTGACACTTACCATTCTCAGTACCCTTGACCCTCAGTCCACATCTCAACAACAAAAAAACTATTGTGTGAGAGAATTGCTTAAATTACTTGAGTCTCTCTCTCTACTAGTGGAGGTAGCTTGTGGTCTGGGAAGTTATAGTGACAGTTTGAAACTGTTGTAGAGTATACATATATATATATATATATATATATATATATATATATATATATAATCTGCAGTGTGGTGTGCTTTCTTATCTAAAGGAGCTTGACCTCAAACAGTTGACAAAACTAAGCACAAAGAAAGTAAATTCTCACGTTTCCTCATTTCAAGGTTTGTGTTCAGTTGATGATGTATCAGCAAAAGTCAGTATTCATCCATTTTTGATTTGAACATGACAAGCTATGGGTTTTTCATTTTGTGTTCCCTTAACAGCTGTGAACAAGGCTGTGCCATATTTGCACTCCACTATTGAAAGTTTATCATTTCACCAAATAAAATACAAATAGGTGACCTTGCAAAGATGTTATTAAAGTAATGTCACAAACCCCTTACTAATCCTATTGTAGTGACCAATGCATAGTATTAATAGTAAATTCTAGGCAACCTTATTGTAGAAGATAAAAGTCTTGTAAGCCACACATTATATACCAAGTAAATACTTCCTGTATTGAAATGTGAATATGGTATTAGCCTTGCTCTGAGGAATAAACACATAGTTAATTAGATTTTAGGTGCTCTTTAAAAGGAGGTAGACTTTATTCCAGAAGCAACTTTGTGATTCACATGTGCAAAAGCCAAGAGAGACTTCTCCACCCAGCAAGGAAGGTCAAGGCACAAAGGAAGAAAAAGATTCATAATGAGGACAAACTGGAAAAAAGAAAAGAATTATATAATTTTCATTTACTGTTCTGTAAATGTCTTCATTTTAAATACATTGAAGAATTGTCCACAGATATAAAAGAGACACAGAAATGAGTCAGAGGCCATAGAAATAAAGGGGAACGAGTTATTGAAAGGAGGGGAACAGGATGTGACAGAAAGGATCTAAGGGGCGGAAGGAGACATCCCGAGGAACAAAGGTGTTTGTAAAAGGATTTTTTGTCCTCTGCACTTTCTGAGTCTTCCGACTCCTGTGGAGTCTTCATTCTCTGAGTCTTTCGCAGGATGTACATTTTTAGCCTGTTTACTCAGTAACTGAAACCTTTGCTTTTGTGCTCTTTGAACAAGACAAATGGTAAGGCTAGGAAGGAGAAGTTGGTTTCAAGCCAGTTAAGGTGCAATTCTTGTCTGAGGCAGCATAGTGTCTCAAAGTATACACCCAGCTATACTGCTCCTGAGCAAAAGATGCTCCACCATACGACAAGGACACGTGCTCCACTATGTTCATAGCAGCTTTATCTGTAATAGCCAGAAACTGGGAACAAGATGTCCCTCAACTGAAGAATGGATAAAGAAAATGTGGTTCATTTACACAATAGAATACTATCCAGCCATTCAAAACAAGGACATCATGAATTTTGCAGGTAAATGAATAAAACTAGAAAATATCATCCTGAGTGAGGTAACCCAGATCCAAAAGTGAAACCATGTTCCAACAGGCTACTCTTGCAGATTACTAAATCTTCTTACAACTTAGCCTACAGAACATCTTGTGACACCACATCAGTGACTTTTGCATGAGAAGTGCATCTAGTACCAGCAATGGAATTTTCTTTACAGCCACTTTAGAATGTCTTCTAGAAGATAAGTTATTGATACTCCAGTCAAGTACCTCCCACCCACACTCAGCAAGTATCTCTAAACTCAACTGTTTACATACAAATTTAAACTTCAAAGTAGGAGGGGACTTAGAATAAGGATTTCAACAGGATAGGAAGGGGTGACAGAGGGAAACTGGGGATTGAAATGACTAACTGCATTGTATAAATGTAGGGAACTGTCAAAAACAGGAAAAAATAAAAGCAGAACCCATTTAAAAAAGAAAATGAGTATCTATCATAAAGGTAAAGATACTAAGACTACAGCAAGTGTTGATGGACTCAATCTATCAAAATAACTTCCATATAATGAAAGTTCTATTAATATTTGCTGAAAGAATTGATAAAGACAAGGATAAAATATAGAATTTGAGTCTTTTGATAAAATAAAATTAGATTCAGATATGAGCTTAGATTGCAATGGGTCCCTTTTGATTGATGTAGTGATATTGGATATGACCCAGTCTCTGAGGGTGATTTCAACTCCTTGAAGAGAGAAGATAGCACATATGACAGGCATGGAATCAGGTTTCTTACATAACAGACTCTTAGTACTCAAATACAGTACTCAAATTATCTAGTTAAATGGAAAGGATGAATTAATTATAAGTGATAAAAGCAATGTATAAAATTATTATCAAGGGATTTGGAAGGATGCAAGTTATGTGGGTTGATTCCATCCCAAGTCAGTGTTTTGGCAGAGAATTAATATACTTGTGGATGTAGGCTGTTCATCTTTGGCCAAGGATTGCATTATGATAGAGAAAGTTTAATCCCTACCAAAGGATAATCACAAAAATGACCCTATCTCCCACTCAGGGTGTGTCTTAGGGTTACTATGCCTGTGATAAAACACCATGACCTAAAACTACTTAGGGGGAGAACATTTATTTGGCTTCCACTTCCACTTTACTCTTCATCACTGAAGTGTTGGAAAACAGTCCAAGAATGGAGTTGTATGAGAATTCCAAGTTCCTGTGAGAAAACTCAAAGAAAGCAGACAAGACTTCTTGTGAACCTAGTTTCTTTAAAACATAGAATTGTTCTTGGAGTGTGTGCAAATTCTCCCCCAAGGTGTGGCAGACAGAAGTGAGTTTACTTTGGGTGTTGTTATAGTTATGCCTCAATGGAAAAATATGTTTTTGACACCTGTGGCTTGTTTTTTGTAACTGAACATCTTACTAATGTGATTCTTTTTAACTGTCAGAGTATAAATTGTCTGATGCTCTGAACAAAGTTGGTTAATACATGGGACTTTAGTCTGACTCATTTCTGTGTCCTTATTTCCCATGTTCACTCCACCAACTAGTGTGGTAAACATTGAGGGAAGCCAAGACAGGAACTTGAACAGGGCAGGAACCCAGAGGTAGGAGCTGATACAGAGGCCATGAGGAAGTGCTGCTTACTGGCTTGCTCCACATAGCTTGCTCAGCCTGCTTTTTTATTGAACCCAGGAACACCAGTCCAGGAGCGGCCCCACCCGTAATAGGTTGGACTCTCCCACATCAATCACTAATTAAGAAAATGCCCTACAAGCTTGTCTCAGCTGATTTTATGGATGCATTTTCTTAATTGAGGTTCTTTCCTTTCAGATGACTCTAGCTTGTGTCCATTTGACATAAAGCCTGCTATCCCAGGGTCAGTGAAGACAAAGGCAGACAAGTTCCAGGAAGGACCAGGAGAAGGTGTATTAGTAAAGCCTTGAAAGATATGTAATAGCCTGGGAGACAGTCATCCTGAGGAGAGTCTGGATCAGTGCTGAGGTAAGTAAGTCCTAAAATGGAGTGGCCTGACAAGGCTGGGAGTGACAGATAAATGGCTCTCCTATAAGCAGCTCTGATATTAGGTAGGCAAAAATCAATCTCCTTGGGCAGTTGTGTAATATCTTCATGTCTTAAATTTCACAGCTACAAAGTGGACAATAATTCTGCCTCATAGAGTAAATGCTATTTGACTGAAGGATGCAGTAAAGGAAAAGCTGCGACAGGGGAGGATGAGGCAAGGCAAAGGAACAGAAGTGCTTCCGGGCTCCTATGACCTTATTCCCAGGGATCTGGGTCACTGAGGAATCCCTGATTGAAATGCCCTGGGGATCTCTAAGCTAAAATTCTATGAAGTAAAGCAAACCCTACCTTCTCCCCAGACTCAAAACCACCAGTAGTAAAGCTTCCCTCAGAGTTGATCTTACCAGCTCAGAAGTGAGACTAGCAATAGGCAAACCCATTCGTGCAAAATAAGAAATGACTCTCTTGAAAGTTTTCTTGGTGCTTTTAAACACTAATAGGAGAAGCAGAAGTAAGTGAGTCCCATGAGAAAAAGTTAAATGAAAATAGGAAGTGCTGAGCATGAAAGCCACATATGTTTTGTAAGATTTTGTTCTTCCAAATTCTCTGTGAACTCTTCTTTGTACATAGAAATTACTTAAATGGTTAGAGTTTCTGCCAAACACTATCTTGGTGGCAGCACTACATTTCTGACTAAGTAATTTAGTGATATTATGTCACACTGTATCTTAGGCTAGGCTGGAACTCACTGTGTAGCCTAAGCTAGCCCCAATCGCACATCGCTGTGCCTCAGCCTCCTACGTGTTGTGATCATGGACATGAGCTACCATGCCTGGTTGTAGCTATTGTTAAACTAAAATAACATATTGCTTGGAGAACAAGAGACAATTAGGAACTCATTTTAAGTTAGAGTAAATACAACCTAATAATACAGAGAGTGATCTACAAAAAGAGGAGATATGTTCAGAAAATTAAATTGTCTTTTCATTTGCATTTGTAGAGATTCATCAAGTCAGCTTTTAGAGTTATTTCTAGACATCATTGATGAAGTATTTCCATGATATCTGTGCTTTAATGAGCATCTTTGCTAATTTTATTACCACAAGTCTTAGAGATAGAGCTAACATTTTATTCTTTGCACAGCAAAGTAGGAAGCTGCTGACAGAATAGTCCTGGGAATGTATCCCTAGATGAACAGTAACTGTGGAGAGACTGTACTGAAGCTCAATGTTCTTAGTAGTTCATTTTGGGCTACAACGTCCATTCCTATGGCCAATGAACTTTTCAAGCAAAGTTAGTAGGAAACATTGTGCATCTTGCTTTTTCTTGATATAACACCATGGGAGCCAAAAATACCTTCTTCATGGAACTGTGTATGACTACAAACGTGGCTCATGTTACTTCAGAGTACATACTGTTACACACACACACACCTATTTTAGATAATTTAGTCTAAACATCTTAAAGTTTCACAATCACAAAATTTTCATTCATAAAATTAAAAATAGTTTATACCTTTATATGTGTAACTATTTGAATAAATATTATTAATGTGATTTATATGATTTTGATACTGAAATAATAACTTCATAATGGAAGTATATTTAGTGACTTAATTTTACAAAATTTTTTAAATTAACACTGGTATTATAACCAAAAATTCTTTGAAAAAATCTTACTTTAGAATATTGAGAAATATTTCAAATGCAAATATGTAAAATTATTTTTATAATTGCCTCAATTTTCTAAAGCTAGGCAACTCATAGTTCATGTATAAAGTAAACACATAAAAATAGCCAGGAAACCATAATGAAGAAAATCACTGGGGGCTAGTGCTAAACAAATTTTAAAACCTAGCATAATTCTATATTCATAAAAACCTTCCAAACCTAGTGATGGCACAGACCTATAATCCTGGCTCCCCGCCCCTGCCCCCAAGGCAGATGCCAAAAGATTGCAAGTTTAAAACCAAATTGAGGAATTTAGTGTGATCTTGTAGTGTGATATGAAGTTAAAAGAGGACTGGACATGTAGCTTGAGAAGAAAGGAAGAAGGAAAGTGGAAGGAAGGAAAGAAGAAAGCAAGGGAGGGAGGGAAGGAGAATGAAAGAAAAGAAAATGAAAGAAATAAATGAGAGTGTGGTCCACACTCTATACAGCCCCAAGGATTGACCTAACGGGGCCATAAGGAAATGAAGAAAAGACCAACACTAAAGAAATGGAGTTGGGTGACCTTGGCTTTCTGACAGGGAAATCACAGCACCCCAGTAGCTCAGTGTGTTTATTATACATAATTGAACAGGGAAGCAGGCTTATTACTTACAACTGAACAAGGAGACAGGATTATTACATACAGATAAACAATGAGGCAGAGGTACTATACATAGCTGTACAATAAGGCAGGTTTCAGTAGTCTGAGTAGGAGCAGTCTCTCGAGAGAGCAGTCTTCAGGTAGTAAACATCTGAGGGAAGAAAACTCTGGTGGAAATTTTCTGCTCACGCTGTCAACATTTACACTAGGATCAGAGAAAGCCTTGCATCTCTCTGGACCTCATCCAGGGGAGGTTTTGCCATGACCATGTGACTAAGGTGCTGGGTTCTGTGACATGGCTATGTCCATATCAAGGACACACATTTACTCAGAATCTCACTCCCTACAAAGGCAAGATTAGCACATGATAAAGGGATAGAACTGAATGAAAATTCTATCAGCAGATCCAGGCACGGATAGAACGTTACTGTGTCTGTGAAGATCTACACATTCACAGCTCTTTCCAAGTGCTCTCTGAAAATGAAAACTCAGGAGTCCCTTCTTGGGTACCTCTTTTTTTTAAAAATACATTTATCTATTTATCATGAGAATTCACACATGGATACTATATTCAGATCATTTATGCCCCTCTACCCTCCCAAATCCTCCTATTCCCTGACTCCCTCTCAAATTCATGACCTCCATTTTAGTTATGTAGTTATTTAGTTATTTATGGGGTTGTTATTGTGTGTGTTACAGATTATTTGATCATACTGTGAACCCCAAGACTGTGTTATTTGCTGAAGAAACCTATTTCTAGTTGTAGTGTAAGTCAGCCCTTAGCATACACTTTAGTCCTTCTGGCTGGAATACAGACATGTCCTTAGTATACACCTTTAAATCCTATGGAATGAAGGTAAAGTTAGTTTGTAGAAGGAACTACCCATGTTTGAAAGTGATGTCTAATTGTGTGGCAAACAAAGTGACAAATCAGAGAAAGATTTGACAGACTAGGATATGACCAACTCCATGAGAACAGATAGGAAAGACTGGTGACTTAAGAGAGAGCAGTGCAGAGAGAAAGGAAGGGGGCAATTTTATTTGCAGAGTTTTTCAGAGTCAGGTTGAAGAGAGAACAAGTTAGACAATGGTAAAGATAGAATGAGCCAGAGAATGAAAAGGAGACATAAAATAAAAACGTATTGCCAGAGTTACTTTGAGGCTAAGCAGAACAATTCAGGAGAAGTTGAGAGAAGCCAGATTGAATCAGTCAGCTCAGAGAGGAGTTTTGAACCAGAACAGCTGAGTTGACCAAGCAGCAAGAGTTCAGAAAAACCTAGAAAGGCTGAACTTATTCAGAAGTAAGTCTCAGAGGCTGGAAACATTCTAGGCCTAGATGAGATTGTATGGAGACTAGAAACTTCCAGACCTAGGTTAGCAGATGGAGGTGGTAAGCCTCAGAGACAATTGCTTCAGTCAAATAGATTGTACGTGTGTGTGTGTGCCAGTGCCTGTGCCGGCTGACAACTTGGGATTGAATAACATCAAGGTGCTCATTCCTGGAAAAATTGATTTATCCTCTTGGTAGCAAATGAGTGCCTGTTGCTCTTCATTTAATGGTAGAGCCTTGTAAGATTTCTCCCACTCACATTGGCAAATCAACTAGTATCATTTGCTGGTCTTGTTTAGGTTACCGTATTGCTGAGATTTCACGGGACAGCTTCCCTGTCTAGAAGACACAGCGAACATCCTGGTCCTCTGGCTCTTAAAACCTTGTTATTCCCTCTTCCATGACTTTTCCTTAACCTCAGACTTATGATTACATTGTAGATTATTAACTGGGCCTGGTCACCCCATAGTCATTTATTCCTTGTGATTTGACCAGTGGTGGACCTTTGCAATAGTCTCCTTTTTTTTTTTGAAAAAAAGAATAAAAATCTTTGATGACTGGTGAAAGCTAAACCTTTCTGTGGTATAAGGGTATTTATAGTAGAATTAGAAATTATATCGTAGGAAAATGGCAAAAGTAGGTTCAGCCCTGGGTATAGCATAGCTCCAGCCATGGTTAGCTGGCTAGGTTTACAGTGCCAAGCATGATCCCCTCCCTCTCCACTGAGTGGGTTATAAGCCCAATTAGGTGGCTCTTCAAGATAAATGTGCCACTATGACATCACTGGGAATTCCTTGCTTGCCCAGTTGTTGTAGTGACTCATAGGGTTTACCACCAGATAGGACGAATTACTGTGTTCTTTTCCTAGGAAACTTGCATAGCCCCTTAAGATGCTATGAAAGCTAGTCCTCAGGGAGAAGACTTCCAGAGGTTATATTCCAGCTATATTCTTCCAAGTCCTGTATCTGAAGCATGTCATGTCTTCAGCATGGGGTAGTACCTTCAAGTTCTGGTAAAAAAAAAAAAATTCTAAAATTAGGGCTGTGCAGTAGGGCAGCCACTACTGGCTGTGCTATTGAGCTCTTGGAGTAGAACTAGTGTAAGAAGAGGATTTATTTTTAAATTATACCTAATTTCAATAGCTATACATTTATATAGCTGTGCAGAACAGTTGGTAAAGTCCTGGGGACTCAGCGTTATGCTCTCAGCCTGTCCAAGACAGGTCTATATCTAATCACACCAGAACCTTGCATGCTGTCATGTCACTTCCATCCCCCAAGAAAGAATGAAGCCAATAAATAAGACAGATTAAAGTCTCATGAAATAGCCAGTTTCATTCAGAGGATCAGTCTATTACCCTCTGAGGGTTAAGGGGAGTCGTATGAGTGTAATCATAAGAGCAAACCACATAAGACAGGCAAGATGCACATGGTGGTCAAGCTACGCATAGCAAAACCAGGTTTTTCCACAGAGGCATGTAAACAAATAACAATAGACAACTGTAACGAATAATCACAGGTAAACTCAGTTCTCTCCACTACACCTGGGATGGTCACAAAAACATAATCCAGGAACAATTCTGTGGTTTTGAAGAAACTGAAGTCATAAGACTTTTGTCTCTGTTTCTTGTAGTTTTCTCACAAGCACTTCTCACAGGACTCCATTCCTGGACCATGTTCAGACACTGTCTGAAGGATGATAGGCTTATTTCTCTGTCTGTCTTAATTCTTTGTATGAGCTGCCAGTGTGCTGGTACATCCCCACAGGTGGGACTGAGAACTGTCTGGATAACAGGTGTTCCTTGCAATGGCTGTCACTCTTGCAAAGCAGAAGCTGCTTTGGCATTACTCATGAAAATTTGCAAAATCCCACTTCATTTGCAGAAACCTGAGAGTATTTTTCTTTTATAATACTGAGTTTCTAAAAAGCAAGTATAAACACATTTATTCACCTGATTCAAGGGAATTCTTGAATCCTTAAAATAATGCTTCCAGCTTTTCAGATACAGAAACATGTTTTCAAAGAAACATTTAAATAAACATGAGTTGCAGGAGAACAGAATATAGATAGAATGATTGAGAGTTATAGAAAGGGAAGTCGACATCTTTCAAAATAAATTCTAGTAATCTACAAATCATTCAAGTCAGCCCTATATGGATAATTTTGGGCAGTCAAAATAAGTTGAACAGCATTCTAAATGGCAGCTTTGAGGCATAGGACACATTTGATGTTCAGCTCTCCGATCACCTTTTGGTGTCTGAAGAAAGCTCTTCAGTTGCTCAGAGCCTTGGTCTCTTTATCTACAGAAAAAGCGGAAACGCTGTTGTGTAAACATAGTTTTTGAACAGTGGGGTGGGCCCACTTCAGGACACGGCAATAAACGTGAATTCCCTCACCCCATAGCTCCCCCACACCTGGAAAATATTCTAGAAACCATCTGTCAGAATGCGGAAATTGAACGTTCAAAAATGCAAAGACAATAGTGATCCTGGCAACAGATTCTAAAACGGAATGATGACAAAAGTCAGATGCTGGACACCTGCTCCATGCTCACCAACTCTGAAACCAGAACTCTGTCAAAATGGCAAGACAGACATGTCCACATCCCACGCGTTTCAGAGTTCTCTCTCTCTTTCAGCCTGTCATTTCCTGCTTGCTTTTCAGTTCCTTCACAGAGCTACCATGATAGTGACGAGTGTGCTTGAATATCCAATAAAAAATGTATAAAGTAAAAAAAAAAAAAAAAAAAAAAAAAAAAAAAAAAAAAAGGAGGATAAGCCCTTTGCTGTGGGTGCTCATAAGTCTTTGAATCTTTTTCTCTGTCACTGTGATTCTTTGAGCAGTCCTGAATTCAACTCAAAACATGCATTTGAGTATTTACACCTTTGTGTTCCCCGCTAAGGGCTAGTGTTAAGTTTCCCTTGTCTCTTAGGGTGACCTTTTTAGCTTATTATCCACTCTTAATCATCCTACAATATAGTTTTGTGACATATAGCTCTGGGAGTTCACCTTTGGAGATTGTGGAGTTCTCTAGCAGTGGGGGTTAGCTTAGAGCAGCAGACAACATCAACACACAGATCCCACATCTGCGTATGAGAAAATGTCCTAGAGTCAAACACTTAGGAAATTCGTTTTGCTCCTATTTGACCATGGTCTTAATCTTAAAGTGCAAAACCCACTTTCTTTTCTCTGTTTGTTTCTTGATTTAGGGTACTGAGTTTTACACAGGAAAGCACGAAAACAATGGGCTTGTTTTTATTGTTTCAAGTTAGTTTTCTCTTATAGCGATTTTGAACTTCACAATTGGAAATGAAATTTGTGGTATTCAGATATAGTAGAATGTAGGAAAAGCACAAGTCAAAATCATTTTTTTTTTTAAAGTTTGGTATGGAAGAAACCATACCCAAATACAAACAAAGCAATGTGCACCTAATATTTTATTCAAATATTTAAATATTACTCCATGATGTCTCTCTAGAGGTGGACACAGAAGATCCCTATAATAAAGACCTGTAATGGGGTGATCCCAACACTAAGCTCGCCGCAGACTCTAATGTATCCAGTTGGTCATCTAGTTTTATCACGTGGAACAGGATACACCATTATTAGAGTAGCCAGAGAGTCTAGTACAATGGTTCTCAACCTTCTTAGAACTGTGACCCTTAAATTCAGATCCTTGTATTTTGGTGACCCCCAACCACAAAATTATTTTTGTTGCTATTTCATAATTGTACATTTGCTACTGTTATGAATCATAATGTAAATATCTGTTTGTTTATGATGGTTTTTAGGCAATCCCTATGAAAGGGTCATTCAATGCCCCTGAGGGGGCTGTGTCCCACAGGTTGAGAAGCATTGCTATAGTACACCTCATGAGGCATCTGGCCTCTGCATTCTACCCTTGGCTATTCTTTCTCCATGCTCTCCTTGTCTTACTGTTAGCCCCATCTCTCAATCTCACCAGCACATACCTGTTCTATCTTTATGTCTCTCTGTCTGTTTGTTTCTCCTTATGTCCATCCATCTTATTTGGGAAAAACCCACAGGATAAGGCAAAAGTTAGGTCCCTGACTGCATAGGGGTTGATGTCAAAAGTATCCCCTCTCCAGGAAAAAGACATCGGGATGGGTATGGACCTCATGCCTCAGGAGGACTGGAGCCATTACAAGGTCCCCTTCAATTATTGGAGGTCAGGCCTCTATCCCCGTCTTCGCAAGATTAGAATCGCCACAGCCCTTCTATACTTAGTGAAGGGAGGAGATGTCAGGGCAGCCCTGCTTATATACTGAAGGCCTAAATCAGCCATAGGCCTAAAATCAGCAATAGGCCTGACACACATATATGCTAACACAAAGTCTTGGGTCTCTGTGGAAAAACACTGAAACAGATGACTATAAGCTATTGTAAACAGGCAGCTTTTGTGGAAATTTACCAGCCTGAGTAGTCATAGACCTTGTTAATAGGTAGCCTCGGTGGACAGTACCAACTTAGATAAGGACAAGTGAATCATAGGCAGAGTCATAGTGATCTGTCCCCTGAACCTTCACCCAGCCAATACCCTGTTCTGAAAGATATCTGTACTCCCCCTGAACATCTATGCTCTGGTGTCATCCCCTTCCCCACGTCCTGTCTTTTTGTGTTTATAACCCCTGTGAGAATAAGTAAAAATTATGATTTGATTAAAAAAAAAAAAAAAAAAAAGAAGGTTGACTCGCAAAGAAAGCTTTCATTCAGAGTGCTGGACTTTTGTCTCTGCTTTTGCTTGCTAGATGCTATTTGGACAGAGTCTGGAATGAAACTTGCCTTAAACAATAACTCACCAAGTAAAGCTATTTTATGGCTGGTTCCTCCTTTACAATTTCGTGTTTTAGTGCAGTATTTCTGGACACTTAACCTCTCACTCCTTGCCAACAGGAATCTCTTCCTTTATGGAGAGTAACAAAGCCAGGAAGAGAAGCAGGTGTTCAGAGCCTCAGGGGCCACAGTTATAAATAAAAACCAAACACATAAAGCTTCATCCTTCAACTATATAGAATATAATCTTTAAAAATATGCCTTCCTGGATGTTATATTCAATTTGCTTAACTGTGAGTGCTTACGAGAAGCTTGCCAGGAGGTTTCCCTGTTTTTCTTGTTCTTGTTAATGAGAAGGAAACCCTGCACAGCACACTCCCTTGGCTCAGCTCGTGCCCTGACTGGAGGAAAGGGTCTAACTAGAGTAAGGACAAAGGGACTTTGTTATCAGTTCTTTATAATTGCAATTTGTGGTGATCCATGCTGTAGCAATCCAAAGGTCCAATTCTGAGAGGAGTTTATTTTAGTAATACGAATTCTTTACAAAATAACCATGTTGTACAAATTAAATTATAATGCCAGTGGTCTACTACTTTTCTTTTCTAATGGAATGAAAAGAAATCCAAAATGATCTATGGAAATAATTAAACTTTTTTAATGTGATAAATTAGTGAAATTAACTTGTTAATTATTATGAGACATTGAAATATTAGTGCTTTCCACTCAGAGTGAGGAAACATCAGAGACATTACTTGATACCTTTAATTTTTTTCTCTTATATGTTACCTTAATAATTTAAAATAAAATATAAGTAAATATAAATATAAAATATAAGTAGACTTCTAAGTCCTTCTTTGTTTTTAAGTATACAGATTCATGAAGTGATACAGGTGTAGTTATTATCTGCATTTTTATAATTCTAAAGACTACAATCAACCCAAATGCCACTAAACTAGCAGGAAATACATAAAATAAGTTTTTCTATGTTGATATTTTGACATGACTCCAAATTATTAAATCAAAAGGTAAAATATTACTAATAAAATCATGTGATAATTAAAATCATAATGATACCTAACATCCACTGGGCAGCAATAACCAGTATTTATAAAATGGGTAAATGTATCCACTCTGCTCATATTTCTGTGATGTATACACTATTCTACCAGCCCCTGTTCCGTATACAAGTAGGGAAATCAAGATATAGAGAGGGTTTTGTTGTTACTGTTGTTGTAGTAGTCGTCGTTTTGTTTCTAAGATAACAAAGTGTAAAGAGGCAATATTATTCTTCAGAACATTGTGTAAACTATTACAGTTATACAGAGTATGTGTCTATTTGTAAGATAATATATACTGGAAAGGAAGAGGCTCCATATCCTTAATTTATATGAATTATAGTTCTTTAAAACATGTACCGTCCTCAGATTTTCATTGTTAGACTATCTTAATTCAGTAAGCTTTGACAATATCAGCGAAGGCCTTCCTAAGGTCTGACACCTGGGAACACAGAATACTGTAGTATCACTGTGGTGTTCCTTAGGCGTGTGCGAAGGTCTTGATGCTTAATGCGTGACTCCTTTAAATTGATTTATACTGAAACAAAGAAACACTTGCTAGGTTTTGAAAAGAGAAGATGTAAGCTTTCTTATTAAACGTTTTATATTACATTCTAGCAAGAATGCTTGCATTTTATCAATTTATTGTTAATTTCATGTATTTATTTGACTTTTGGAAAGGTGTCTACTAGAACTTAAAATTGTTCATATCTTTTGGCTAGATGTCAAGGATTTTGAAACAGTCAGGTTTCTTGGAATTTTTCTTACTTCCCCTCCAGCATTAGAGCGCCTTGTCCTTGATGGACTTTAGAGTTCCCTCGGAAACACACATGCTACCTAGGCTCCCTGCCAGAGACTCTGAATGACTTGGGCTCACCTGTGCTAGTCAGCTACACCGGGGTCTGGTGCTTTTTAGGTTCCAGGTCCTAATATAAGGCTATACAAAGAACAGCTTCTCTAGGTTAAATAGTGTCCAAATAGCTTGGCTATTCCCAAGGCGTTGCTTCTAATAATATTTGAGATGTTATATTTTCTGTTGCTTTGCCAGCTAGAAGTTTTGGGTGTTTTGTTTTGTTTTGTTTTTCCTATTTAAAAGCAATGCCAAATAAATCACAAGGTAGGAAAATGTGCAGTTTCAGGAATATCCTAGCAGTTTAAAAATCTTTATTTAGTTTAAATAAATCAGTCTGATTTATGCTGTTATCTGTCCTCTAAACCTGGTCAAGCAGCAGCATGTAAAACACTTCAAATGGAGCAAATGAAAGATGCAAACCTGTTTATATTCTGACCATAATAATTTAAGTACTTTCTCAAACAAGTAGTGGCCCTGGAGGATATGTCTTTGTAAATCACAGAAGTAACTTTTTATGGTCCTAACATTTTGCTGCCAAAAGAACAGAAGATGGTACATGCTCTATTAGAATAGTTTGCATTCTCACTCCAACATTGTAAATAATGCTCAAAATTGTTTTTTTCTTACATCATATTTCATGGAACGAATATTCAGTTAACCAGTGTTTTCCGTAATTTACTCTACCTTCCCCTGACGGTGTTTTCTCCATATTTTGTTTCCTGCTGCTGATTGGATGATAGTGATAAGATATGGGGGGGCTTAAGAACCTAAAATGAAATTGGGAGACACAGTTACCTGTCAGTTTTCTGAGAGAAAATACTCAGGGAATCCGGCTTTCTTTCTGGACGTTGGTATTAGCTACATAATTGGTTTCTGTTGTAAGGTTTTATAAACTAAGCCACAAGGCTTGCGATGTTTTGCTAACATTTAAACTGAATTATTTAATTTTTTTCAAATTACTAAAATTTTATGAGCTGCCTATGTTGGCAAGAGAGAATGTAAGTTTGTCCTAGGTAGACACGTCTGCCTTGTTTTCTGTTTCTCTCCATGTCTGGTAGAATAATATACATACATTGTTTTAAATGAAAGAAGTAGGAAATTGTCATGACAATTTAAAATATAACATTGTCTTATTTATAATAAAATTCTTTCTTTATTCTGGATTTTTTTTTTTTTACATTTTTCTATTTGCTTCTGAATAATTACAAAATTAGATTACTAATTAGGTTAAATTTGTAAATTATTTTGGGAGTGAGAACATATGAGAAGCCTATGGATGTATATGTGTGTGGTATATATGCAGTTGGGGGTTGGAGAGTGAGTGGCTGCATAGAGCAGAAGCCTGGGGAGGGCTTTCAGTGTAAACTCTATCTATCTCCGCCTTGTTCCTCTGAGGAAAGTTCTTTGGTGAACTTGATCATGGTTTTTAGCTCAGATGAAGGGCAGCAAGGTCCAGCAATGCTCATGTCTCCAACACTCAGTGCTGGGTTGACACACATGTGAAGGGTGCAAGGACCTGGAACCCTGGTCTCTAGACCTGCACACAAAGGCTCCTAGCTGCTGAGCCATCTCTCCTGCCCTGAGATATTTTTAAGTAATTTTAAAACAAAAAGATCCTTGTTCCAAATTTTGGAGAAATTAATTGACTACATTTTCAGCTTTTCCTAGCAACAATTCTTTCAAGAGGCTAAATGAGAACAGTAAACAATTTACACAGTAGCTACTGTAGCCTTCGTGAAAGTGTCGTGCAGTACCCATTCATGCCTCGGAGATTTGGTGCTGAGGCTGAGTGAGCTGTGTTAATTGAGCTATGGTGAGCTCACCCTGGGAAGCCTGCGATGCTGGGGTCAGCGGAGGGCTCAGCTTATGATCAGGTGCAAGCAATTATCAGGTCACTTTGAAAGAAATGGTCTAGCTTGGATGTAAATTGGGAACAGTTGTGAAAAATGTCATTCTCTTCTCTAGATAGCTTAAAGATATTTACAAAACCCAGATAGAGTGCTGGGATTTGTAAAACCTGACATCTAACTAAAGAGATCTGGAAGCAAGTATGCTATTAGGTAAGATTAGGCTTCCTTAATCAAACTTGGAGGGGGCTCTATCAAGTGTAGGATATACTTATCAAAACAGCCCTAATGACACTGGGGTTATTCAAGCCTCATATTATCTATCATTACAGTGTGTTCATATGTGTGCTTAAAAGTGAAGAATGTTCCAGTAGAGGGGAATTTATACTAATCGACCCTAGAGAACTTACTCTTTTGCAGCTAACTTGGGACTTTTTTGTTTTTGTAAGTGGCAACAAAATACCAAAATACAATAGTTACAAATCTACATCTCGGAACTAAGAGGGGAAAGTGATGGTGTACAATACTGTTCTAGAACTATTGTAGGGATTAATTTAATCTCACCGTTAAAGCAGCGAGGATAGGCAGCACTTGACAGATTGGAGTTCTCAATATAGTAAATTGCAAACTGTGGAAAATTATGTAACAATTTGAGCAAATAAAACTCTACAAAACTTTGACAATAAGAAGTTCAGCTTTAGCCATTAGCTCCTCTTCCTGGAGTGACCCTTTAGCATAGCCAGGCTAGCCTGTCTTACATTCTCTGCTGGCTAGCTGCTTTATTACCCAGCAAGTAGAGCTGATGGTCTAATGTTCTGGCTTGACTCACCATGCATTTACCCTCCTAAATCTAATCCGTATAATTACAATGGTCAAGATTTATCAGGGGATTCTTATCTTCCAGATGTGTAGATGGTTTCGTTTGATCCTCAAATGACCCAGTTGGGTACAGAGAGCCGTAAGGGTCAGTTTGTGCTTACCTTACACAGAGATAATATGGCTCTCCAGAATGGGTCAAGATGGCCAATGCTGAACAATGGGAATAGGGGGAGAGGGAAAGTGTCATCACAAAATGGCTGACATGTCTGTGCAGGGAACCCCAAAGTAAACAGTGATATAATGTTTGTCTAACTATTTAAAAGGATGCCACTTTTGTTGGGGATCTGTATAATTAGGCCTTGAAGTCAAAGTTCTCAATATTTTTCTTTGAGAGCCTTCCTGTGTGTCCACTGTGGATCCATGTACCTACATCTAGGAGGCTGGTGTGCTGTTCTTCCTGTGTGCCTGTGCCTGCCTGTGTGAGTCCTGCATGTGCTGGCATGTGATAGGTATTGGCTGGCATCCACATTCATAGTGGTCTGTGTGCCAGCCTTCACCCAAAGTAAGTCAAGTGAGTCTTACCAGTATGTGACTCCTAAAATTCTCTTCAACTCTTGTATTCCATGGCCTTCCTCCTTTCTGCACTGGAGCCTGGGCCTCAGAGAACCTTCTATTGAAAGTCCTATTATTTTTACTCTTTATGGGTAAAACAACCAAGACTTAGTTAGAAAGGGTGCTGGGTATTCCGCAGCGAGCACACATTAAAGCTGAAATTTAATCACAAAGAATCTGATGTTATTATTTAATTTTAAGTTTGTCATGTTTCTTCCAATGCATATATATATCATAGCATATGCATCTCACAGGATTTACCTTAACCTATACAGTAGATACAGCTAAATATTGGCTTAAATGTGTATTAAAGAACTAAAATTTTGCTCAAAAGTGTGACTTTAAAATATTTTACATGGGGTGTGCCAAAATAGGTAAATGGGCAATCTGTACAAAGTAGATCATGTGCATATCATAATGGGGTATAGAAACACCTATTGAAATCTCCTTAGTTAAACTATTAGGCTATAAGCATCATAAGGAATATTACTATGAATTCTCAAGCATAGAATGTCTACATCATTATTTCTTTTCAGCGATGATCAATTATCACTTCCACAATGTGAAATATCAATTATCAGCTGCAACCCCAATTGTAAGTACATTGTGCTCTTCTTTTCTCTTGATCCACCATGGATCTGTGGTTTATAAATATATCCTTAAAGCATTGTGCTAATAATAGTTATAGGAATGCTGGTTCTATGGTAGTCAGGATGAAATCACCCCTACATTTTCAGGAGAGGAGGAAAACCAAATTGATGAATCACCGGAAACCATCTGCTGTCATTAAAAATCACCAGCTGCGCCAAAAACAAAAGTAGCTGCAGCGAGGGTGATTATTATTTGAAGCTTGAATTTTTACAAACTGTCAATGAGTTTATAGTTCATCATCAAGTGTAGTATATTTGGGGTGTTACAAAGTTGTAGTTACAAAAAAAAAAAAAAAAAAAAAAAAAAAAAAGAGCATCCTACCCAGACATCAGTTTTGAAAGGTCAAAAGTCTTACCCTGAAAAGTATTAGGTTATTTGTTTTTTTTGATATACTTTTTTTTTTTTTTATTTAGAATGCGGTTACATCATTCTTCTCTTCCATCTCCTCCCTCCAACCCCTCCCATGTAACCCGGTTGTTCAACTAAGAAGCTGATCACTTGGCACTGAATAACCAGCGAGGGGCGTTGTTCTTCCCTGGAGAAGACTATTTTCTCCAGACTCAGTATTCCTTAGTTTACTGTAATTCTTTCTCTAGAATTGGGGACCTCTGAGCTTTCTCCTGTCCACATTAACCTGTCTGTTGGTGTCATCCTTGTTCAGGTCTTTTTTGCTGAGTTTTAAAAATTGAAACAGGAGGATGTTTCAGGCCTCAGAACCATCAACTTGGGATGAGAGTGGTTGACGAAACTGCCAAGTTTCAGGAGCCCCGGTTTCATTTGGCAAGGTTGTCAAAGCTCAAGCAATTGGTGGGACAATTTCCAAAGAAGTTGCCAAATGGTGTGGGTGCTAATCTGTGCGGCAAAGCAAAGGAATAAAGCTGATAGGCAACTTGGTCAGAAACAGTGACAGAAGTGAACCAAGGAAACGGCAGTCTTTGCTTTCCCCTGTACAATGATATCCACAGCATTGGCTGTAGAGTAAAATGAATTCACCTACTGTCAGCAAGTGACCCTATGCATTTGTCAGAATAAAGAAGCCTGGTGGAACATATTGCTGGGCCAATCTTGGTTAACTCTAACAACTCCAGGAGAGACTTGAAAACTGTCGCTAGCTTGAAGATATACAGTCACGTGGAAAGGATGCGCCACGTTATGCACAGATGGTGCTAACGCGATGGTATCCAATAAGAATGACTGTTCCATGGATTCAAGCTGTTGTACTGGAAGCAAGATCTATTCCCTGTTTCACACATGGGGGAAGTTCTCACCACCAGGGATGTTTGTAAAAGATTTAATAAAAGAACCTAATGAAAATATATATCATCAACCTCATTATGGATAGCAAATTAAATCCACAACTTCTTCTCAGCTTTACGAAAACACCGGCCCTGATTTCAAACATTGCTGTTCATGTAAGAACTTGAAGAAAAGCTTCGTGTCTTTGGTGATAAATCTTGCACGATGTGTAAGAACAAATGCATACTTTGGATTGGTTTTGCAAACCATCGTGTTAGAGATGTATTTTCTGTTTTAACTGAACTAACATTGTCATCTCGAGACAAGCAAATCCCCATTTTTTCCATGTAATAGGAACAGTGGGTGAGTTGAATACAGATTTGACTCTGTGGGACATATGGACCTGATACAGTGAGCTGGATTGGTATGTTGGTCTGAATGGCCTTGTAGAAACTCATTAAAATGAAATAAATAAAATATCCTGAAAATTTCAAATACTTAGTGATATATCTCCCCATAAATACCTGGCAAAGGAAATGAGTCTGGGGATTAGGTGAGCCCTACAGTTTTATAGTTAGGTCCATGTTACCAAATATCCCCAACACTCACATTTAAATACTTTTAAAGTGGGTTCTTCTGAAAGGTTATTGAGCTAAACTTACTCAGGAAATGTTATGACAGTATAAGCTATGATATCACCCATATCATGTCTTTGGCAGTTATAAAACATGGTTCATGTGTGTTAAATTTCAAATATTCATTCATAAGCAAATCTTCTCTTCATAAACTTGTGATACTGCCATTAAATAAATACTTTAATAATAGCATTTATATCCTGTTCAGCCTCATGAAACTTCATGTGGTACTCCTTCCAAGCCAGCAATATTCTCTGTGTTATATTAGAATATATATAGAATAGAATATACTAGGATATTCTCTGTGTTAAAGATACCATGAACGTTACTTCATCATGGTTTGGAATAATCCTTAAAATGAGTTAAATTATTTGTTCCATTAAGAATTCTTATTCCAGAGCTCTTTTTAAAAATCTTTGTTATTTTATTTGTTTAGCTTCCAAAAGTTACTCCCCTTTCCAGTTCTCCCTCCCCCCATCTTTTAGAGAGTGCTCCCCCACCAGCCCACCCACTTCACCCCCACCAGCATCCCTCTTCCCTGGGGCATCAAGTTTCCACAAGATTAAGTGCATCCTCTTCTACTGAGACCATACAAAGCAATTCTTTGCTACACATGTGCCCAGGGCCACTAACCAGCCCATGTATGTTCCTTTGTTTTGGGCTTAGTCTCTGGGATCTCTGAGAGGTTCAGGTTAGTTGACACTGTTGTTCTTCCTATGGAGTTGCAATATCCTTTAGCTCCTTCAGTCTTTCTTCTAACTCTTCCATATAGATGTCTGACTTGATCCAATGGTTGGCTGTAAATATCTACAATTTTCTCAGTCAGTTGCTGGTAAAGCCTCTCCAAGGACAGCCATGCCAGGCTCCTGTCTGCATACACAATATGGCCTCAGTAATAGTGTCAGGATTTAGTGTGTGTGCATGGGATGGATCCCAAGTTGGGGCAGTTACTAAGTGGCTTTTCTTTCAGTCTCTGCTCCAGTTTTGTCCCTGTATTTCCTTTAGACAGGAACAATTCTAGTGAGAAATAATCTGGAGCTCTTAATTGTTTAATTTTAGTATGTTTTAAAGATGTTTTATTCTTCTTTGACTGTTTAGGTCTGTATTCTTCTAGAAGTCCCTTTTATATGCTTCTGAGTTGCCTTTGTTTCATTACATGTGTCTTTTCAAAGTATCTCTTTTGACCAGGTTTCAGAAATAAATAATGAATACATCCTATTTGTTTACATTTTAATAGATCTCTCCCCCATCTGTGTCTGTGACTTTTGTTTTTTAAGTTTATTATATCCCCATTTCTTTATTTTACATTTATTATCAGATAACTGTTTTTTAGTAATTTTGACTTATGAAGTTTGAACTGAAATAATATCTTTAGCTATTAACTTATTTTAGAAAGCTCCTATGTGTTTGCTTTCTCTGTTAAAAACTTCAGAAGCTAAACAGCTGTGCTGTGATCTTGTGGTCTCCCACATTATTGGAATAATAATGCCATTTATCCTTCCTTTTATCATTTTTCTCTGCAAGCAATTCTTAGTAGCTTTTAATAATCTTCAAATTTCATCCATAAAAGCAACCTTGCTTCTTTCACCACACAATTTCTCTTCAGTGCATGGTCCATCTCCTCTCCTTAGATTTCCTCTAGAACGAATTTGCAGGACCAGCTGTCCCTATTTATCATGTGCCTGGGCTTTAGCCAAATGCCTGCCCCACTTTTCCTCTTACTTCTATGTGGCTACTTCCTGGTCCTTTGTACTGTGCCTCCTGCCTTCATAGTCCTCAATGTTTGATTCTGAAGTTCTTATCTCCTCTTTCTGAAAAATCATGTCAACAGTTCCCTATGACCCCACATATAAATGACTTGCAAATGTATGGATGCAGTCACAGACACGGCTGACCTGGTGGTGGCACTGTGTATGTGTTTGCATGGGTATCTGCATGAGTTTGCATGTGTGTTTCTGCGTTGGAGTGGGGGCTGTGGACTGGCAGACTCCTCGAGGCTCACAAGCCAGTCAGTCTAGTTAAAACAATAAGCTACAAGTTCAGTAAGAGGTTGTGTTTCAAAAAGTAATATTGAGAGTGATCAACGATATGAATCCTGATATCAAGCTCTGGCTTCCACATGGACTGTACTACAGCCCCCATCCTCCAGTATACACCCACATTGCACAGAAAAGGGAATAACTGTCAAAGTCAGGAAAAGCCATAATACCCCAAGCTTGGTCATTATGCATTTCTCTTCCCTTTCCTCCAGCAAAGAATACATAATGCCATTAGTTTAATGCAAAAACAAAAGTCCTCCAATGTTGGTGGGACCCATCTTTCTTGGCTTACCTTACTGTGGCATGACCATTCCTGACTTGGGAATCCTTGTACCTATGAGATTTATTTAAATGTAATTCTTTAATTTATAAATTGTGAATACCCACAATTCACACCTCACCTAAAAAATACCGGCACTGCGTCATTCCCCATGACTGTATCTTTGATACAATAAACCATATTTCCTGTAGGTTTCTAGTTTATTGATCTTGTTCTCTAATGTTAGCCACTGAGGTAAGTCATTTAATAGATTCAACTAGCCTTTGGAAATATTGAAGCACTTAGATGCCACATTATTTTTATGAAGATCACAAAGCCAATGAGCTTAGCTTTCCACAGTCAGAGAAAGTAATTAATGTATAAAAGTGGTCACTCTTCTATTCTTATAGTCCTGAAATGTTTCCACTGATAAGGCAGAATGAATAGTTTACTAGAAGGAGTGTGTCAAAGAGAGACAAGCTGCCATTACCATCAATACTGTTACATTGCTACAAAGGTTTCACAATCATGTTTCACACAATGTTTAGATTTATAGGGAATTCCCTAAACTATGTATGAGTAACTTGTGAGCTTTAAACTCTAAACAAGTACCTTGAGTAGGTCCCTGCTTGATCAAATAGAAGGACTCTTTTTAAAATGGCATTTCACTTCCTAAGAACTGAATGTTAAGACCTCATTGAGACAGACCCCACCTTACCGGTCTCCTTATACGCTCATCTAGATGGTCTACTTTGCAGATATACGTAACCCTCCACATTGTCCAGACACATCAGCCTATTTTCTATCTGTGGCTTATTCATGTATTTTAATTATGAGAATCTCCTTAGTTTCATTATCCCCTATCCAAAAAATAATCTGTTTTTTTCCAAATCTTAGTTCAATGAGATATCATCTGCATATGAAACTTTTCTATGAAGCAGCTACCCCTGCTTCCAACCTCTAGTGCTCTCTCTTACTCTGTAAATGCCCCTAAAACCTCACAACCATTACGTCTTATCCCATTCATTTCTTTCCATGTGTTTATTAAGCTCACTGAGAGTTGGCATATTATGTGTACTTACTGTCAATGTATCTATCAAATGCTTAATAATACCTTGTTATATTCAAGAGTGATATACAAAATTAATGACCATAGTAAACAATCTGAATAGTCATTCATCCAATCATAAGGCATAGCAGACAGTGCCCATCAGCAGAAATAGCTTCTCCGAGTTGGTTTAATTTGTATTACATATCTGTTCCTTATTTGTTTGACCGTCATGGATCTGGTGACCAAATGGTTCCCGAGTTCAGTAGATATTTTGTCTCAGAACCCAATATCTGACAATAGCAAAAACTGACACGCCTCCCTTTGTTTTATAAAGCCATGTCAAGTTCCACCACAGAATCTCACCAGATCTTCATACTGACATATCTTCTAAATTATTTATGTATACATACTGGTAGCATTATACAGACTGAACAGGTGGTAATTACATTGAAAGACCATGAATTTGAAAGAGAGCAAGGCAATTTGAACAGAAGAAAGGGAAGGGGGAAAGGATGCAATTAAATTATAATTTAAAAAATATTTCGTTTTTAAAAGAAGCATGGACATTCCCTAGCAGTTCCCTATCTTATGAAGTGTTTTTATTTTATCTCAGACATATCAGTTAGACAATGGGACTGATGAAATGATAAGCCTTTCCTTGAAAGCTTATTTATGCAGCATCTAGAACCATCTCAACCACTGACAATGTTCACCAAAACTCCATTCTAAAACAGCTCCTGATTCACACTATGAAAGTGATTAGACAAACCAACCATACCAAGGCAACCACGGATAACAATAAGAAGGGAGCAAAACCGTTGAAGTAGATTCATCATTTTGGACTCAAGGAATTAAAAACACTTTTCTTTTGAAGACACAAAATGCAAGTTAAAATGAAAATCAAGAGGGCAAACAAGTAATGATGTTTTCCATTGTCACAATATAAAGGCCCACACGGAGAGATATCTTAGTCATCAAGGTGTAAGATTGAACCTTTTACAATACCAGCACACAGGATCAAAAATCACGCCAAATGGTACTCAATCTTTAAAGAGTATTTACAACAATCCAAAGTCCCCTAGAATAAAAGAGAGCAAGGAACATGGCAGACCATGATGGAAGGGAGGCAATAAAAGAGAAGGCACAGCTTGAAGTACGGTATAACCAACCATCTAACTGGGTGACTTACACCTCCCTGCTGAAGGCAGCAGACTCGTGGTTATGAAACCGGTAATCTGTTCTACTGTTTTTTAATCAGATGTTGGCATTATCTGCCACTAATTGCTTTTTCATTTCCACTTGTAATTATTCCATTGCATGTTTGTAGTGAGAAGCTGAAAATGAGGCAGATCACTGAGAAAGAATTAATTGTTAATGAATAATCATCAGTAGGAAGCCAATTTCATTATCTTCAAAGAGGTAGCCAGAGATTAGCCACTAGCTGTGGGTCCCCTGCTTTCTGTGCATGACTGTAAAGTAATCACAAATAATCACGCCCTCCAACTTCATCAATTATTTTCTATTATGTGGATTGATACCCATTTTTGTCTTTGTTGTTTAATTATAATGGCAGTATTCAAGCTGGGGGTGCTAATTGGAAGGTGTTACATTCAGTGGGCTCCAGGCCTAATTATTAGAACATCTTCTTCATTAGCACATGATCCTACAAGGGTTGCATGGCAGGAGTTACTCATTTTCCCCAGCTAAAGGAATATCATATTAGGAAACTTTTGCACATCTTTATGCCAAATAACACAGAAAATCTTCTGCTTACCCAGCGTAGTACAGCTACCGACAGACATTGTTTAAGGAAGCCAAGTCAGATTATTTAATCTGTGCCTTTGAACACAAAGTCTGTATCTGCCCTAGAAGCCAGATCTGCCAGGCTTGTGGGCAAGCTTCCATTTGTCCTTTGTTTCTTACTAAATGCTTATCCTCCCTTATGGATCACATTGGCCACCGAGGATGCAGGGGCTCTCAGGAGAGGCCTGTTAGCAGCCTAATGGCTGCTTCCTGTGATGAACTGGATGTCAGAATAGAAGAGTCCTACTGTTTGCTGGTTCAGTGGTCTAATGATGTCATTCTACCAGAATTTATATAGAGAAAAATAGATAGATATTCTTACTTCACACTTGGCTGGAACACTGTAGGTTCTCAGGGTATCTCCATGTTTATTGGCACTCAGTGTCCTTTAACAAAGCCTCGTTTTTGCCAGGCAGATCTGTTGTAGCTTCAGAAGATCCCATGCTGCATAACTACCTACCTACTTACCAGCACAGCACAAGTTCATTCACTAGTCTTCCCTTTCCACGACACATGGACATAATTCTATTAACATGAGTAAATACATTCACTTTAATCTGTTAGAGGTTTCTTGGTGTTTCTAATCACTCCCAGGAAACTGGTTTCTTTAAAAAAAAAAAAAAAGTCACAGCCAAAGGAAGGCCCAGCATGCAGCTATCTCGACCTTATTGGACTACAGAACATGCTTTAAAAATATATGCAGAAAAAAAAACTTTGCAGAAGAGATGAAAAATTGGATATAGAGGAAAAAGTGTGGACTTTGGTGACAGTACCAGGAATCACGTTGGATGTGTGAACCAGAGTAAATTGTTTAATGTCTTAGACAATCAGTCTCCTTCTCCGCGTTATTGTAGAGCGCAAGTGATATATGAAATTTCTATATAATTCACATAACCTAAGGCTTGGCTCAGAGTGTTTTCTAAAAATGAATCAGAAATTTCTAGGTGTTTATGAATGTTGCATAGGCAAATCCCAATAGGTCATTAGCTTAGTGAGAGAGTGAAAACTCACTGCCTGCAAATCTCTCTCTCTCTCTCTCTCTCTCTCTCTCTCTCTCTCTCTCTCTCTCTCTCTCTCTCTCTTATTTCTGTCCAGTAAGCTGGGGATCTGGGTTCCCTCCATGTGCTTCTATTGCCATCTGAAGACATATTTGCATGCTCATTCAGGAAGGGTAAGTAAGCAATAGAGGCGACCTTCAGATCCTCATATCCCAACATGGTAGAATCCAGCCAGCTTGTTCCAATGTTGCACCTGAGAAGTATGCACTTCTGTGTGCTGTGAAGATGACATGAAGAGGTGAACACAGTGTTGTGTCAACCACACTGTGTCAAGCATCATGATAAGGAGGCCTCCTTAAAGACTTTTACTAGGAACACATGGAGATGGTTGGGAGCAGGTCCAAGACTCTTTAGGGGCATAACTCTTTAGAGAATATCAGAGAAGTAAAGGGATGGAGTGGGAAGACACTGATTAAAGAGTAACAGACAAGGGAAAAATTAAGGTTAAATGGTGCGTCTATGGAGACAGAGAGGCTATAATGCCAGGGAAGGTGGATTTATAAGAAGTACTACTGTAAATAAACCAAGTAGCTTTGGCCACTGCTGTAATAATGAGGGGAGATGCAACTGTGGCAGAAAAGAATATACCTTAGGAAACAAACGTTGAAATGCTCATTTTTGAGAAGAGGCAAGTTCCCAGAAGATAACTCTGTTTGATGAGAATTCTACTAAGAAGTTTCCTAGAATACAGTAATCAGATTATTATTTTGCACAGAGCCTTTAACCCCAGCAAAAAATGACTTATTATTTCAAGGTTGATAACTATAGGTTCTTGGTTCTTTTATGAAATGGTAGGTTTGGAAGGTGGTAATGAGAATTAGGAAGAAAGAAATAGCATACACTGAGACACATCTATTTTTTCCATAGTATTTCTAATGTAATATGTGAGAAACATGATTGCCTACCAGATTTTCTTGGTTATTAAAGAGGTAAAATTCTCTTGGTAATCACAGATGTCAAGCTATAAACTGAGATAGCATAAGATGCTTTCTTCTGTATAAGTAGTATTATCTAAGACCCCTTCTTTCTCCATCGTGTTGGTCTTACTCATTTCCAGTTATATGACATGTCACAGGGCAGTCACAGGGCAGTTGGCAGGCACTTTAAGATCTTGACATTATTTATGATGTGGTTGTTAGAGCAGGCTTACCAGTGACTAACTGTTTCAACCTCTGATACCACTATCAGCGACTCCCATGCCTTTGATGAGTTATGCCATTCTGCCACTCCAGCTTAAACCCCAGTGGCAGTGTGACTACTATACTTAAAACTATAAGTTCAAGGAAGAAAGAGAAGGAGAAGGAGAAGGAGAAGGAGAAGGAGAAGGAGAAGGAGAAGGAGAAGGAGAAGGAGAAGGAGAAGGAGAAGGAGAAGGAGAAGGAGAAGGAGAAGGAGAAGAAGAAGAAGAAGTTGTTGTTCTTGTGTGTAAAACTAATAAAGATCTTTGGATTGACAGAAATGTGAAAGGGATAGTGATCTGTCTTCAGCAGCAACTATCTTCTGGTAAAGGATAGACAAGATATGCTTTCCTAGAAGGCATCATGGTACTTTTTAGAGAACAAGGGATTTCTGGAAATAGGATGTTTCATACTCACATCTCCCTTTATGTTTTCATTTGACCCATTTTTTAAAATCAAATCAAACATTCTTTTTAATTTTTATTTTGAGTTGATGGACAGATTTGTATATTTATACAATGAATTTTAGTCATTTTTACTCCTAATTCTCTTCCACCCACTCTCTGATGGAAACACTGTTTCTTAACAAGTCCTTTCATTTCTACTTTTTGCTTGTGATACACAGGGTTTATTTAGAGTTTGTTGCCTTAACATCTAATGGAGCAAGGAAAACATCAGTGGCTACCACAATGAAGATGACACTTTCTACTTGACAAACATACCTTCTATAACATTTTTGTATAACAATATGGATGTCCTATATTTAAGTATGTATGACAGTTTGATTTGTATCTTTTGTGCTAAATAAATAAATTATGACCTAGTATTTCCCTCTAAATCTGACCTCAGACATTATCCCTTAAAGCCACTCCTACTTCTGTGTATTTCACTCATGAACAAGAGACATATCAGGAAGAGAAAACTAGGGAGTTTTGAGTCTTCTGAGTTATTTAAGTTATAATGACTGTTATAATTCCAAATAATACAGGCCTAAATATTACAAAATGTTTTGAGATTGTAGCCCTTGACTTCAGGATGAAACTTGCTAATAAAGATATTCTTTAAAACACATCATTATGAAGTTTATAACGTATGTAAATAGAGCTTGATACAATTAAAGAAAGTACAAAATGCCTTTAGTAGAATCCTTCTGTCAGTACATTCAACCAAATATATATCATTGAACCCCAGTCATTTGAGAAGTGGATTCAAAATCCAAAACAGATGAGCAGATAGACTCCAGGAAAGGAGCTAAAACAGACAGGATGTTGGCAATGAGAACAATACCCCCATACTGGGCCATCCTTGCATTTACAATCTCATATTAATTTTAATATGCTATCCCTCATCACAGAGTACTTATACTCTGATATATCTCCTCTTGGTACAAGTTACTAGAAAGTAAAAACTAGAAAGTAAAATATAAATCAAGCCAGAGAATGACTGCATTAAAAGTCAATTATTCTAATAAAATGGCAGCAATGTTAATTTCAGCTTGAGAATGATAGGTCTTATGTGGCGATATAATGGTACAGATGATAACAGTGTCATCTACTGCCATAAAATATGCTTCTGATAGGTGACTGTTTTACATTTAACCAGGGTATCTTCTGCCACATTCTTCTTCTCTCTCTCTCTCTCTCTCTCTCTCTTTCTTTCTTGGCATGAAACCGATGATCTATTAAATAAATATTAATCCCTTGCAGTCTTCGAAGCAGGCTCAACCATATCAGGATTTTCAATGATTAATTAATAACTTCATTAATTGTTGTGGATAGCTCCAGCCTTGTATTTTGATCCTAGTTCCACCCTTCTGGGAGGGGCTGCAGAGGATGATTGAATCTGTACACAGAGGACATCTTGTAAACCTTCTGTCCAATTAAAACCTGTAAAATAAAGACTAGAGCCAGAGATTGGGCAGTAGAAGGGGAGGCGGAGAAAAAGGCTTAGGGGAGGAAAGACTTAGAGAGGAATTCGATATAAAAGGTAGAGCAGAAGCAGAGGAGAAGTAGAAGTCGTCGGGAGATGCAGAAGAAGAAAGCAGAAGCAGAGGGAGAAGAGAGGGGCAGCAGCAGGAGGAAATTGAAGCAGAAAGAAGCTGGCGGTAGAAGGAAGCCAACATCGGAGTTGGACAACCACGCGGCCTGGATAAAACCACAAGTTATAAGGGATCTCATAACCGGGATTAGAGTAGTGTAGTGGTAAATCTGCCCAATCCAGGCATGCAATTTATACCATAATTATTGAGCTGTGTCTTTACTGGTCTCATTCGGGTAGGAGATCTTACAGCAGCAAATCTGGGGTTTAAATAATTCCTTCTACTACAATTAATTGCTTAACTACCCTTTTCCTCAATTCCTTTGGGATTCTTTGATGCTAGTCACTCTAATGAGTTACCAAGTGATTCATGACTCCAACCTGTTATCAAGCAAAATATGTTTCCAGTTGGAAATCTTTGGTGATGGTTCT
Source organism: Mastomys natalensis (assembly GCA_021653895.1). Taxonomy (NCBI): domain Eukaryota; kingdom Metazoa; phylum Chordata; class Mammalia; order Rodentia; family Muridae; genus Mastomys; species Mastomys natalensis. Next base: position 1,743,322 of record JAJTUV010000446.1, read on the forward strand.
GCCAGAGAGTAAGTGACCTGTTTAGATTTTAGAGAAGACAAATCTTATATATGCAGTGTATATATGCAGTATAAGAAAAAGATTTGGCTTTTTTTGCCACTTAGTACTCAACAAGAGAATAGTATATTCCAAATTCAGTTTGGGCAGCATATGATCAAATAAAGAGATCTTGCTTAGATAGTAAAAGAGGACCTGATTATCTGTAAGTGAACTGTCCTTGGCAAACTTTTAAAGTCTGTCCTGGCTAAGACTCAAAACACTGCCAGTGCCACATCATTTTTCTCCTTCTGAAGTATTGAAATAGATATGGTGGCAGTCTTTTTCAAAGGATGAAAAGAAATTATTAAATAGCTGTCAAAAAAGAAGCAGTAGAAGAAGAAAAAAATGAAGAAGAAGAAGGAGAAGGAGGAGGAGGGAGAAGAGGAGGAGGACCATTTCCAGGGTTGGAGAGATGGCCAAGCACTTAAGAAGAGCAACTATAGGGGAACTGGATTTGATTCCCATTCCTCACACAGCAGCCCACAACACCTGTAACTTCAGATATGACACCCAATTTTGCTCTCCATGGATGAGCATGCACACAATACACACACATACACATGGGAATATTGAGGTAAAACACCCAGATACATAAATAATTTAAAATTTTCCATTTAAATAGTAATCAAGTATTCTGTATTCTTTTTAGTGAGGTACATACATACATACATACATTTGCATTACTGGGAATGAATATCCATGGTGGTTGATACTAGAGAGCCTTCCCTACCTCCCTATAGAGGTGAACATATTCCCAGAATTCCAATGATACAGAAGGAAACAACTCATTCCATTGTACAGCACCCACTTTTTTCAAATTCTATGTCATGAAATACTTAATGACTGATCTTTATTTATTTACTCTTCTATTTAAGATACCAATACAGATTTCATGATGACATATGTAGAATGTTGTGGGACTGCATAAGGGTATCTTGGTTTTTGGATGGGCATGGGCCTGGAACCCTGAGACTCCAAAGGAGAAACGGCAGGTGTTCAGCCACATCCCCAGAACCCAGGGTCCTGACACTCAGTCTAGTCTCCATGGACCTTCATTGTTCAGTCACATAGGCCATTACAACCCCTCCCAAAGTACACAGGTAGAGGGTGTGGCTACAGGCCTCAGGCCCTAGAGAGATTTACATACTAATGAAGGCCAGAGGACAGAGCCAATTAAGCATTCTTCCCCAGACCCCCCCCCCTTTCTCTCTCCCTATTTAACTCAGGTCTGCCCTGAGTTTCACAGGGGTATATCCGGATCCATCTCCATCTGCCAAGAAAATAAACCCTTTTTGGAACTATGGACATTCTCTTGTCTTTGGGGCCTGCCGTCGCCAAAGCTTCCAGCTTTTGAAACTCCAGACCTTTCTCCTGTTTGTGGGACCCATCACATGGAAAGCCTCCGGGACTCTGCCGAGGCTCTTTACCCACAGAATGTATTTGATTCTTGAAGTTTTCAGAAAACTAGACATGAATTGTCCTTCTGGCTGGCAGCCTCTTTGAATTCTTTCTTCTGCCAGCTTCCTGCCTATTTATACAACTTTACTCCGGACGGTTCTCTTGATTTCATTTAAATTGTACCAACTTGCACAGACATATCTGCCCTAGAGAAGTTTGACTCTTTTAACATTCTACTCACCACTAATGTTCCTTTTTCATTTGAGCTTTTAATTTGGATGAATTCCAAATTACTATTTATTCTGATAGAAACCCTACTAATTGCACAGGGCATCGTAATAAAGAATGGAGATGCAATTCACAGCATTCTCCTTGTGGTATTCTAAATGCCTTGTGGTTTTAAAATAGCATCAAGGCCCCTTTCTTCCAGAGCTGTTATCTAATGCTATTAAAACCCTAAGTGGCCTTTGTTTTCTAATGCTCAGCTAACTTAGATTCTAAGCCCTTCTAGAGTGCTCTCAGTCCCTATATAGGTCTTAAATTTGACCAACAAGGACAGTTTAAGGAAGCATAGTGAGCTCTGCTATTGATATAAATAATTCACAAGAGTTGTACTGAACACAGATACAAACAGAAATGAATACATTTTATTTTCTTGCAGCTGACACTGTTTATTACTGGATTCTGATCAATTTGCTTCTTGGTTTTTATTAACACAGTATATTAAACCTTCAGGCTCTCATTCTTCCTTCCCTCCTCATTTCTTTTCCTTTGGTTAAGCACTTCCCCGTTTTGCTTGTGACATGAAGGACTTCCTTTGTCTTTGGGTTCTGAGTGTAGGTGTATAATTGGCTTTAGGCAATTTCGTCCAGAGGTTTGAAAAAAGTGTTTCTGTGCCAAGATTTATTCTTGTAATTCAACCATTTTCATGAATTTGTAAACTTAGTGGCACTTCAGGCTCCAAGTAGAACATTTAGGATATATGCAGCAAACTTCAGCTGAGCCAGGCAAGACCAGTCTAGATTAGTTTACTTCTGATGACATCCAGACCTGCCTGAATCCACTGTGACTAAGATGATCAAAATGCTTGCTGTCATATATCTCTGAGGAATGAGAAGTGCTGTTGCAAAGTTGCCAAATGAATTAAAACCAGCTGCAAGGCATGCTGCTTGTTTCCCTCTTTATATGAACCTCTGGTGTCTAGAACTTCATAGAGGTGTGTTCAGTGCTTACAGAAGTTGCATAAAGGTAAATATAACAACAAATAAATGTAATGTTTCTCAATCTTTTTTTTTTTTAATCCTTGGCTATTCTAGTAGCCTCAACTGCAAACTTCCAAAATAAATTTATTATATGAACAAACCTGCAACTTGCTCTCTTTCTCATTGATGTGACAATATCTGACAAAAGCCTATTTAAAGGAGAGTTTCTGTGACTCATATTAAATAATAAACTCGGTAGTAATGAGAAGAGCATGATGGAGGAGCCAAGGTAGCTGGCCATTGTGTGTCCACAGTCATGAAGGAGAGAGACAGAAAGAGAGAGAGAGAGAGAGAGAGAGAGAGAGAGAGAGAGAGAGATGCTCAGCTGTTTTTTCTTATGTTACATTTCATTCAGTCCTAGATTCTAGTTCATGGGATGGTACCATCTATATTAAGGATGAGTTTTCTCCCCTTAGTTAAACCTTTCTGGGAACACCCTTTCAGACACAACTAGAAGAGTGTCTCAGAGGTCATCTTAATCTAATCTAGTTGATGATGAAAGTTGATTGTCAGATCCATTTCTTTTTCTTCCTTAACTATTTCAGATATAATTCCCACAGAATTTCCCTGGCCTGGTTTGTATGTACTCATTATGAAAATAAGATCATCAGCTTATAAAAATTAAGTATCTGTTGATGAATGATGTGCACATCAAAAAAGAGTAGAGAGAGGAAAATTATGTGACACTCAACTCAACACTAAACTAGTGTTTTATCTCAGCGAAAATGCAGAGCGAACCATCTGCATTTCCTTTTGAACTTACCTCCTTCTTCTTCCCCATCAAACCCAAGTCTAAAATATGCTTTGCAAAAAGAGTCTTATAAGGAACTATGAGTAGTATTGCCTCTCATCAAAGGATGATGAAATTGTGTGTTAACAGTCCTTCATTTAGTTATTCATGCAAAGATTCTGTCTGGTGACTCTGCCTAATCCAATGGAAAGTATTGAGGTATGATGGTAACTAACATAAACCTAGTCTTTTTCTTAGAGTTTCCAGTTTGGAGGTGGGATGAGGGTGGTGCTGACACTGAATGAGGACACCACATGTTGTGAAGTGTAGTAAGAATTGCTAATCCATCAACAAGATAGGAATTCCCCTGGAAAATTAGGTTTTCATAAGAAGAAGTTGAATTTGTTCAAACTGTACAAGAAAACCATTTCTGGAAAATGAATTCTATATAGACAGGTCTTAAGAAGGGGAAGATCATGTTTATTTCAAGAAACAAGGAAGTTGTGGAAAGACAGGCAAAGGGAGGATTAACCCTTGATGGTAATATCTGGAATATGGTTCAAAGTTTTTGAGCATCAAAATAGTGTCTTAGAGTGCTATTAGTATTACCTTGTATGCATGTTAAAAAAACATGTATCTGGGTGACCTCCAGTGTCACTCACAGTTAGGCCTCTGATCTAAGTTTGAGTAGGCTCATTAGACAATTCTCATACTCTCAATTTTTGCAAGTTGCTGGTCAAAATGAATAAAGATTCCCAGGGTATGAACATAATGGAAGAATTCACAGAAGACATCTGCCTCTGGTAGATATGTACACGTGAGTGAATAGAGCATAGTATACCTCGAGCTCTCAGACACAGTAGCAGATGGATCAGAATCTACCACCTCTTGTCTAGTAGAGTGTCCAATTATTTCTATGAATAAGGATGTGAAATTCTTCCCAAAGAGGGAAAACGGTCCTTCCATGTTCTGCCTTGAGGTAACATACCCAATGTGCAATTACCAAACTGTTTAAAGAAAATTTAGTTCTAGATTTTATGTCATAATAATTTGGGGAAAGATAACCAGAAGACCTTTATGATAAATATTTTCTTAACAGATCATCACACTTGACCAATTTTCTGGACTTTAGCAATCTGTTCAGCCTCTCTGCCCCCTAGTTCTAGTTGGGTTTTGTCAATGTGACACAAATCTGGACATATGTGGAACAAGGAATTTTAATTGATAAAATGCCTTCATCAGATTGTCTGTTTGCAAGTCCGTAGGGTTTTTCCTTGATTAATGATTGATATGGGTGGTTCTATCACTGGGACAGGTAGGCTAGAGTTGTATAAGAAAGCAGACTGAGCAAGCCATGGGGAGCAAGCCAGTATGCAGTATTTCTCCATGCCTTTTGCTTCAGTTCCTGCCTTGAGTCCTGCCCTGACTTCCTTAGACAATGAACTATGATGTTGAAGTGTAAGCTGAAACACCCTTTCCTCCTCAAGTTGTTCTTGGCTTTGGTGTTTCATCAGAGCACTAGAACGTCCTAACTAAGACACATGAAGATGCTTGTGGAACAAGCGATCTTAAGAGCAATCGCATATTTCTGCACTTGAGTTGAGTTTTACTCTAAATGATGTTTTGTTTAACATTTCAGTGGATTATGCTGCTTATTTTTCATTTCACAGTTATAAAGTTTAAATGCTAAAGAAATAAAATGCAATTGTTACAATAAATCATTTTTGTGAATGTTAGATTGGATGCTTTTTAAGGTTTTGAAAATTGCCTTTAATACTATTTTCAAATGAAATTTGGGTTAGATATCAGAAACTATTTAGGAAAATCAGAAGTCCTAGATGGAGTCTTCTGAGGATATTTTCATGTATGTTCTCATTTTACTACAAACAAAATAAGCAAAACGAATGTAATTTATGCTATAAAAAATGTAATGTGGGTTTGTTATTTCACAGATTAGTTTAAATCTCAATCTAGGGGTCCTATAACTACCCCCAAAAATGCTCTTGGCCCTATATTCCAAGTATGATAAATGAATGGATGTATTTCACTGATGAAAGATGAGGACAATCCATCACAATAAACTGGATAAAACCTCCATATATAAATGTACTACTTTGTAAGCTAGTAACAACAAAAATAATGTATGTTAAAATGAATGTGCCTTTTCATCATTTCAGTTTTAATGAACATTTTTGTTTGAACATGTGACTATTAATTTGCTTACAACATCCTCATCTAAGAATCTTTTCATTTATAAAGATCATAGGGATCAGTGTTCTATCAACTTGGGATGTTGCTTGTATGTACTCTAAGTACATGACTACCTCCAGCCTCCCTAAATAATAGTCAAGTTGCTACAGCCAAAAATGCTATGCTTATGCTATGAATCATGACTGATGATGTCATCAAGTGTTCTAAAGCAGCAGTTCTTTCTTCAGAAAGGAGCCATCATTTGCTCCTTTGATTTATTTCCCCACATTGCAAAGCCATGGCACATTTATTTCTATTTAGAGAAATCCAGAGGTTATAGATGCTTACACGAGGGGGTTATTCGCTGCACATTTTCCTCTCTCTGGCTGTAATGGCAGGTGTAGCAAAAGCAGAGAACTTCAATTTGTACACTTACTTTCTATCTCCTAGAGATGCTAACTGGCTATCTGACAAAGCCTCTCTTACAAGTCTAAGAATGGAATATTAGCTAGAAGTGCTTAGAAATCAGTGGATGCTCTCAGCCAACCATTGGATTAAGCACAGGGTCCCCAATGGAGGAGTTAGGGAAAGGACTGAAGGAGCTGAAGGGGTTTCCAACTTCATAAAAAGAACAATATCAACCAACCTTCCTCCCCCTGCTTCTATGAAGCACTTTCCTACCCAATCCCACCTTGCCGCCCTGACATTCCCCTACACTGGAGCACTGAGCCTTCACAGGACCAAGGACCTCTCTTCTCCCATTGTGGGTTCCCTCCCATCTGCTGCCCCAGGTGGCTGGTACCTGGGCTCAGGGGACAGAAGCGTGGGAATTTGACTGAGTTCACTCTATGCAGCGACAAGTGGACACCGCACTATGGGAAGCCACAGAGATCCACTTCAGGCATGGGGAGATCTCAGTCTGAGGTCCCGCAGGGGTGGAGCTCTTGGGTTGGGGACCCTTGGGAAAGAAGACAGACAGGGATTGGCTGGTCTCTAGCCCTTGGGCTCCCAGACTCCACTGGCACCCCACAGGGAAAAGATTCTTGGTCACTGTGACTCACTTGGCTGGGTCATGGCTGGCTTGGCTGGCTCTGTTGGCTTGCTTGAGTTGGTGAGCTCTGTGGCTGGAATGCAGAAGGTCCTTGGCGGGAAATTAGAAGGTGGTTTAGTAGTTAAAGACCTTCTTAATGGTCCCCACAGTGGGCCCCAAAGACTAGAGGGAGTCCATGATCTTAAAATGTTTATTGTCATGGTGAAACGTGAATGAAGCTGTACCCTGTGTTCTTAGGGTGGGCCTGAAGTTAAATATCTTTTGCAAGTAGGAGGAGGCTCTGGGCAGGAATGCTTAATTGGCTACATCCTCTGGCCTTTAGGTATCTCATTAATATGGAGATCTCTTAAGGCTCTGCAGCCTGTAGTCACACCCTCTATCTATGCTTCGTGACTGAAGACCACAAACCTTTCTTTGGGAGGGGTTGTAGTTAAGTGACAGGAACCAGGGCCCAGGAGCAAGGCCAAACATCTACCATCCCTTTGGGGTCTCTGGGGTTCAAGGCCTGCACTCAACCAGGTACCCAGCTGCCTCTCACAGCTCACCGCCCCACATGTGTGTGAGTGTGTGTGCGTGTGTGTGTGTGTGTGTGTGTGTGTGTGTACATGTGCAATGGTGCACACATGGTTGTCAGAAGACAACATGTGGGAATTGGTTCTCTTCTTCTACTATATGAGCTTTGGGAATTAATAGAGGGAACTAGGGTTGGTAGCAAAATCTTTGCCTGCTGCTCCATCTCATTGACCAGTTTTTCTCTGTTAGAAATCATATGACACAGTAGTCCTGCTCCATGCTATCTTCTCACTGGAGTTCACAAGTCATGTAGCTCACATAAGTTCCTAGAGCAGCATCACTCATAACTTCAAAATTTGGAAGAGATATATGTTCATGATCCAAGCTCTCAGGAAGCTGACTTCTGAATATTGTAAATTCAGTCATTGGTAGCCTGGATCATATAGTAAGTTTGAGGCCAGTCTGTGTTACATAGTAAGACTGAAGAAAAAAAAAAGATTGAAAAAATTCAACTAACCAATCAACAAAGCAAACTACAAAACATCTTGGAAATACCTGTGATGTCCTTTAGTAATTTAATGGATAAACTGGTACGTGCTGACAATGAACTACTATTCAAGACTAGAAAGAAATGAGCTATCAAATGTTGCAAAGACATGGAAGAATCTAACCTGACAATCACTGCTACATGAAAGGAGACAAAGGCTATGTACCCACCATCACTGAATAAGAGCATGACTCCAACTAAATGGGATTGTGGAAAACGTAAAACCATGAACAATAAAGACAGATTGCCAGGATCAGAGTACAGAGGGTTTATAGGGCCCTGCAAATAGTTTATACAATACTACAATGATGGATGAATGCTATACTTACACACATTTTATATGCCTGTGTTATACTTACATACTTTCTATATGTTTGTTTAAACTCACAGGATGTACAAATGCCAAAAGTGAACTCTAATAAAGTATAAGCTTTGAGATTAAAATGTATCTAAAAATTTTTATAGGAGTAAAATAAGTTTGCCATTCTGTTAGGGAGTATTAATCCTTGCCAGGGCTATGCCTGTGTTTGGGCAAATCAGGTTATGGGAACTCTCTGTGCTTCTCAATTTTACTCTACATCTAAAAATGCTTTCCTCCTAAAATACTGACTTTTAAAATCCCACTGCTTGTTTCTACAATTCAGTTATTTTCAGTACTGTGAATTTGCTAGCTCCCCATAATCTTATTTATTTGGAAAACAATTTGTATGATAAAGTCCATCTCAAGGACTCTTAGAAATGGAGCCAGTGAACAAATGATCAAAGTCCACTCTGTCATAGTTTTATAGCTGATCTAGCACCATTTTTATGTAGTTTTGTGATAGGTTATTTACACCGAGTCCTAGCATCTCTCAGTGTCAAGGTCTTCATTGTGAACCACAGATATCTTGGCAATATCTTCATTGACAGACGGATGATGGTGTGTTTGTTTTGCAGTGAGTGAAATGTGAGTGTGTTCGAAGGATGTCTGCACTGATCTATTCGTTTCCCACACATCCGTTGCAGGCATAACAAATTGTGTGTCTCACAGAATTAGGTTGTGAAAATATACATTAGATCATGATCCCTTGTGAAGAATTGACTAGCCACACAGGTGTACAACATTTCCAAGGTGATTTTCCCTTTATTTCTTTTGGGGGGAAGGTAAAGACTCTTATCATTTTAAAATTATAAGAAGGTATTTTCTTTTTATCTTGAGGACAGAATTTTGTGTGGTGTATAGATTATGACACATGCACTGATGTTGCTGTGGTGTTCTTGGCATCAAACTTTTCTTGAGAAAATAGAATTTCACCATTTACTCTGATAGTCATGGTTATGTTTTACAAAATCAGCTTTGTTTCCTTCTGTTTGGGCAAGCAGGATGCTGCATCAGCATGATAGCCAATTGTATTCTATTAAAGAACTTTTACCCAGTCTCAATTGTAGTGATGTAGTAGCTGACAGAATGACCTGTTCCATGTTTATCCCTGCCACCACATTAGGAATGGTGTGCAGAGAGTTAACCTTTGAATTAACCATTGAATCAAGCAGGTGACTAGACTGTGAATGGAAAGATGAATACAAATACAGAGACGAGACTGCGAAGTCTGGCATCCCCCACCCCACCATACTCCTCTTCTGACCCTTCTTAGTGCTGTTGTGGATGGTGGAATCTCAAAGGAAAGTAGAGGCAACAAAAGTGGCAAGATCAACTCCCTGTACTCTAAGGCTATGCTCAGCCTGTGCTCAATCCCAACCTCTTTGGCTCTGGGTACAGATGTGAATTTCTGTAGACAAGTACAAGTAAAGAAGAATTAGACAGAAACTAGCAAGGATTTGGGAATAGTACCAACTAGAAAACAATTATTTTCACACAGGGAAAAGGTCACATTCATACCACTCTTTATCTATCAGTTTTAGACCTTCTTGTAGAGATAACCTGTGTCCAGTTTCACTATCATGAGATCATTCTTAACCTTTTAAATATGAGCTCACAACAGAGAACTAGAACTTCCCATAATCCACTTTTCATGGTTTAGATTACTAGACTCCTTCCCCATTTTTCCATTTCCCCAATATACTATGAGATTGCTGGCATTTAGGATAAATTCTTATTATTCTTATCCTAGGAGTATTTTATTTGGTGTGTCAATCAAAGGTGGCAGCAGTTAGTGGTAAATGATGTGGGCTCTAGAGTAAAACCCTTGAGATCAAAGCTCTGCCGATTATTCATAATACAGCCATAATCAAGTTGTTTTATCTAAAGAGTGAGAAGTATCTCCTTCACATTGAGAAACAGTCAGGTGCCTGAGTCTCAGAGCTGTGGCTGATTATCACTTCTCTTGGTGAGAAGTTCTAGTTCTGGCCACACCACAGTGACTTCGTGAATTTGCCCTCCTTGCAGCAAGTCCCCTGTATACTTTTCCTATAACTTTCACCTTCTTTCTCCTCCATTCCCATCTTCATTTGGCTAACTCTGACTCATTTTTACATCCTAACTTTGTCAGTTTCCTGGGTTCTCCTATTCCAGATGGATTTGTACCTTTGAATCATTGTGGTCTACCATTTTCTTCTGTCATTTCTCCTGTCTACTCCATAGCTCACTGTGTCAAGCACATAGAAGGACCATCATTTATTCTTTCCTTTAGGGTCATAGTTGGAATTCACAAAGAAAACCTATGGGGAGACCATGATTCTTCACTGAGAAAATGTACCCAGTTTTAGAAATTTAAATTTTATTTTTCATTTTTTGTTTACACATTCAGGAAAGAAGTAGGGGATAGTTGATACTTTACTTTTTATGTGAAATTCTGAGAATCAGAGGCATAACTCTATCAGGTCATGATGTATTAATACAGTGATTCCTGCGTCTTTTATTAATTCAGTTTGCTATTTGGCAATTGATACATGTATATAATGTACTTTGATTCTCCCATTCTCTTTTATATCCCTTACTACTCCCATTTACTTTAAAATCTCTTTCTCAGATTGCTGTCTGTTTTGTTTGGATATGTAATTCTATTACTGTTGAAATCTTACAAGATAGTAAAGTTTTAAAGGCCTTTGGGAAGCATATACCAACATAGTACTGCTTTTGCCAACTTGGTGTGGGTGTTTTTTTACAATCAGCAGAGTACTGTGACGAAAGTACAGATATAAAGATACAGTGTGTAAAGTCCCTGATGGATATGCTCAAGGTCCTTCTATCTCTGAGACTCTGGTGCTTCTTTAAAGTATGCACAGTAGGTGCTGGGAGGTGACACAGCTCAGCTCTCAAGAGCTGGTTCTTGCAGAAGACTTGAGCGGGTTCCTAGCACACATGCCAGGAAGCTTACATCTATAACTCCAGTTCCACGGGAGATAACACACTCATCTGGCCTCTGTGGAGACCTGCACATGTGTGGCATACATTCCCATAGACACATACATAAAAATAAAAATAAATTTAAAAAGTAATTTGACAAAATGGAAACACAGAACTAAATTTGCCTTTAAACCTTATGTAATAGGTTTGTTCCATCCTTGCCAATTAAGCTGAATCCTTGGGAGTTGCTCAGGAAAATCACCAATTTCATATCACCTTTCTGCTGTTCACACTTTGTAAGGGGTCAAAAAGGTCAGCAGTCAGATGACAGTCATGCATCAATCATCACAAACTCCAATAATGCTGATATCCTATTTACTGGGCATCTTCAACCCAGTTTTCCTCTTTTTTATCCCCTCCAAGTTCTACTAGGTCTCCTTCTTTCCAGAATGTTCTTCAGGAAAAACTGCCTATCTTAGTTACCCATCTCCCTTGCAGACTATCAGCCGACCATGTTATGGGATAAGACTAAACCGGAGAAGCTAAAACTTTGCAGACTCACATATATGAGCCGTCACTGCTGAAGTTATGGCTGGGGTTATGATATCATTCATAGAGTCTAATTAAAGAAGTTCTTGATGCCCCACAGTGAGTTAAGTTAACAATATTGCCAAGATGGGATTCTAAATACTCACTTGTAAAATCAAACTGGTGTGGAGGTGACTCTCACTTTAATTTCAGTCAGCAGGTAGCCTCAGCAGGGAAACCTGGCAGCTATTTAAGGTCTAAGAATTGGGCTTCTGTTAAGAAAGGAAAGTGAAATTACATACTATGGGTCCAAACACCAAAATCACATGAGAGGAAGTATGTCAGGGTCTAATTCCTAAAACTCAATATAGTCTCCTGAAACTCCCGTAATCTTGGGGAATGATTCATATTGTCTCTGTTTCTTTTTGTGTCTCTGTCTCTTTCTGTGTCTCTGTCTCTGTGGTTCTGTCTCTGTCTGTCTGTCTTGTCTTTCTCTCTGTCTGTCTTGTCTTTCTCTATGTCTGTCTGTCTTCCTGTCTGTCTGTCTGTCTGTCTGTCTGTCTTTGTCTCTCTCTTTCTCTCCCTCCTCTCTGCTTCCCTGATTCTTTCCAAGACAGGGATTCTCTGTGTAGCTCGGGTTGTCCTATAACTCCCCCTGTAACCCAGGCTGCCCTGGAACTCAGTGCTCTGTCTGCCTCTGCCTCCTGAGTGCTGGGATTAAAGGTGGGTGCAGACTGCCCAGATCAGCTTCACTTTTCACATCATGGGGAAAAGAAGCATTCTACCCATTTTAGACTAGCATAGGAGATGATAAAGTCTTTCAGCTTTTCTGTTGAGTAGCCATCACTGTGAATTCTTACTCCTGGATCACAGAGGGAATTAAGAGACAGACCTTCCTGCCCTTCAAATTCAAGCAAATTCTTTTTAAAAGAGATTAATTAACATTCTGTTACCACACACCTTGCTGAGTTCTCTTCGCCTCCAGATACATTCTATACACAAACTCTAATGAATTAATATTTTATTTCTAATTAAAAATAACTACAGAGAGTGTCACATCATGTCATAGTGGACATACATCAATGATGTGCTTCAGCTTGAACCCTAGGGAAGAAATATCTCAAATTTTATGCATGAATATTCAGTTAGTCTATGCATCTTTTAGTTGCAAGTTAATGTTCAGAAAGAAAGATAGATACTATGTGTTCACACAAATCAGAAAACAATGAACACCTGCTTTATTGTCAAAGCTACAGATATCTTATACTTTATTTTTATCCAGACAAAATAATATCTAACTGGAAAAAATACAAATGAAATTTTGTTGTTTTTTTTTTGTTGTTGTTGTTGTTTTCGTGACAGGGTTTCTCTGTATAGCCCTGGCTGTTCTGAAACTCACTCTGTAGACCAGGCTGGCCTCAAAATTTTATTTTTGATCACATAATATTTAACAATTAAGAAAAATTCCTTTTACCAAAATACAGTCTCTAGTCACTTAAATATATACAGAATTGTAGAGACACAATATTAGAGTTTTTTTCCATTACAGTAGATATTTTATTTTCTATGAATTACCTCTTAATAGTTTTTGTATGTCAAATGACAAAGATATTTCTGATCCCTGGCATTAGTAGAAATGGAAGGTTTTTCAACTTGGAGCTTGGACTATATATTCAATGTAACAGTTTTGGACTAGTTTATATTTAATGCCTAAGAATGTAAGGAGAAAGAAACAGACTTGAAAAAATAGAATAGATACCAGGAGATTGATGCTCAGACATTGTTGTGTCAAAAAGAGATTTGTTTTACAAAATGCCTAACTCCCTTTGGAAATAACTGGGTAAATAGATTTAGATATTTATGATTTCCTGTCTTTAGGAGAACAACTTAGTCTTATAAAAACCTCCAAAGAAATGTAGGGTACCTCTTTAAAGGGACTTAAATGGCCTTCAAGAGAATTTAAAAGAAAAACTGAAGGATCCCCTCAAAGACAGTGCACAGCACATTCTGTATAAATTAACACTGGTACTCATTTAGAAAGCCATGACTGTGTAAAGTAGGCCCCAGAACTTGCTCTGTAAGAGTAAACGTATATCTCCCATGAGCATCCCCATCTCTCCCCCACTGTTCGGCCCCTGGCAGCTTTGTGAACTGGCTGTTTAGTTTCCAAGTATAACTGAGACCATGTGCTATTTGTTTTTGTGTACTTGGTTTATCTCACATCACATGATTTTTCCAGGGCAATATTGCCTCTTTTCTGTGACTGAATAATACTCTGTTGTATGTGTGTATCAGACATTACTGATCTGTTTTAGCTATAGGTGATATTACTATATTATTTATTTGAACTTTGATATTAGAACAGACTTTAAGTAGCTTATCCTTCCTCCTGATGCCCACAAGTTAACTATGAAGGGGATAAGTGTATTAATCAATTTAATCATGGTTATCATTATAACATATATACATCTATCAAGCCAATTTTATATCTTGAATATGTATGATTAATTATGTCAATCAAATAGGTTAAAATATAAATAGGAAAAGAGAACAGAACCTATATTGGAGGGAACTCTTCAATTGTATTGATTTAAATGAAGAAGCTCTGGATACTGATTTATTCCTCAGGCTAGCTACACTATCTACCTGTCTCTGGAATAAATACAGAAATCAATAGAGCTTATAGTAAAAGTACCCATAATGACTCCACAAGAAAAGATTTTTAAAAATCCCTTTCTGAAAACAAAGTTTACACTGAGTCAAGAATAAGAACAAATCATGATTTGTTCATTCTCAACATGAACTTTTTTTCAAAGAACAGAACATCAGCAACTGCTCTCTCAGCTGCTCTCTCTACAGACTGCATTTCCTTAAAGAACACGCCACATCTAAACCACTCACGTAGAACTTCCCTCAGTGCAGTGGGCAGCCTCTAACAGCATCCCACCCACACTTTCAGCATGTGCTTACTGCTCCATTAGAATGTTTACTTCTTACTATGTGGGATGTTTTATTGTTTTCTACTTGTAAGTCAATGACATAGAACTAGAAAGTAGGTTGTCAGTTTGCAGTCATTTAATCAACAACAAAATAGTATGTCTGTGTGTAGCACCAAGACTCAGGCAAAAGCAACACTCTCATTTGATTGTGACAAGGAAATGTGTTCTAAGCCTTTGAGTTATATCTATGCTAGAATAAAACAGGAAATGGCAAAAGGTCACATCTATGTATCTGCATGAAACACTTGGGCTCTCATTCACACACCAGGCATACCGAAGACATACTGCCTTCCAAAAGGCCCGCTCTGCTTATCAGTTTCCTGAAAGGGCAGCAAGGAGCAGCTCACAGGGGCCCCTAAAGGCAACCATACACAGAATGAAAAACAGAGACAGCATAGTTCATCATTTAACTTAAGAATTATGGTCTAGTTAGTTTCAATTTGCATAGTTGAAATCATGTCAGACAAAGGCCTTCCCCCAGGGATTTGCATTCCATGGTCAAGAACTGAGAGAATGCAGTTATTTACCACAGACAATTGATTTTGTTTAGACTACAGGCTAAGGAGAGGGACAGATGAGAAGAGTAGATGCAAGAGCTTAAAAAGAGAAACAGCAAAAACCATTTCAGCAGTGAGTGCGGAGCTTGCACTTAGGTGCTCTCCATGACTATACAGGATGTGATGAGGATGAGCGTCATATTTCATTATTTCCCAAATCTATTGTTCTCACCTTATTTGAGCTAAGTCACATTTTAGGTAGACTGGTGCTCCTGACCTGATTTCCTGCTGAGTAACAGACTTCTGTAGGCTTCTGGATTGGAGAAAAGTCTGGCTCCTCTCTAAGAACAGAGGTTTTTGCAGAGAGGATAATGTAGTGTGAAGCTCCCAAAGCCTTCTCTTCACCAAAGAAAGGCATCCTCCCTCTGTATTAGGAAGAATGAGAAAGATCCGAGCCATGTGCTTTTAATCATTTTAACTGACAGCGGTCAAAATGCCAATTAAATAAATCTTAGGAATACTGTTTTTACCTCATATTTAAGTGACCTTGAATGTTTTCTGGAACTCCAATTTATCATGAACAAATCCATACTGAGCTCACAGGCAATGCATTAATCATCCACTGATAAAGTAAGCAACACAATAAAATTAAATTAAATCTCAATTTAACAAAACATTAACATGCTAACAACTACCAACTTTGTGACACCACAGACTAGTGATGAAATGAATAAAACAGTATATTCACTATACTAAATGATATAATTGAACTTAAAAAGCTGTTTTTTGTGTTCTTTGAGAAAAAAAAAACATGCTGTTTACTTTAATGCAGTGACATTTTATTTTGTGATTAATTTAAAAATAACATTGTAAAAACTACAAACTCATTTTAATTTGACAAGCATTTGGTAATTAATTTTCAAACAATGCTATGGGAACCCAGAAAACGCTCTCCCTTTGACATGTATTTTATAATTTATTTTAAAACAATGCCACACAAATCTGCAAAGGCATAACTCATTTGGGAGTTCATTAATTATGCAAATGAGTTGCAATTAACAAATCTGTTCCAAGGATGGCATTTGCATAATAATGAACTTCATGTTTGTGACATTATTTAATAAGATACCTTTGTGCATTTTTAAACTAAACACTCTTGTGAATACTATATGATGAGCTGGGGTTGGAAACGGACATGTAGTCTATGAGATTCCAAGCCACATGCAGAAAAATGTTGTTAAAATAAACAGAATTATATGTAATTCAAATAATAAATATGGATTTTTAGAACACAGGGGTTTTGATTAGTCTCAGCTTCCCTAGATAACATAAGACATCAATTTACATTTATAAAGACGAATACACAAATTAGACTAAAAAGAGGTGAATCAAACAGAACTATAAACTTTAATTTAATATTTCCAGTAAAAGTGGGCCACATTCTATACATGATTCCTGAATCATGAACATTTTATTAAAAATAAACATATAATTATCTATCCAAAGACTTCTTTCAGAGACTTATGGCAGGATGCCCACAAACCCTTCATTACTTTTCAATCAGTAATCATTTTTAATCATCTACAATGGGTGTAACTGTAATCAAGTTAGTGTGGATGACAGGAAGGTGAAGGGGTGGGGAGATGGTCAGTGTGTAAAAAGGCTTGCTCTGCAAACATGAGCATCTAAGTTGGAATTGTCACCGTTCTTCTAAGAAGCTGGATGTGGCTATGTGTGCCTATGGTCCTCCCAGCTTTATGAGACAAAAATGGATATAGCATGAGAGTTTACTGGCCAGAGAGCCTTGCCAAATGGCAAGCGTCAGGTTCAACTAGAGACCTTGTCTTTAAGTAATAAGACAGAGGGTAATAAATGAAGATAGCTTATGATGTGCTCTGGCCTCCACCTGCGTACACATAGGCACATGAACCCATACACTTAGGTGCATGTAACATCACACACACACACACACACACACACACACACACACACACACACACACAAGGAAGAGATATTAATACCTTTATGTGAGATGAGGGACAGAGACATGAAACCCTAAAATACAATGAAAATTATGAAAGAAAGAAAGGCTCTGTGCTCTGGAGGAGTCTAGGGTTGGTAGAGTCATTTACTTAGTTTGAAGAACTCAGAAAAGTGTCTTTGAAAAAGGTAAAAGAGACAAAACTCTATCACAAAGGAAAAGGGGGTCAGCAGGGGCATGAAAATAAAGATCACTGGAGAAGGAACAAGTGGCAAGCACAAACTCATGTGATAACCTGTCAGGGGATTGTGTTTAGGGAAATGAAAGGAGACTACCATGACTGGATAGAGGGGGCAGGCTGGAAATAAATGCTTCTGGAGGAGCACTGTCCAAAGTTTGAGATCCAGCTTTAGATAGACGAGAACAGCAGACACAAAGATGGGCAGGAAGGGATGCAAGAGTGGCGGTAACTTCCTCTTCATTGCTTGCACAGAGTGTCTTAATTGATTGGCAAGTATGTTTTGAAGATAGAATGTGGTCAGGTGACTTTAAGAGTTGTATGTTGGTGGTCTCAGAACACCATGACTGTGGTGACCCCTGAGATTCTGAAGATCACATCTCAGTTTGAAAAGAAGAATCATGTAGGAATCACTCCACAACTCACCAAACTTATTTTCTGTAGTTAGAAGTTCTTCAAAACCTAACCTTCTCTACCTATCATGTCAGATGAGTAATAATTCAAAATTATTTCCTAATAAAATAAGTAAATAAGAAACAGTACAAGGCAGGAGTAGCCGAACCCACAAAGTAGGCAAACAGGAAGTACTTGTGGATGCATTCATTCCAAGCTACTTCCAGAATCACGCACAGGAAAGAACAAAACTGTTTACAATACTAAAGTACATAGTATCATGCACTTTAGTAAAGTACAGTCTACTCCAGGAAACCAAGGTTTCACAGCTTTGTTTGGTTTTTACCATAAATATGTCAACTTATTTTAGCTGATATTTTATTTTAGAAAATTTTCCTTTAGTGGTAAAGTCCTGCCAACAGGCAATCAGTTTTGATAGCCTATCCCATAATAGTACTAATATGGAGGAGGACATTATTAGCTTTTGAGCGCCCAGCATCTGTTCTATCTGTTCTCTGTTGACAGCACTTCAGCACTTTCACCGTTGTGCCCAGTGCTGTTGAGGTAATTATGCTAGGTACTTCCTTTCTATTCCTTTCTCTAAATTCTGTTAGGCCTTTTCTCAAATTCAAGCAACTAAGCTCTCTCCTCTGATATTTCATTAGAGTGTTTCGAAGCCTCACTCTTTTGTGGTCAATTGACGAAAGACCTGCTTGTTCCAAAGATAGACCATTACTTGCTTATCAAATCCTGCAAGCTCCTACAAAATTTACTTTCTGTTGTCATTGCTTGATGTTGTGTGACACTGTTCCTAGGAAGATGTAAACAAACATCTGCTTACTCCAGATAGGGAACCAATAACAATACCACCAATGTCCGGTGTGGTGAAGCCATGACTCTTATTGGGTTTACTTACAGGAATATGGGTGAGAAGTTGCTTTCTAGAGCAGAAAACAGCATGCAAGTAGCTTATCAGGTGGGAGAATGTCCTTTCCAGGTACTTTTCTTGGTC
Organism: Mastomys natalensis; assembly: GCA_021653895.1. Taxonomy (NCBI): domain Eukaryota; kingdom Metazoa; phylum Chordata; class Mammalia; order Rodentia; family Muridae; genus Mastomys; species Mastomys natalensis. The sequence goes on from JAJTUV010000446.1 coordinate 1,761,986, forward strand.
ACTGTTTCTTCCAGATAGCTCAGAAGTCCATGCTGTTTATATGTGCCTAGGAATGGGGGATCTAGTAAATCTGATCAATTTCAGTGACTTCCTGTAGATATTGAGTTGTTTACTTCCTCCTTACAGAATGGAGTGTTTCCCTTCCTCTTAGAACATCCTGTTGTGGCCTCCCTTCATCTTACTGAGATTGCTCCTTAGAGATGTCTTCTTGTCTCACATCCAGGATCATCCCTTGGTTCAACAAGCTTTTCTTGAGTGGAAGCTTCTAATCTCAGAGGAAAGTCCCGCATAGCACCAGAGAACTCTGATGTGATATAAAAACACACAAGACTCAAACTAACATTTCATAAGGTAATTTTCCTAATAAGTACAAATAACCCATTTAGAAAATGATAAGGGAAAATAAATCAAATAAAATATCACTTTGAATAAAAAAGGAGATGTTTGTTTAAGGGCAGTTTTTAGTGGTAGCAATGATCCTAAGTCCCCCCATGGTAGGAAGCAGAGATTGAGAGATTGTGCAAAGCCTTGTTTTCCTTTGGAACTTTACAACATTGTCCAACCCAGCCAAAACAATTGCCTTCAAGAGGGATAGGCAAACAAACAAACAAACAAACAACCCCCCCCAAAAAAACAAACCAAACCAAAAAAAAAAAAAAAACATTCATAGTGTTATCTTGAAAATGGGCCTAGGACAGTACTAACAATGCTGACACTGAAAACAGATGTCAGCCACAAGGCCTTGACTACCAATGGCATTATTTGGTTCCAAGGTCAACTAGCTGGCTCAAATCAGCTTCCATGTGTCTCTAATACCCATCACCCTTAAAACTGTGAAAAGCACAAAATAATTTTTTTAGTTACAACTGTGTGGTGATAGCATTGCTGGGGAAGATTAAAGTATCAGTGTGACTTGCTTACGTTTGATTCTGACAAGTACCTTATGTAAAAGAGATTACAGAATGAAAGCTCTCATCAAGCACCGGAGCATTTTAAGTCATTGGAAAGCAAAGCGTCATGATTAAATAGCATACACAGCATTGTTGAAAGAGGCAAATTGTTGAGCAAGGCAAAGCATTGTGGATAAATACCCTCTTCAATATGTTTTATATCCAACTGTATACTTGAAAAGGGAAAGGTGGAAGGAGACCTCCTCACAAAATCTCTCTAATGCTTCCATTAAAGGTAGGCTTTACCATTCATTGTTTAATATTTATGTTTCCCAAATCCTCCTGAAGTATACCTGTGCTGAAGTATACAGGATCTCCATGCTGCCCTCTCTCTGTGCTCAGTGTTGAGAACACCTTCCCCCAGCAAGGTCCACCCTGTGCTCCTGCCCACATGATTTTGTTGTCATGCTCACTTTCTCTTTTCAAGTCTCACTGCCAGGGTTGGGCACATAACTCAGTGGTAGGGCACTTGCTTAGCAGATACAAGGCCATTTAGAGAGAGTGCTAAGGAGGGACAGAGGAGAGAGAGAAAGGGAGAGAAGTTGCCCCAGATGGTTATTCCCCTGGAGGAAGTTTGCTGTCAGCAGCTTTCCATTGGGTAGTTGAAAGCTTCATACATCATAAACATTTTCTTTGGCCAAATGAGTTTGACCCTTGATTGCTATTAGATGCAAGTTCATCTTTAAAATTATTGACTAATAATCACTGCCCAGCTATTTATGTTAGCAATTTATGACTCTGGTAGAACACTCTACACTCCTGGGAATGGTTCAGAAAATTCATTGTTCCATCCCCAGGCCAAGGTAAGGAATTAGATACCTTTGAAAGACTCTCAGATGAGCCTGATGTGAAACTAGAGTATAGAAGCCTGTGTTAGGCTGTGAAGAAAGGCTCAACACATTGTTGGTGGTAAAAGTTTTCCTGTTTCATACAGCAGGTTTTGCTCTAGCTCCCTGCTAAGAATGATCCTAGTGTCTTTCTTCCTTTGTTCTTTGATCTCCCATCGGCTGTATTAATCTTTAAGATGTGTTAATTGTACACAGGGTTGCACTGTTCATCCTGTTTGCTTGTTCTAGTCCAAAGATGTGTAAATGCATACATATAAACACAGACATTTTTTAACAGCTACTGCTATACACTAATCAAAATACTTAATATATTTTGTCTGCCTTTTAATCATTATACTTAATGGAGATAAGCAAGCAATAAACAAATGAAAGGAATAATTATAGTTCTTACTGGCATTACATATATATATATATATATATATATATATATATATATATGTGTGTGTGTGTGTGTGTGTGTGTGTGTGTGTGTGTGTGTGTAACTATATATTATATATAATTATATTTATATATGTATATATTTAGGTAAAATATATTAGTTAAATTATAATTATTATTTATTAGTATGTTAGTCCTGTAATCATATTTAGCCTCAAAAGCACTTGTTTGTTTATATGAAACAATTCTCAGCCATCTCAAATTAACCTACCACATCTCTAAAATTCCTATCTATTTTTGTGCCCATTCCTACAGCCTCCCTTGAGAATCTCTCATAACATGGCCATCAAATATTGTGTGGTTTTACACCCAGCAAAACCCTTAACTTATTAGACATTCAAGATGGCAGACTTAACATGACTGTCAGTGAATTCTTAGCAGTCTTTCCTTCTTCATAGCTCCTTCTAAAGTAACAGTAATAAATTGTTTCAAGCTCAAAACAACTTTCATGTAATAATATTAATTGGCTATTTTCTATATGCCATGTGTGATTTCCATGCACTTATCTAAGATGTAGAAGAAAAGAAAAAGAGAGGGGAAATGAGAAGAGAAGAGATGGGAGGGAAGAGACAGGGCAAGGAAGGGTGACAGCAGGAGGCGTTTATAAAGTTGGAAATATGTGAATTGGGCAACTGTAGAAGGAAATGGAATAAGAACAGTTTAAGGAGGCAAGTAAAGCTACCCAGAAGATGACAAGGCTGTAGAAATAGCTCAGTGGGCTCTTGCTAGGCAAGGCTAGGAACCAAAGTTGGGATCTCCAGGATCCCTGGGAACAGCTCGGAGTCTGTAATCCCTTTAAGCTCACAAATCAGTCATCTCAGTGTTGGCAGCAGTAAGAAACCCTGACATTAACATGGTGGAAGGCAAGACTGATACCCAGAGGCAGTCCTCTGAGCTCTACACACACCCTGTGACACACACACACACACACACACACACACACACACACACACACAACACACTCCACCTCACACAAAGAAAATGTACAGTCTATTCTGAGACAGCACACTATTCCTATGAAGAAAAGGTCACAAGATCTCATAGGAAAATGAAATGCAAGGCAGCAAGCTGAAAGTGAGAGGAAACATGTTCTATTGGAGCAACTAGACATTCCTTCGTTTGGCTGGAACCATCTAGCTATTTGGCCTGTGAACAAGATCATTATAGATTATCCCATTTGTTCTTAAAATACTCGTTTTTGCCATACCTCTATGAGAGGCACACCATTCTACCTATTGATTTCATCTTGAACATATATCTTATTCTACCTAAAGAAAGATAAGAGGAAAAAAAGTCAGTCAGTGAACTCAGTGCCACAAGAGTAAGTCATGGCCTTAGGTGAAGATGCCATGGGCAAAGCCCCCTACTGACCCATAGTTGACAGTGTATAAGAGTGATGTTATGGGCTTCCAATATTGGGAGAATTTTTATACTGTGCTTAGATTAAAATACACTGATACACAGGGTATAGCCAATTATCTGATGTTGTATGTATAGTGTGGTATTGTTCAATGCAAATAAGAAACAGTAACACAAAAAGGAGAAGCATAGAGGAGAAACTCTTAGTTCCAGAGAATTATTATTTTACCTTAAGATTCACATTTTACAATTGTAAAGCAAAATAAAACTGCAAAGACTTTCAGGGGTCAGCACCTTACTGGCCAGACCCCAAGGAGGGGTCCAGGAGAGCAATGCTCACAGTGGGTTGGCTCCACACAGTGGCATGGCATTTTATCATTGCCAAGCACACTTGATCTGACCCATCCTGCCCACTTTCTCCCAGGAAGACAGGATTATTGATTGAGTATGAGGAATTGTTCTGTTCCCTAGGGCTCTCTGGCTAAATCTGTTCAGACAGGATGAAGCATGATTACAAACACAATCTCGTTTATGGAAGCTTCATCTTGAATAAGAATATCATCGGTTAACAAATAAAAACTACTATTCTAATGAAAGAAAATGCATAAGTAATGACTAGATCCTCATTCAGATATAGCAGAGGCTAGTACTAGAGGCTACTTTCTGTCTCTCACATTTAAGCTTCCTAACTGACTCAGTCTTCTTATCCGTATTCCAACAGCAATAACAGTACCCATATGCATTCTCTCTGTCTCTGTCTCTGTCATACACACACACACACACACACACACACACACACACACACACACACTGCAGTGTATTACAGGTAGTATAATTAAATTTTAAAATGATATAAAAATAGCATGAATGGTGGCTGGAAAAGCTTTTATTCCAAGATAATATGGGGCCCTGCCACATGTGATCTAGCTATTTAAGGTTCCTGTTACAAAGATACATGCTCATAGCCATTCTGCTCCTCCTAGGAATAGCAAAACAGAAATGAAAGTTTCCCATTCAACACCTTGGATTGTGTTCATAGAAGAGAAAATGCATATAGTGACTTCAAAACAAATAAACAAGCAAAACGAAGGTTCTGGAGTCCAGCAGTGCAGGAAGGAACAGCACCATGGCCATTAGTCCTCCACACACACGTCTCCTCTTGTGGCTCTTGTTCCATCTTCAAGTTTGCATCATAGTTCCAAATGGCAACCAGAGCTTCGAGCATCACATCTGCAGCCCAAAAACTCAGGAAGAAAAATCAAAAAGCTAAATACTCCTGACTTTACACAGTCTAGGCAGAAATCAAATTCCCACAGGCCAGGAGTTTGTCATTTTGTCCTCCCTAACTACAAAGGACAAATGAAATCTTTTGGTTGCTGGCTTATGTATTCTGGATAGAAATTTGTTTCTGAAGAAGAAATAGAAAAGGAATTCTGAAGGGCTTCAGCAGCTTCTAGCCCTTCGTCACACCCAGAGGAGAAGGTAAGGCGTTACAGCTGAGCACAGATAAATAACCTTGAACTTCTCAAGTGCTGATCCCAGGTTCATATGTAAGCTTCCCACTTCCACTACATGCCAACCACTTTCACTGCTTTAATTATTTCAGAATAAAACAATTACAGAAGATTTTTCATAACGTAAAGAAGAGAAGCAGAGATTGTGTGCTTTATAAATCAATAGCCCCTTTGTGCCAAATAGCCATTCTGTAATGGGATTTTTCTCTAGACTTCTCAGAGCATATTTGGCCTGGCAAAGTTGACCCTTGTTGACCTTTGACAAGTTACAAACTGGCTCATTCATCTTAAAGAGAAGAAGTGTTATTCATTCTCTTGCAGTAAATTCTCCATGCATTTTACTTTAGATGCACTGAGTTTTCAAAAGGATGTTTTTATACATATAATTCTGTTGCTGTATATTCAGAGTATTCACAGACTTAACAATACATATTAATGAATGCTGTAAAATACCCTTGCATATTTGTTTTCCTAAATTCTAAAACTTAAGCTTTATTCTTCTTAGGCAAATAAAACTAAGCAAATATTGTTTTATCTTTTATTTTATTCTATACTCTGAAATTAGGAAATACATTGTAGAATTTTCCTATAAGATGTTTGGGACCCAGAAGAAATAATCCACATATGCAAATCACTCAGAATAACTTTGAAGTGTTTATTATTTTAGTTGGCTTATGTAAATCTCTGCAAATTGTTAAGGGTAATAATTGATTAATTTTGTACAGATTTGTCATTTTTAATGCTCTCAGGCAAGCCAGTATTTAAAGGTTGTGTGTTAATAAATGAGATGCATGTGAAAGAGTAGCATATGACCAAAACCAGCAGCGTCTCCAGTGACATCCTCTTGTAAAAACAAAACAAAACAAAAAAACAAAAAATCAACAACAACAACAACAAAAGCTGTATTACTTCCTGTCAAGTTAGAAATCAAATGGTGTGAATGAAATGCAAAATAAAGCAAGGTCTCCCGTCTAATGATTAAAACACCAGGGAAGAATCATTATGACTACTGGCTGTAAAAGATCCAAGGATGAAGAAGACAAGAATCAGTGCCCTACAGTTGAAGTCATGTTATCAGGGAAACTCAGAGGATAAGTGACAGTGAAGCAAGTCCCTAAGAATAAAGAGATGAAAAAACTGAGGAATCAGAAGTCAAAGCACTCCCCTAGACACAGGGCCCCTTTGCCCCCAAAGGAATAGCTGTCCTCCCTGTACCCTCTCACAAAGAGTTGTTCTGGGGCAGCCCTACTCTTCCATGATCCTACTTAGAATCAGTCTGTACTTCCTTTTCAAAGGACAATTCTTCAGACACTCTTTCAACTTGACCTAGATTTTATATATATATAAATCACTGTACACTCAGGATTATCTAAAGTCTCAAAATGAAATCAAGAGTGATGCTACCAGATTCTTGCAGACAAGAAGAACAAGCCCTACATTTTGGTGGTACTTATCAATTCTTTTAAAATATTAAAATCAATAGAAATTCAATTGAAAATGCAAAGAGAGAGCCTGGTAGTTTGGACAAATCTAACTCAGAACTGTTCAGATGTTGCCTGGGTTAAAAGGACGTGTTTTCTAATGAGAAAATCACATCCTTTATGCAACAAAGGCTGTTTTGAACAGCCAGAGCACTAGCACTGTTAAATAGACCGTCGAGGACAGCTGTTCAAGTTCAACAGTGAAATAATTAGACATTCTCCACTGCTGCCATTTGAGATGAGGTGCCCAGAGAGGGACTCCAAGGAAAGGAATCAAGAGTTTGTAACAGAAGACGAGAGAGGGGAATAGTGTGGATAGAATGAGTAACACAAAGTGGAATTAGAATTCTAGACTAGATCTGCTAAAGATTTATAGCCACGAAAATCCCAAACCTAAATAAAGTAAGGCATGGAATGTTGGAAGGCTCTCAGTAAGGGGAACATGTGTGGGGCTGCCAAATGGGTCATTGTTTCTAAAAATGATGTGTCCCAAGATGACAGCAAACTTGCTTTTCAGACAACTGGTGTTTATATGTGCTCCTGTGCCAGCACTTGCTTCCGTCTTGATTTGTTGGAACAAGCCTGGGGTGTCATTCACAATGAGCTGATGACTGTGGCTGTGTGGGCATGTTTTTAGTTCATGAATAGCACTTTCTTTGGTGTACATTACTATAATACTTAGGGAAGGGAGACAAGTGAGGTCAGATTGAACATTTCATTCAACATGAAGCTAAGAAATACCAGAATTCTGTGTCTATAGGGAACTCTCTTTACTTAAATTTAATTGACTAATTTATTATTTGTACAGTTTAGCTAACTTCCTTCATGACAATTCATTTAAGAGAAGGCTTTTGTTTTTCTCCCAATCAAGAAGCATCTGTTGGGTTTCATTTTATCTGACTTGATTTGTTGGATTCATCACTGACTGTTGGAAATGGTTTGATGAAGGGCTCCACCATTTCTCAAGGACTGGTTTCTGGAGAACACACTGTTGCTGACCATGGAATTTTTCAGTTCATTCCCTCTGCTCTCACCCTAGCCATCGCTACATCTGCTGTCCTCATTAAAGCCTCCCAGATTCATACAAAACTAAAAGTCATGCTGAATCAGAGCTGCTTGACTCTTATGCTCTGTCACCAAATGGGGAAATTCTGCTCTTTGGATTATCTGATGCTCTTTATCTTAGCATTATCTCCATTGCTGAAAGATTCTCCCCTCACTGGCTTGCTCTCAGGATTCTCCACCCACCTGCTCACCCCTCCCTCACAAATTACCACCTTAAATAACACCAACAGCAGTCTCTCTGCCTAGTCCAGTTGTCCTCAGTTACCTGCAAGAGATATGTTAGCTTCAATCACTACCGAGACTCCAGGGCCATTTCTTATCACAGTTCTGCTTATCTCTCTGACCTCCCACCTCTTCCTGTTCCCTCTGGTTCTAGCCACTGACCAACCAACCATCACTAAGTATCCTGTCAATATTCTGTGTGAAACCCTACACACAGGCAATGATTTACAGCAGGAGAAAAAAAGTCCCTCACAGTGAAGATATAAAGCAATGCCAAAATAGAAATGAGCCTTGCTGCCTGCCATTCATCTGTCCACCCACCTATCACCTACTTAGAGACTAATACTTGAGTATCTACTCATATTTGCCACTGTGCTGGCTAAATCAGCTATAACAATTGTGGAGAAATATCCTAGGAATAGCCGATTCCACTAGCAGTAATGAACAATAGATTCTGCATGTGTGCCTGTTATATGTAAACATATACATAGCAGTGAGACTCAGAACCTTTTAACCACTGGGGCAACAAGCACTCATTAATCAGATTGCTTCTCCCTGTCCCCCCCAACCCCCGAATCACAAAAGGAGAAGTGGAAGAGAAGAAGGGAGGGTTTGGGGAGGGAGAGAATGGGAGAGGGAGGGAAAGGCACAACAAGAAACCGACCTAATGACCTGGGACCCACGGTGGCTCATTGAAGAGAGCCTTCAGGCCTCTCCCTACCTACTAAGCACAGAGGAGACTGCAACTTAGGACTGAATTTGAGACAAAAACATCTTACATTTTTTTACTGCTTGGAGAGCTACATGCCATTTTCTGAAAACTATTAATCCTTAGCCCCAAAATGTGACATTCCTTTAAACAAACAAACAACCAAACAACCAACAGCGGCTTTATGAAAAGTAGGGCTGTGGTTTAACTAAGAGTGAGGACAAGTCCAGCCCTGGTAGGCAGGCTGATAAAGATCAGTCAGTTACATGTTATTCTTAGAGAAAACCTCTTCTAACCACCCCCATCTCTCTCCAGAAACCAACAGAAAAAGAAAAGATATTAATTGCAAAAGTTTCACAGATGTGTGCAGCAGTTGACCAGAACTCCTGGGTTATTATTGCTTGTCAGACTATTAATGACTTTGGCTAACCATGACTGTCATTACGTTTCCCCCTCCTGTGAGCCACTTTCTATGTAATTTATGCATAGGTTTTGCCAAGATTTGACAACTTTCAGGATATTAACATAAAATTAGACTGCAGAGCTGAACAATGGGTGGCTTTAAAATTAGCTGTGGTGAAAACCAATCAAACCGAATTGGCTTCTCCTTTGCATTGTCCCTACGTTTATTAGCAGTCTTTCTTTTCAACATTTAAGAGTCCAAGTCGGCAGTTCTGCTCAGATTCAAGGAAGGGCAGAGAGCAGCGTGGTGGTGACCTTGGAGAGGGTCTCTGTGATCAAGCCAAGATCTATATGCCCCTCCCACAGAATGTGTCCACAAAGGCTTGAATGGATCTGTGAAACCTGGATTCTTGAAATTGACCAACACACACACACACATACACACACACACACTTTGGAGCCCATCAGAGAAAACTTTGCCTCTGTGGTGTCTGGGTTCTACACAGCTCGCTTGGTGAATGCCATTACAGAATGCGATGTGCGTGTTAATAAGCCAGGACATCTGGTAACCAGCTTTTTTCTGATTCATTAACTGACTGTGCTTCTGTGGCCAGCGGGAGAAGAGGAGAAACTAGAAGGTTTTGCTTTCAGCAAATGGGTGTTTGATGGATGTCTGGTTTCTTCGGTGTTGCCTGCACTTTTAAACTTTACTCCAAGGCAAGCATTCAAACTCCCAGCAACCTTTGCAAAGCATTGTCTTAGGCCATGGAGAAAACAAAGGGTGCTTAAATCATTTCAAGCAGTGTGAGGGAACTGGAAAGAGAAAAGTTGGGCTAGAAGGGGAACTGCCTTGATCCCTTTATAAAATACAAGAGGAAGACAGCAAAGGGCTTGCTTTCATCACACAGGTAGAGCCAAGACAAGGCAGCTGCCAGCCTCCCTGTCTCCCTACCTTTGACAGGTTTTTCAACCTCAACACATTGCTTGAATTAACTTGTTTTCTTATCCTGCTGTTGTGTTTTAGGTTAGTAAAGCAGTGTTCTTGACTTTTCTTATTTCTCTTATCCATATGCTCGTAGGACACTTTGAGTTGAGCAGACTCCAGCAGGCTGCCGAAATCCTCCTGCCTCTCCTAATAAGTGATTAGGGACCCACTGGAGCATTCTAGGAGATACTTTGTGATAGTTAATTTAAACTTTTGAAGAATGGACAGTTTCAATCCAGGTTGTAGACAACCCTAGGGAATACAATTAGCTGACGAGAATAGAACGAAAATACAAGTGGGGAACTAGACAGAGTGGGATTATGAAAAACCTCCCAATGATCGTGGTGGCCACATTATATTTGGAAAGAAATGCCATCTTCCCATTAGATTTTTACAAAACAAAATCTCCATTTTGTAAGAAAACAGGTCCAAATGGCTCGAGAGAATGATGGAATAAAAGCGATCTGCCTTGATGGTACACATCGAGGGATGAAATGGACAATGAAGTTTCCATATGTTGTTTTTATGCAGTAATTAGAAACTGTCACACACCGTTTCATTTTTTCATTTCCTTGGGCTTATTTGCGTGTTGGAGTTTCCTTTAGAGCCGAAAGGAGAGCATCAAACTGGCACCCAGTAGAAAGGCGGAGCGGTGGCTGATGGGAGTCCTCCCCATCCCTAGGCACTAAGGGCCGGTGCCAGAGGCAGGAATGTCAAGGCACATTGTGCACTGAAGCAGTGAGAAAAGCAGCGAGCAGCAGCTGCCCTGGCAGAGGATCACCTGGCGCAGCTTCCTGCCTCGGTGGGAAGATTGACCGAGCCCCAGGTCATTATGAGGCACTTTGGCATTTTCAGCCTGGGCTCGCTCCCCTTTCCTTACATCGTCAACATCTACCATGATGTTGTGTATAACCAAACTTAAGCCAGGGCTCCTATGGGGCACAGGGTTCCCATGAGGTCTCAGCAAACCTAAAAACAGCTTTCTCCTATTAAAATATTACTAACAAATCCCAGTACATTGGAGACAGAAAGAAACTTCTTTTTGCCTTAATTGTATTTCTTCCTGGACAGCTGTTCAAAGGAACACTTAAATGGCCTAGAACTATTCGAAGAACTGAATTGTAAGACATGGCTTGACTTGCAAAGTAGCAAAGTATTTCCAGAAACTGCAACGTAGACAGAAAGAAATACTTTAAAATTTTAAAATGTAATTAATAAAACCCTTTAAGTAACACCTTCAAATTAAAAATGAAAATATGAAAGAAGACAAAACAAGAAGAAAAGAACATTCTTATAGACAAACACTATTGTTACTTTATATTTAAATTAATTAAATTAATCTTAATTCAATTTTAATATTTGTCCTTTGGCTTTTTATATGTAATTTTCTCATAAAATCATTAACAATAATCCTAGTGTCCTATAATTTTCCGATATAAAAGTCACTGGTAATATATTTTCATGACAGATATACTATTACTGTATGATATTCTAGAATTTACACATTAGATATCTTTTAGGCATTATTTTGTTAGACATTTTGACTGAATATTTTCTAGTTATTATCAATGATATGATTAGCATGAACCATCTATACTTGGTACATCCTTATATCCTTGGGAATTATTTTCAGAAGCAGGAACACCCAGTGGAAAGCTGTGCCCATGTTCAGGCTTTTGATACATATTGCCAATTGCCTTCCAGAAAACTTGTATTAATTTAGAATCCCAGCAGCAGGGTGTATAGCCCTGCTCCCTCCATCCCTTGCCAACACCGAGCACTGAGTTTCTTTTTCATCTTTTTTGAATCTGAGTAGTGAAAAAATGGTGTCTCTTTGTTCTTTTAATGAATTCATTGCTGAAAACCAACGTTTCTGAAGACAGAATGGCTCTTACTTCTTTGATCGGTGCTATGTGTCAGTCATTAAACCTAGAATTTGCTATTGCTTGGATTTTGTGGCTGCTGTCATTCCATGGTATGGCAAAGAGATCTTGTTTAGAACACAAGCAATTTGATGTCTCAAGGGAAATACAGATGTGTGTAAATTTAAAGCATGGAAAGGCCACCGAATTCCTCGTATCTGGAAAAACACAAAAGACAGTGAGATTTTAAAACCACGATCTGGCTATTGCTGAGGGAGTATGGAGCTAGCCTGTGGGAAGTCCGTGTTACTGGTCGCCAGTGGAAGGCATCCACTGGGGACCACACAACTACTGGGGGTGACTGTGTTGGTATCTGTAACATGTTGATGTGTAAAGTGAAAAAAAAAATGAATCCTATTCCCCAGGAGAGTCCTGCATATGTCAAGTATATTGTCTCATTAAGCCAATCCATTTATCAACCCGCTGAATGCCAATTAAATTGCACAGGGTGGTGCAGGTATATGGTGGGCTGTTGGTGCCAAACTTTATTACAGCTGAGCTTTTCTGGCATAGTGCATTCTACCCAGTGAAATGGCAGACACACCAAAGCCAAATTAAATGTTCTTGAAATAATGTCTTTAAAGAGGATAAAACGCCACTGCCTGGCAGAAAAGAATATAAAATGTAATGTCAGTTCTTAGTGTACTTTTAGTTCCAATGAAGATGTCAAGGCTCTGATCCAGCCAATGCCAAATGTCTTCACAGCGTGCAAATTAGATCAGTGTAATTTCATCAGGAGAATGATCAGCCTGTGCTGTAGTTATGGCTGAATTCACTGCTTCTGCCCAGGGCTGGGCCGTGGACCTGGGGCCCAGCTGCGCTCACACTGCCATCCTCAGAAAGAGAAAGGATGGGATTTATTACATGTCTCCTTCCACTTCACTTCTTAGGACTGCTGCAAAAAGAGCAACTAGCGTAGTTTATAGTAAATTTGGTTGTAAGCAAAAAAATAAAATTAAAAAAAAAAGTTAAATTGAAATTTATTTTAATGATATTCTTTTGTTACATGAAATGTGAATTTTCAAATAGTTTTATAGCTTTAAATAAATGAAATGAGCAAATGTGGAAGTAAAAAAAAATCTGGTTAACAACAATTAAACCCTAAATTAAGTGCAATAACTAATCCAGCTACCGAAAAGTGTTACAGAATTTTCATACGTTTAACTGAACATGAGATTTAAATGATCACAGGTAGACATCAGTATTAAATGCTTAAAAGATTAAAATCTCCTGTATATTTGGAAAGATATTCATGTAATTGTCCTGACAAAAGTGCTAAAGGGTCAATAAAAACCAATAAACAGCAAATACACAATAAACGATATGGAAAATCTATAACTAAAAAACCAGCACAACAAAGATACAGTGACTATTTTTTTTAAGGCTAAGTTTAGGGAACGAGTAACCTTAAGATATTCTTGGGAAGAAAAACACAACAGGTGTGACAGACGTAGCTGAGGATACGTGGGATTGACCACATATGAAAACGATGAGAGGGGTCGTTGTCATTAACAAATGATTGTCCACAGTGAAATTGATTGTCACTGAAGTATTATTTCAGACATTCCTCAGACAATACTAAGCTTAAAATTAGATTTCCTACAAATTATTTTCAATCATAACCCCACCTTGAATTTATCCCTAAGCCTTCAGTAAACACAAAGAAGAATCCCTTTTGATTCAAGGGACAATCTTGAGAATCACTAGAGGATTCTCAATGTTTGGCTGCTTGCAGAAGGTATGCTTTCTCTCCAACTTCCTAAGTCATTAGGATGCCACAATGAAGCACTTCGTTTTAAGTCAATTTTCAAAACATTTGAGAAAGTCTATTATATGATACTTATAAAAGATTGAAAATGCCAAGAAATATAGAAGACAATAAAAATTATCCCAATCCACTATCTAGACTTAGAAATTACTAATATAACTTTTTTAATGTTGACAGTTATGTATTTTTTTTTCTCAAGTTGGGGACCTATTGATGATAACATCCTCTTTCCTTTAAGTATCATAGGCATTTTCTGTGTCATTAAATACTTAACATTATTTCAATACTAAGGAACAATGCAGCACCCTGGATTGTTGGAATGGTTGGTCTGCATTTAAACATTTAATTCTGACCAACAAACCTGCCATGATACGTGACCAGTTTCTAGGAAACAATTCCCAAATGGCAACACTGATGATCAGGGTGACTGTGTTTGGTTACAACGCTACTGCTTATTAGGACCTACTCTAAACCTACAGATGCAAGGATCCATCCATTTTCATATTACAAAGACCCTGTTATGATTCCACATTTCAAGTCTTAATTTCCTATACAGGGGGCAAATGTAATTCAATGTTTGCTAAAATGTAAAGTTGAGGACACGGAGGTAATGCCTTCACCTCTGTTAGTCACGACGGAAGGCACGCTCTCCTGCATTACAGAATAATTGCATTGCTGCAGTTGTTGTCCTGGTATGTGCTTTTGGACAATGGAAAAATGATCGTCCCAAGCCTTGAAACACATAGATATTGTCTTTGTATGTTGTCAATATAGATACCCACCAGTTTACTGATAATCTATGGTTACTCCGAATTACCTTTCATTCTTCCATCTCTTGAAAGCAATTTGGAATCTTTGCTGTGTACTTTTCTTTCATTTTCTATTTTAGGAATAGGAACAAGACCCACAGCTATCTTCTAGGTTTGCCAAGACCCCAGATGCCAAGCCTTGGAACCTTCTAGCAGCAACATCTGGCCTTTTTGTGAGTTCCATGGGCAGTTGTGTACTGGGCTCAGAACTGCCACTTGGATGTCACATGGTCAACATTCTATTGATTTGGGGCTGGTGAGGGAACATTTCTCTTCCCACACAGCTTGACTATGTCACAGATAAAATTAGAACAATTTTGTGGAAAAATCTTTTTCTTCAGAAAATAATTTAAGGATCTTTTAAAAAAGAACTGATAGTATTTCTTTTCCATTTATTTATGTAATTTTTCAAAATCTCATTAAAATACTTCAGTTCAGGATAAGTTTTGTACAATTGTAATTAATTAATAGGATGTATCAGATCTGCATGTAGAAATGAGCAGAGGTTCTGAATATAGAAAGCAGGCACTAACACTTCCTCTAAAGTAAACACTCTGGTTTTTTTTTTTCACTAACATTTCCCATGGAAATAAAGTGCTGTGATCCAATTTGGTATTTGGTTTCCTAAGCCATTAGACTGCTCAAGTTGTGTTTTAATGTCTTTTTCAAGCAGGAAATTAAAATTCATATTCAAATAATAGCAATGATTTCCTTAAAGTTATTATCAATTTAGCATAGAAAGCAATCCCAAATGTTTCCCTTTTTTACTATGCAAGATTAATCAGACAGAAGATAAAATGCAATTAAATTAACATTTCTGCCTCCAACAATTTTCTTTCTTAAGGGAGAAGATAAAGTTCAATTGTGAATATTTAGTATAGTATATAGAATGTTGAAACTAATACTATGTTAAACTACATGGATTTCTTCCCATAATGTTTTTTTTATTCTATCAACTTTAGAAGTTGCTATATTTCAGCTTCTTATTAAATTCTATTTATTGTGACTTATGTAGTTCATTTTCATTGGTAACAGAGTACTCAAAAGTTTATATTCACTTAGAAATAAGGTTTTTTTTTGCATGAAAGTTTAGAAGCAAAATATGTTTTTATTCATTTTTAAGTGTTATTTCTAAAGCCAGTCATTATCTTTATAATATTTCAGTTAAAGTACTAAATGAATAGTTAGTGACTCCTAAAAGTCACACACACACACATGAGTGGGCATCAGGTAAATGTTTGCTCAGCCTTCAGTGGAAATAAAAAGCCTGGTGCAAGTGAAGTCAGCCAGTGTGGCTGACCTGAAGCATCTGAATGCCCAGCAGAAAGGATCAATGAGCACAAGTGAGGAGGAGTAGGGGGTCTTCTCACAAGCCTAGTGCCCTGGGAATCATAGCTTGATAACACCGTCTGTCCTTAGTGTCCGGGAACAAAATTGGAATATTGCCTTTATTAAAAGAGAGTAATTTCAGGGCTGGGGAGATGACTCGGAATAAGAGCACTTGTTGCTCTTCCTGAAGGTTGGACTTTGGTTCTCAACACCCACATCAAGTGACTGACAACCTACTGTAACTCCAGCTTCAGGGGATCCAACATCTCTTGTGGCCTACACTCCCAGTTCTAAAAGGAGAATAAATTCTTCTTAAATTTTGAGATTGAGAAATATCCGAATTAGTTTAAATGATAAGAATCAATGGGCTGGTTTTTTTTTTAATCTACCAATTTGTGCAAAATTATAGCTAATTATTCTATGAATCAGACCATTAATGGGAAAGTATTCTAATTTGTACTTGGTACCAGGCTTAGACTCAGCAACGAGGGCAAAGCTATGAACCATATATAATTTTGTTCATTTCTTTTCAAACTGCCCTTTCATTGGAATCCAATGGCTACTCTGGTACCTGTGTACTTTCAACAGCTACAAACAACTTTTTATTGTGTTGCTAGAAGAAAAACAAAACAAAACATTTTTGGGTAGCAAGTCAGAAGCTTTGGGGCAGAATGAAAATCTGGTTTTGCTTTGAACCTGTCGTGCATTAGTGGAGCTAAGAAAGCCTTGAAGGAATCCTGCTGTTAACATGGATATGGGGCTAGGCCTTAGACCTATAGGAAATTGGCAAAGGCTTTCCTCTGGGTCAGGCTCA
Organism: Mastomys natalensis; assembly: GCA_021653895.1. Lineage (NCBI taxonomy): Eukaryota > Metazoa > Chordata > Mammalia > Rodentia > Muridae > Mastomys > Mastomys natalensis. Next base: position 1,778,601 of record JAJTUV010000446.1, read on the forward strand.
GAAAGGCAAAACCTTCTTTAATCCAAGCCCAAGTCCAGTGTTTAAGAACAACTGATCAGTCTGTGTAAAAACTAGCGACTGTGCCTGCCTCCTTCTGATGTTACTGCCCATCTACAGACACTTCCCTGCTACCCCTGTGATGTACATAGCAAATGCACTGAGATCCAGGTTGCTTAGATACCACTATCTCAGAGTGTAGATGACCCACCTGACTCCACCTTTCCTGTATATGTCTGTCATTTATTTAGCATCTATCCTTTCCTCATTCTCTCTTTGCCACCAACCAGGTCAAGGTGCCAAGACATGCTCTACCTCTTAGGATAGTATTTTCCTCCTGGTCGAGAGGGTGGCACAGAAGGGTAGTCTCCACTCATGTGTGTTAGACTATAGCAGTACACTATGCAGTATGGTCACATGTGGCAAGTCATGTTTTATCTTATAAAAGATAAATATTGGACTCCATGTCATATTCAAAACTAATTTAAATCATGTATCTAATAATAAAAACTAAAATTGTAAGGTCCTTAGAGCCATGGAGTGTTTATCTCCATGATCTTGGATTAAGTAATGTGTTCTTATATATGACAGAAAAACCACATAATGGAAGAATAAATAGATAGCTTAGACAACAGCAACATTGAAAAAATTCTACTTCAAAAGAAATATAAGGTAACTAAAAACCAAAACAAAATCTAAGAAAAAATTCAAATTATTTATCTGACATAAGAGTCTAAGGTCTAAAATGTAAACTTCTTTTCTTTTTAAAATAACATAGTAAAAGGGAAGAAGGGTTTTTTTTTTTTTTTTTTTAAGGATAATATATGCACATAGCTAGCCAGTGCATTAGAATATAGCACCATTGGCTTTCAGAGAAACACAAGTTAGAACTATGCTTGTAGGGAAAAAATGGGGACACCCAGGACTGCATTCGTAAGATGAGCAAAGGCGTGTTCAAGAAATCTCAAGGCTAAGAGCAAGCACAACCTCTCCCATGTCTGAGACCTGCATGGGCTGAGGCAGGATGTTTGTGTAGCAGCTGACCTTTGGCAGAACAGCAGTGTAGAAGGCTCTGACCACAATTTCCTTGCTCAAGAAAACTGTGTGATCATGCAGCCCCCTGCTCAAATCTCCTACTGAGATTACTGGTCAACACACTGTTTTCCATGTGTGTATAAACACTGAATTTCGAGGCCACTGCTAGAGTGTCTCCATCCTAGCACACAGCCTATCCGATCCCATATTTACCTTACACCTGTCTGTCTTTCCTAAAGTCCTTTAATTTCTATCATGTTTCCAGTGCCCAGCCGAGCAGTTTATGGCATATGCCATACCATTTCATGGTATGATAATAATTTTTTTTTAAAAGATGATACCAAGGTTGTGACGTACTAAAACCTTCCTACATAAATGTAATGTAAATGCTGCAGCCATTTTGGAACAGTTTGGCTGCCATGTTAAACATGGAATTACCATTTGACCAAGCAGCCCATTCCAACAAAATGGAAAATACTTGCCAAATAGTGGAAAGAATCCAAGTGTCTACTACCTGATGAATACATAAACAAGACATTATGAAATATATCTTGTTTATGTATTCAAAAAAGAATGAAATGCTTATTCATGTCCAATTTGAATACTGAAAGCATATGCTAAATGAAAGAATACAAAATATTATTCCTTTATATGAGATATTATATTTATAAAGCCTATGAGTATAGAAAATTAAGTGTTACTTGTCAAGGCCTGGAGGAGAAATGTGAAATTGCTGGTAATATAGAAGCCTATATTCTTTTGGGGTTGACGAAAATACTCTAGAAATGGATATGATGGGTGCATGATCTTATGAAATATAGATATATAAATATTATATCTTATTATGGAGAATTTTATTAGACATGAATTACACGCTGTTAAATACTCTTACCAACTCTTTATATACCTTCTATCCCAATGCTCATAGTCGCAGATATTGGTAAGGAAAGATGTTTCGTTAAGTTTTCAACTTTGTTTTAGCCAAATCACCCCTTTAAACAGCTAATGGACAGAGAGGATAATCCTAACACACACTCAGTCCTCAGCATGCCAACATTTTATACAGTTAAAATTATGCCACTAGTCCTACAAGTTAGTTAGGAGAAATTGTGTTTTTAAAAGACAAAATAGATGCTGGAGAGACAGCTCAATGGTCAAGTACACTGGCTGCTCTTCTAGAGCTCATGAGTTCAATTCCTAGCAACCACATGGTAGGTCACAACCCCTACAATGGGATATGCTGTCCTCTTCTGTCAAGCAGGCATACATGCAAATAGAGCACTCAGATACATAAAATACATTTTTTGAAAAAGATAAAATAATATGTTTTTTATAGAAATAACTAAGAATCATCCTGTAAACCAGACTGAACGATGATGTCATTCCTGTCTTGAGAACCTCCATATATTCACCATGCCTTGAGGAGCATCCAACTCTTTACCATGGCCCCCAAATTTCTACCAGCCTAACACAGGCTCCCAGAACTATGGATGCACTATGGATTCTAAGTACATTAAATCCCTCACTATTTCACGAGAAAATAAGGATTCTTCATGATTCAAAACCTTCATCTTGCATTTCACTCAAAAGTAGAATGCTTTCATTGAATTTGCCTTTGAATGATTTTTAACAAAAGGCAAATTAAAAACACAGTCCTTACTACATAATTGAATGAACAAATTGTTCATCTACTTCACTTGCTGAACATAATCTTTGTACACATTACTGGACATATGATACCACCATCACACCATATATATATTGTGCGTGTGTGTTTGTGTTTCATGAATAATTTCCCAAAACTTGGGTTTAAAACAAAAGAAACATTAGAAAATTATTGATAGACCATTGAAGGTCTAGTTAGTTCTTGTGATTATTAGCTACAGATTAAGGACCAGAGTATGGCTTTCACATTAATTTGTGGAAATTTATTTTGTAAAGGTGAAAGTCAGTTCTTCCTGGAATAAAAATTAATAGTTTTTGTGGTTTTATGATGTAAACTATTATTCTTTCTAATCTAGCAGTCTTATTTTAACTTTATTTTGTCAATTCCTATAAATGGAAACTCAAATTGCTTTGGATACCAATTCATAATCATGTTGGCCTCCTCATTCAAAAGTTTAGCAGATCCTTGACATGCTCTTAATTCTGTATACACATAAAACTTGGTATTCCATTTTACATGTAACAATTATACATTAAATATTCAACTGATTTGTTCAGTTTTCAGAAATATTTTCAAAAGTTTTGTCCTAATCACCTCCAAAGTACTTTTAAGAAAAAAAATTTATATTCAAAAATGAGAAGGAACCTACATTGCCCTGGCACAGTGCACTAAGGAAGGGCAATAAACAAGGGTGTGCTTGAACCATTACCTTTTCTAGAATCATTTTCTTCAGAGAAGTTTAATTAGTTCCCCATCTTTTCTTATAGGCAAACCCTGTATGAGATATTATTTATGGAGTAGAGAAATAAAACCAGATACGGTGGCATGTCTTTTAATCTCAGCACTAGGGAGGCAGAGGCAGGTATCTCTGTGAATTCAAGGCCAGCCTCATCTATATACTGTCAGGGTAGCCATTGCTGCATAATGAGTCCCTGCTTCAAACAGACTAAAGAAAAAAAAGAAGAGAAGTGAGAAGGAAAGGAGGAGAGAAGTGGGAGGAGAGGATAGGGAAGGGGAAGACGGGAAGAAGCAAGAAGAGGGGTGGAAGAAATAGGGGATTTCAGTGTAACTGATTCAAGAGCAAGTCAGATTAGTAGAACCTATGCAAACATCTTTGCTCATTTATACTAATTGAATTTCTAACTATGATTCTTGGTTTTTAAGGTTAATATTTTTAATGTAGGCATATAAGATAGAAAACTGTCTATGTCTACTTTTGGAAACTAAAATTATCCCTTCTGGAATTCACTTAAATTGTATTGTGGCTTCAATGCCCAATCAATGTAAACAAAAATTACTTAGGATGTATTCACCAATAGCAAACATATGAAATGATAGCAAAACATCTTCAGCCTGAGGTTGTGGTATATTATTCTCAGGGAGCAGTGTTTTTGAGGAATTAATATGCAGAAAAAAAAAGGAGAAAAGTTTCTGGTCCTTTAAGCTGGGATTCTTCACCCTCTTCTATTCCTATTATTCTTAGGTTTGATCTTTTCATTGTGTTGAATTTCCTGGATATTTTGGGTCAGAAGCTTTTTACACTTTGTATTTTCTTTGACTGACATGTCAATATCTTCTATGGTATCTTCTATGCCTCAGATTCTCTCTTCTGTCTCTTATATTCTGTTGGTGATGCCTTGCATTTGTAACTCCTGATCCCTTTTCTAAGTCGTCCATTTCCAGGGTTGCCTCAACTTGTATTTTCTTGTTTCTATTTCCATTTTTAGTTCTTGGACCATTTTGTTCAATTACTTCACCTGCTTAATTGTATTTTCCTGTATTTCTTTAAGGGATTTATTTGTTTCTTCTTTAAGGGCTTCTACCTATTTGCCTATGTTTTCCTGTATTCCTTCAAGCGATTTCTTTATATCCTCCTTAAAGGCCTCTATCATTTTTATGAGACGGGATTTTAGGTCATTATCTTGCTTTTCATGTGTGTTAGAGTAGCCAGGGCTTGTTGTGGTGGGAGAACTGGGTTCTGATGGTCCAATGAAATTTGCCATTTCTGATCTTTCACTTACCTCTGGCCATCTGGTTCTCTCTAGAGTTAGCTGGCCTAGGTGTCTCTGACTAAAACAGATCTCCATGGAGGCAGGTGACCTAAGTTAGGCTGGTTTCCTTGGAGGCAGGCAGTGTTGTCTCTGATTAGGGTGGGCCTCCTGTGTCTCTGGTTAGAGCAGGCCTCATGTGCCCCTGGTTTGGGTGGGTATCAGACCACTGGTCTGGCTGGGATGGGGTAGTGGGTTGGAAGGAAAGTGGAGCTCTGTGCCCTTGGTCACTGAGGACCTTCTGTGAAGCATGTAGGCTGCAGTGTTTGGGTGGGTATCTGCCAGGCTGCTAATCTGGCCTGGTGGGGAAGTGGGCCTGAAGGAAGGTAGAGCTGGGGAGGAATAGATCCCGTGTCAGCTGGGCTATGTGGGTATCCTAACTGGCCTGCGTGTTTGGGAAAAATTCTCATCTGTGTCCTTGGTCACTGCAGACCACATGGGAAGCATGCAGGCTCCAGTGTTTGGGTGGGTATCTGCCCATGTTTGAAAACTGAAAGAACATAATATAATGCATGTGCACTCAAGAAAAGACAAAGAAAAGGAGCCACCTATCAAACAATTATACCCAGGAGGTTTCAGAGAAGTCCTACAGAAGAGTAGACTTATATTCAATTTATTATCTTTGTTTCCTTGTCTTTGATTCATTATCTTTAGTAGGATCATTACAGAATTATACTTAGTCTTGAGTTTATTTCTAAATGCTTTTAATATTGTTCCAGGAATTTCCACTTTTTATTTTTATGTCATATTACTCTAAAACTCTAATAATATTTATTTTCTCAGTATTCCTTTGAGTTTTTAAGACTTCCTAATTTAAAAAATATTTAGTGCAAGCAGGAACACCTTAAACAAATGTATTTAAGATGGAAATTGAAATGCTTCATGTGAAAATAACTGATACTTTCATAAAATATAATGAGGCATAGAAGGACAATTCTGCTATTTTGTACTTTTTTCGGTAGTTTTCCAGTAAACTTTATTTCCAGTAGTAATTCATACAGGAATCAAATGGATCTGTGTCTATAATATATTTCAGTACAGTTAATTACCACAGTTGGAACTTCTTGTATTTCCCTAATGAATCACAGGCCTATTATGAAGAAATGACTCTCTCAAAGGACAATCATTTATTACACCTGAGCCCTCTTCATTCCAACTGTACCACATGCTGCCTAATAATTCGCAATGATTTAGGAAGATTGCCATAACCACTCAATTACTTAAGCAGCTTTGGATGCAATCTATATAGCACAAGGCACATCCTTGGTCTACATTTACAACTGTCTCATTAATTAAAAGGAACTAGAAACAACTGTGTTCTGAGCATCCCTCATACGTGGATGCCTAGGTTGAGGACTAAATGGTCAGTTATTTCTTTGGCTGTGTAGCAGTTATATCATGAAGCTGAGGAGAGAAATCCATAGAATGGGATTTAGGAAATCTGATCTCAAATCTGACTTTCTTGCTTTTCAGCTTTGGATCTTTGGGTAATTATATTCTCTGAACTTCTGTTTCCTTCTCTTTGTGGAATACAGGCTACTACTATAGATTTCACAGCCATTTTCTTATTTAAAATGATACTTCAACCCAGTCTATGACAAGGTTAAAATATTTTTTGCAATAATGTTGCTAGAATATGTATAAACTATCTCAGTGACAATTGAGATAAGCAACTTAATAAAATATCTCTCAGCCAAGTACTATGTGGTGGTTTAAATGAAATTTTCTGTATATTCTTGGGTATTTGAATATGTGGGTCCCAGTGTGTGACTTAGTTTGGGTAGGTTTAGGAGGTTTAGCCTTGCTGGAGGAAGTATGACATTGGAGGTAGACATTGGGACTCAAAATCCGTGCATTATTTCTAGTACACTCTGCTTTTTGTTTGATTTGCAAGATGTGAGCCACTCTCAGCTGCCAGCTCCAGTCACCATGCCTAACTACTGCCCACTTCCCTGCCACAACAGTGATAGACTCTTCTCATACCACTGAAACCATATGCCTCAAATCAGACCTTCCTTATAAATATGTTGCCTTAGTTATGGGGTTTTATCACAGATATAGAAAGCAGTCAGTATAGAAATTGGTATCAGGGAGAGGGTATTGCTATACTGTACCTGGCCATGCTGTTGTTTTAAAGGGACTTAGAAGACTTTGGAACTCTGGACTGTGGGCAAATGCTGAAACCTGAGCTTAATGGGAGGCCTCATACTGACTGTCTTGTACAGTTGCTAGTAATCACCGTGATGTAGAGCTACAATGGACAGAAGGACAAGCTGAGCAGAAGGAAATGTGAAATGTAAGTTTAGAAAGGAAAAAGACACTGGAAAGATTAATGCTAATTCCTTTCTCTATATCTTTCATCTCAGGGTGGGAATACTGGGATTATAGGTATGTGCCACCATATCTACATTTTTTTTTAAAATTACACACTCTCTCTCTTTCTCTCTCTCTCTCGAGATAAATATATATATATATATCAAGTAGAATCTTAAATATATAAGTAGAATTTGCTCAGTCCATATAATAGTACATGTATGCATGTGATTTATGATTTCAGGCCATATGATATTGATAACAACTGGCAATTCCTCCCAGGGAGAGATGATTCCTCTCACTCTCAGCATTCCTTAGTTGTCTGTTGTTCTTTGAAAAGGGTTGGGGACTTTCCATGTTGATTGGAGTAGTGTGTCACCATACTTGACTTTTCATACAGGTTCTGGGGATGAATCTCCGGTTCTCATGGCTTCTTGAAAAGTACTTTACAGACAGACCCACTTCCCCAGTTCCAAATTGTCACATTTTTCTTCATGGTTTCACTTGAGGATTTTCTTTCTTTCCTTGTTTTTTGAATTACTCATTTTGTTAAGTATGAATAATCTTTAAAATTAAAACTAAAAAAAATAAGTTTTATGGTACATGAAATTTATATACTGAAACATACAGAGAGTTATCTTCTATATTTAAAGTATTATATGGAAATTAAACCACTAAATTTCTCTAGTCATATATACCCAACTTCAAATGTCTTTCACAGTTAGCAAGAGTTTCTTGATCCATTTAGAGCAATTAAATAGTTAAGTAACTTTTCAAAGATCATATTGGCTTTCTAAACTTTTGCTTTTAACAGTTTCCAAGCTAGAACTGTAGTTACAAAATGAAGCCAAGACTAGTTGATTGACTAGTGTCAGTGTGCTGCTAACAGCATCATAACATATGTTCTATATTCTCACATCATCAAATACTGATTACTAAAGCAATGCCTTTGTACATTGTTTTTATAAATTATTTCAGGATAATTTTACGTAGAAAGACAAAAATTTCACTTAATCATGCTTTTTCCACTGAGTCACAATTTAAATGTTTAAAGATTTATTTATCTATTTATTTATTTACTTATTTATTCATGTGTGTATGTGCACAGATTTGTGGGATATAAACATCTGCCGAAGTGTTATAAGACCCACAGCAGGCATTGGATGTCCTCTTTCATTAGTCTCTACCCATTCCTTGGATAAAGTCTCCTCTCCCTGAGCCTGAGATTGACACTTTCTTGGCTACACTGGAATCCAGCCAGCTCTAGTGAGCCTGTGTTCATACCTCCAGTGTAGGGGACTCAGGCAAGGGCAGGAAACCTGGATTGCTACATGAGTGCTGGACCTGAGCTCTGCTGAGTCACCTCTACAGCCCTATGCTTTGAACGCTTGTCTTTATGTGAGAGGGTGCAATAACTGAACTTTTAGAAATCCTTTTAGTCTTTTGAATTTTTATTCCTCACAAGGCCTTGCAAACATTTTGGTTAATGAAACAGCAATCATTTCAAAAATACCAGTTAAATATAGAAGTTTAATTCAATCACTGCGATTAAAGAGTCAGTTCTTCCCTTTAAACTAAATTACAAAGTAGAGCCAGCCCTCAAGTCATGAACTTTAATTTTTAAAAGCTGCATATAAATTTCCTCCAATTCTTTTGAACATTTCTTTCAGAAAGAGATCCTATTAAAATTCAACTTTATATACATAAATGTGTATTTACAGAACCTAAATTAATAAAGCATTTGTATAAGGGAAGAGGGCACAGTCATTGAGACAAGAGCCCCTAAGATTTTGACCTCGTCTCTGACCACAAATGAGAAATACAATTATACTCGGAAATACTCTCCAGCGCAATTCTGCATAAATTTGTTTAGACACTCATCCAGCATGCCACACAGCTGGGAACTATTTAGAGGTTTGATAGATACTCCTGTCTAGGAACTTTTTCTTTGTTCCTGATTTGCTGCCTTATATTGTGTTGGAGACAATTTAATATGAAGTACATCAAGTGTTTTCAAAACCATTTCTATTTCTAAATAGTTCCAATGCCTTTGAGGCATGATTTCCTCAAAAGCAGATCTCCTTGAGACTTTGACACAATAATTTTAACATATTAGGCAAATAGGATGATACAAGCAACCACAATTACTATTTTAGCCCAGTGTAGATGCTGGTGCTGTGGACGGCAACAAGGCACAGAGATGCATGTTCTTGCAGGAGCATATGTTATGGGACAGATCTAAGGCAATAAAATAACAACAACAGCAATCGCAAACCCAAAGAATCAACAGAGCATTCCAGAAGAATAAGGATATGTGGGAATCTGCTTTCTTTAAAGGCTGTTTAGGGTCTACTTTCTAATTATGTGAGGCAGATCATTCATCATGAAGTAGTTCATGTTTATCACACCCCTTTTCCCAAACAGATATTTTAAAGTGAAGGAAAAGATGGGGACTATAAAAAAAAAAGTAAATAAATAGACATGACCAAAGACAATGAACAAAGCAGACCGAAAGAGAGAATACAGAGCCATTGGTGGGCTCAGAATTACAAGAGCCCACAGAACTTCAAAGCATTCCAAGGGCTCATGGCTTTCACAGGGGCCTAGGAAGCTAGTGACCTGTTTAGTCCAAATTCCTTCCTCAACAGTAGAGTGAATGCCTCTGAGGAATGGAGCCTCCCTGATGGTGTTTAGGGCTTTAGAAGTTGGAGTCAGTTTCTGGTATATTTTACTTCCATCTCTACCAAGAATTGCTGTCAGCCATGTTGTGTATGTTCTAGCCATAAATCAGTACATTTCACAACTAAGAATCAACAAGGAATAGCATGTAATTTTAGGTGCTCACAAAGTTAGGTAGCTACTAAATTTATGGCATGACAAACATGTTCATGGGTAGGAACATCCCACTAATTGCTGGTGGGAACAATTCAAGGGTCTCTTGTGATGGGAGTAAAGAGATATAAGTAGCTTTGCTATTCCCTAGAAATTCAAACAACCTGGGAATTGACTGGATAAAGAAGCCCCTGTTCTTTTGAGAAGGAAGTGCTGTGGAAGTCCCTAACTAAGGAAGGAAATTAATAGGGCTGTGATGTGATGATTATCCCCTTAGTTATTTGAAAGGAATTCTAGGGAAAATTAAAAAGCACATTGGTGCAGTCTGTAGTTAGATCGTGGGACATATAATTTTAGCATTGATCTGGGGGCAGCTGGCACAGGGGTGATTACGGAAGTCCTGGCTGAGCAGAGGCTACATTCTTAGCATTCACGTATAAAACCTAATAAGAAACTTTCATTGATGATGGAGAAGGCGTGGGTTATAAGCGCAGAAGGAGAGTGAACCTCTGGTAGTAAATGCACAAATGGACTGAGCGCTGCTCACCTACCAACCTTGCTCTTCTTAGATGTTCCTTCCTCCCTAAGAGACAAGAGATACCAAGAAATCTGAGTGAGAACATGAAGCAGAGTAGTGTTACCATGGAGCAAGGTGCTTCTGCTCTCATGGGAGAAAGGTAACTAATAGGCAGACAGGCTTTTAGAAAAAGCAACCATTGGAATTGCAGGAAACTGAAAAACTACTGCACACTAAGCAAACAATGAACAGGGTGAAGAGATACAGATTTGGGGGAAATATTGAAAAATGCACATCTGGAAAGATGTTATAAGAATATGAGATTTATAATAATCCTTCCCCATTGCCCTTTCCCTTCTCCTCTAGAGTGGGCTGGGCCCCAGCTGGGTGTTCCCCTACCCTGGCACATCAAGTCTCTGAAAGGCTAAGGGAAGTGCTTGGCCTTTCAGAGACTTGATGTGCCAGGGTAGGGGAACAGCAAAAATGCAAGCCTGATTCAAAGTAGGCAAAGGATTTAACACATTTCTTAAAGGAAAACATGAAGAATAGCAGGAAGGATTAAGGATTCCAAAGGGGAAGGGAACTCCATAGAAGATCAACAGAGTCAACTAACCTGAACCCTTGGGGCTCTTAGAGTCTGAACCAGCAACTAAAGAACTATATGGGCTAGACCTAGGTCTCCACACACATATGTAGAACATGTGTAGCTTGGTCTTCATGTGGTCTTGAACAACTGGAGGAGCAGGGGCTAATCCAATGCTGTTGCCTGTAAGAGAGATAGGTTCTTCTAGCTGGGCTACCTTATCCAGTCTCAGTGGGAGAGGAAGTGCTTGGCCTTTCAGAGACTTGATGTGCCAGGGTAGGGAACACCCAGCTGGGCCCAGCCCACTCAGAGGAGAAGGGAAAGGGCAATAGGGGAAGGATTGTAGGGGCGACCAGGAGGGAGGCAGTGAATGGATGTTAAATGAATAAATAACATAAATAATAAATAAATACATAAATAATGACATAAAAATATACAAAATTCCAATAAATTATATGCAAAAGTGCCCAATGTTGGTAATAAAAATACAAACAACAATTAGCTCTCACCTTATTTCTATCAGAACCCACCTTAGTATGAAGACCTAGTGGAAGTGGAAAATGTAGGAAAAGGAACAGTCAGTGTTGGGGAGAATATAAACTACTATAGCCAGTTTGCAAAACAATGTGCAAAGGTCCTCGCACATTATTGAGTGTTTCTACTTCTGGGCGGATATGTGACATGAAATTAGTGCATCGAAGAGACAGCTGCACTTCCATGTAATTGCAGCCCATTCTTCAGATCTAAGACTTACAGGGATGATGAGTGGACTCGCTCAGTGAAGAAAAGATCTGCCCATCAAGCCCAATGACTTGAATGTGACACTGTGGACCTTCCAACATGGTAGAAAGAGAAAGTCAACTCCCTCAAATTGTGCCTTGACTTCCACACATAAATACGCATACACACACATGAATATATATATACACACAATTAGGATGAATCTAAAAATTCAATGGCTGGATATTATATTCCATTGTGTGGATATATCATACTTTATTGATTTGTCTGTTTTTGGCAATTCAGATTAATTCCAAGTCTTAGATTAAATACAAGAGAAAGAGGAAGAATGAGCTTCTTGTAATCTTTAACTTCAGAACACATATCTAAGACTGATCTGTTTGTAGAGTGCCCTAGATTTCCCTTTGGTTCTGGTCTTTGCCTTAATCAGAAGCCATCAACTCTTCTGTCATCAGAAGGAATTTGTGATACAACACTACAAGACAGCAAGAAGCTGTGGCAAGGCACACACAGTTAGTCCATGTACATCCATATAAGACAGATTTCAGAAAGTAAGAAGAAAGCATAGAAAAGTTTCCCCAAATCACAAAAAAGTTTGCTCTATAA